>JAZEWT010000030.1:8896974-8914686 GCA_036362905.1 Mordacia mordax | reverse complement strand
TTGTATCCGCGATCTTGTCCTTTCGGTCATTACCCAAAGTTCATGACCATATCTAGAAAAATATAAAATAAAAACAGTCTTCACCACCCATCAGAAGATACAAGACATACTCAAATCACCCAAAGACCAACTGCCATTACAGACAGAAGGCGATTATTGCATTTCTTGCAGCAACTGTGAGGAAGTGTACATTGGGCAAACAGGAAGAACAATAGCTATGAGAAAGAAAGAAAGCGCACGAGGCAGCAGTGCATTTGCTGCATACGGATAAATTGGCAACGGCAGCACACAGTGTAGACACACAACACAAAATCGATTTTGACAAGATGCGAGTACTAGCAGTCATCCACCACAAAGGTGTCCCAAGATTAATTCGTGAAGGAATAGATATTCACAGGACAGAAAAGACTATGAACCACAAACAAGAAATGAGAATAAAGCTCAGCCAAACCTAGAAGTCAGTCATTGAAGTCAGCGGTGCACAGATATAGAGCTCTGAAATGTGGACATCAGAAGAGAATCACCAAGTGTTTGAAGAACTAGGCATGCTTTCATGAGATGCAAACTAGGAGGTGAGTCACAGGCATAACAGGATTGGGTTAATATGATTCCGGTGTGTGAGCAAAACAATGGAACCGTTTCAAGTGGACCCCGACCTTCGTCCATTGATCCTGGAATGGAGCAACTCCATCAAAGAGCCTTAACACATACATAGTGTCTACATATAAATAGGAGTCACACACAAGACACACGCACACTGCACCTGAGGATGCCTCTAACGTGTGAGGCAAAACGTCACGATGAGGGGAGAGGGAGCGATCGACGCAGCTGTTGTGAGGCAGCAGCTTTCCAAAGCAATCAGCTGAAATATTGATGATTGCTTCGAAAAGCTGCTCTCGCGGGACATGCATCAAAGCCGTGAAATAATTATGCATCGAGCCATGAAAACCTACATCATTACAAAGTGTGTGTAGTTTTAACCAAGACGGGCTGTGTGCGGGCTAGATTTGGCAGTGAAAATACTGTGCAGTACTATGATCGGCTTTATAACTATTACCTACACACCTTGGTTCAGGCTTGCCTAAAGTAGTTAGTGTGTGTAAACATTAAAAAAGACAAATGTGGCAGACCACGTGAGCATTACTTGCGTGGAACACTTACACTTGTGGTTGAATGGGGGCAATTAATGGAGTGGGTCGCTCGTTTGTAGGCAATAATGAATGGGGCATGGCTTATGAGAATGTGAAATTATGGCTAATAATGAAAAAGTGGGCGTGATAAAATTTTAAACATGAAATTATTGACAACAATGAATGGGTTTGGCAAGATTTGAAAATATGAAATTATGGGCAATGACTGAAAAGGGGCATGGTGAGTGGGAATATGAAGTTATGGTTGATTATAAGGATGAATAGGATGAAATATGAATTATAGTTACGGATAAGAATGTGTGGGCTTGGCATAATGAGCGAATGTGGACCTATGAACAATAATAGGTGGGCATTAAAAAATGGAAATTGATAATAAATTATGGAGAAAAACGAGTGGCGGTGGCAAAATATGAAATTATAGGCAAGTAGTCAAAACGGCGTGGTGAGTTGAGACAGTTAAATATGGTTCTGAGTGATATAAAGAACGACTGGAATGAAATATTAAATATAGTTACGGATAATAAAAATGGTGTGGGCTTGGTGTGATGGGAGACTATGAATGTATGAACAATAAGTGGGCATGGAAAAAATGAGAAATTATACAAAAGGTGCGTGGTGAGTACGAAACTTATGAAATATGCTTATAAATAATTATGATGAGTGGCCGTGGAGAGGTGGGAATATGAAGTTAAGGGTAATATTAAAAGGATGAATAAGATGAAATATGAAATATAGTTTTGGATAATAATGTGTGGGCTTGGTGTAATGTGCGAAAATGAAGTCAAGAACAATAATACGTGATTATGGCAAAATGGAAAATGTTATTACATTATAGAGAATGAGTGGGCATGACAAAATATTAAATTATGGGCAAGGATTCTAAATGGCAAGGTTGGGTGGATGAGGTCATCGAGGGGGACTCCTGTACGACACCGGCCGTGGAGCAATCATAAATTGTCAAGTGGTGAGCCAGCACGTGTTGGTGTGGGGTGCATGCATACCCAGCGCATGACTGGACCGTGACTTACTTCAGCTTCAGATAAGCGTTCCATGCATGCACACACGCACATATGTGACTCGTAACGGCACAGCGCCTATAGGGCGGCACGTGGGGTTGGGACTCGGTGATTGTGGGGTCATGAAACTGGTACCCGAGTATTTCAAGATGTGTCCTTTGCCCTGCTGTGTCTCTCACACTGTCATAACCCATCTTTCATGACCTCTAAGCTCCCATATCCCAGGTCTTTCTATGGCTGGCTCCAGCTGATCTATATTGTCAGTCAATTCCAGCCACCTCTCCCGGAGTGTGACAGAGACAGATGTTTATGAAGATGTATTAGTTTCTCATTTATTGTGTTGCTTGAATTCTCCACACGAAATAGATACGGACTTCCATCAGTTATAATACATCTTTGCTGAGTGTAGCAATTGCAACTAAATATCTTCAGTTCCAGTCTTGAAAGCTATGTTAAGCAACCGCTTGGCTCCAGACCAACCAAACCAGGAAGGTAACCAGACCCAACAGGTCAACACACTAGCAGAGATCCAGATGAAGCTGGTGAATGGACAATAAACATTGTCAAGTGTGTAGTCATTTAACTTTTAATGATTGCAGGTTTTTCTCTTATTATAACGTTGTGTTTTACTTTTGCTGCAGATGTTTCGTTGTCTAATGGCAGCGGGCATATTCTGCTCTTTCACCAACCTCCAAAGTGTAGCGCCTAGCCTACCAGATTGTGTGTCGAGACATTGCTGGCTTCACCAGCTGCCTGGAAACAGCACGTGTCCTCGGAGTAGGCCTCACAGGCAGCCACAGCCATGCTCTGGTGGGACTGCTAGGCAGGTGTCGACACTGTCCTCATCATCTTCCATGGTCCTTGTGGACACTAAGGGGTGGTACAATCATAAGTGACCAATCTGCTGTGCCTCACACAAAGGTCAAATGATTCACAGTTTCCCACATAGTTCTCAACATTGCAGTATTGAAAACATGTTTTGGAACTCAGTATCATGAACGTCATTTCCAATCTAACAATATTTAGGTCATAATTGTAACCGATGACACTAATACAGACACTGTAGTGACATTGACAATGTAACAAGTAACGTATTTTATTAGTGAAACATTGCAAGTGAAAATAATGATTTAACCAGTATATTAAAGGTAATGGAAATATTAGATTTGAGTTTTTTCTAATATTTGTATCTGCCCTTGTGACATAAATCAAAAGTAAAAAATCTTGATCTTAGGTGCAAGGATCACGCTCTGCTGTGCACTCATAGCATCTTAATTCCTTTTTTTTATGGAAAGACACATGAAACCGATGATCGATTGCTTATCCTTATGAAATAATCAATCACTGTATTAGCCATGTTGGCTCTGCACTATGTTATTACATTAAAAAGACCACAAGCATAAGGCAACCACCTGATGCTTGGGAGAATTGTCTATTGGGTCACGAATGAACAACTGAAAAACACAATTTTATCTGCATGTTATGTGGTAATGTATCAATGTGCAACTAGGCAACGTACTTTACGCAAATAGTCACGTGTTATTGCTAACATTGTTTAAATTGATGCATTAAATTACAACATTAAATTGCGAGTGGTCATATCTTGAAAGGGAGTTTGGGCAACTGCCTTTTTTAAACATGTGACTGAAAAACAGGTTAAAATAAGACACGATTACTCGTGTTTTTTAGAGGCTGCCATTTCCTTAACAATGGGGTTAAGCTGTATGGCTCTATAGAGCCAGCGGCAGCAGATCGCGATCAGCGCCGTGAGCAGGGCCGTGACCAGAACTAGGACCGCCAGCAGAAACACCACCACGTCATAGTTGGCCTCCTGGTACCAGGTCAGGTGGTGGGCGGCTGATCGCAGGTGTTCCGCGCCGTTCCGCATCACGAACTCCACCCAGAACACTGCCCTGTCCATGGGCGTCTGCGGCTGGTCGTGGTGTAGACGTGAGAGAAGAGACGCCTTCTCCTTGTAGCTGCTGCGAATATAAAATAGAGTTAAACTGCAGAATCATCCATTTTCTATGCTCAAAAAGACTTTCCAGCAAGTACGACACTCTGATCACAACGGTAATAATTTTGAGTGAATGCTTTGAATCATCTCTTCAAGTGGCTGGTAATCAATTTCACAATCATCCTGAGAGCAAATAATCCATCCATTTTCTAAACTGATTGTCCTGGTGAGGGTCGCGGTGGCAGCAGTCCAAGGAGAGTGGAACCAGACATCCATTTCCTCAGCAATAGATGCCAGCTTTTCCTTGGGGATTCCCAGGCGATCCTAGACCAGCCGAAGGATGTAATCCCTCCAGCGTGTCCTGGGTCGGCCTCTAGGTCTTTACCCAGTGGGCCGTGCCTGGTAGACTTCCCGGGGGAACCTTCCAGGAGGCATCTTTACCAGATGCCCGGACCACCTCAACTGGCTCCTCTCAATCCGGAGGAGCAGCGACTCTACTCTGAGGTTCTCCCGGATCTCTGTGCTCCTCACCTTGTCACGGAGACTGAGCCCAGCAACCCTACAGAGAAAGCTCATTTCTGCCGCTTGTATCTGCGATCTCGTTCTTTCGGTCATTACCCAAAGTTCATGACCATAGGTGAGGATAGGGACATAGTTTGACCTGTAAACCGAGAGCTTTGTCCTAGGACCAAGCTCCCACTTCACTACCACGGACCGGTACAGTGCCCGCATCACTGCAGACGCTGCTACAATCCGCTGGCCAACCTCACGCTCCCGCTGACCATCAGTCGTGAACAAGACCCCAAGATATTTAAACTCCTCCACTAAAGGCAACTGCTCTCCCCTCAACTGAAGAGGGCAACCAACTATTTTCCGTGAGAGGACCATGGCCACAGACTTGGAGGTGCTGACTCTCATCCCAGCCACTTCACACTCAGCCTCGAAACACTCGAGTGCCCGTCGGAGGTCACAATCCGATGAGGCGAGAAGAACAACGTCATCTGCAAACAGCATGGATGTCACCTCCACGGCCCCAAACTGGAGACTCTCCATACCCCGGCTGCGCCTTGAGATTCTATCCATGGAAATCACGAATAGGAGCGGAGACAAAGACACACCCTTGGCGGAGACTAACGGCCACCTTGAACGGATTCGACTTCACGCCAAGGATACGGACACAGCTCTCGCTCTTGGAATAGAGAGACCGGATGCTCTCAAAAGATATACAGGCACCCCATACTGTCGCAGCACCTTCCGCAGTAAATCTCGGGGCACACGGTCATAGACTTTCTCCAGATCTACAAAACAAATGTAGACTGGGTGAGCAAACTTCCATGACCCCTCAATTATCTGTGAAAGGGCAAAAAGCTGGTCCATGGTTCCACGGCCCGGATGGAAACCACATTGCTCCTGTTGAATCTGTAGTTCGACTAATGGTCGAAGTTTCCTCTCCAGAACCCTGGCATAGGCTTTACCTGGGATGCTAAGGAGTGTGATCCCTCTGTATTTTGAGCACACTATTTGGTCCCCTTTCTTATAGATAGGGACCATTACCCCAGTTTGCCAATCCAGAGATACGGAACCCACTTTCCACGCAACATTGAAGAGGCACGCTAACCACGACACCCCAACACTGTCCAATGCTTTCAACATCTCCGGACGAATCTCATCCACGCCTGCAGCCTTACCATTCCAGAGGTCATTGACCCCCGTTGTGACTTCAGCCACAGTAATGGACCCGATCCCACCGCAGGTTTCCAGCACTGCCTCCTGGAAGGAGGGCGTGGTCCACCGGGTTAAGGAGTTCTTCAAAGCGTTCCTTCCACCTTCTAACATCTCCTCAGTAGAGGTCAGTGTTTCCCTCTCCCTTACTGAAAACAGCTTAGGCGACATCCTGTCAACCCCTCCTAAGGCGCCGGATGGTTTGCCAGAACATCTTTGAAGCCGTCTGAAAATCGTTTTCCATGGCCTCTCCAACCTCCTCCCATGCCCGAGCTTTTGCCTCAGCAACAGCTTTAGCTGCTCCCCTCTTGGCCACTCGATACCTCTCAGTCGAATCAGGAGAGCGATTCACAAGCATTGCTCGGAAGGTCTCCTTCTTCGACTTGACGACTTCCTTCACCGATGGTGTCCACCAACGGGTTCTAGGGTTGCCGCCATGACAGGCACCAACTGCCTTCAGGCCGCAACTTTTCGAAGCCGCCTTAACAATTGAGGTCTTGAACAAGAGCCACTCGGACTCAATGTCGTTGACCTCTCCCGGGATGCAGGAGAAGTTCTTTTGGAGGTGCGAGTTGAAATTCTTCCGCACCTGGCACTCTGCCAAACATTCCCAGGCCACCCTCACTGCTCGTTCAGATCTTCCAGGTCTATCAGGCAGGCGCCCTGTGCATCGGATCTAACTCACTACCAAGTTGTGATCAGTTGACAGCTGTGCCCCTCTCTTCACCCGAGTGTCCAAAACATACGGCATTAGGTCTGCAGAAACAACTATAAGGTAGATCATTGACCTTCGACCGAAGGAGTTCTGGTACCAAGTACCCTTATGGGTCTCCTTGTGTTCGAACATGGTGTTTGTTATGGATAATCCATGACTAGCACAGAAATCCAGTAACAACTCACCACTTAGGTTCAGATCGGGGAGGCCATTTCTCACAATCACGCCCCTCCAGGTATCTCCATCATTCCCCACGTGTGCATTGAAGTCTCCCAGTAGGGCTATGGAGTCAGTAGACGGAACCCTATTGAGCACCGCACCAACTGTCTCTAAGAAGGCCGAATACTCTAAACTGCTATTTGGCGCATACACACAAACAACAGTCAAGGTTTTCCTCTCTGAGACCCGAAGTCTCATTGAGGCGACCCTCTCGTCCACCGGGAAAAACTCCAACTGTGCAGCACCAAGCCGGGGGCTGGTGAGCATCCCCACTCCCGCCCTGGGGCACTCACCGGGGGCCACCCCAGAGTAGGAGAAGACCAACCCCGATCGAGGAGTTTGGTTCCAGAGCCAATACTATGTGTGGAGGTGAGACCAACTTTTTGAAGCCAGTACTTTTGCACCTCCACCACAAGCTCTGGCTCTTTCCTCGCCAGAGATGTGACATTCCATGTCCCAACAGCCAGTTTCCATTGCAAAGATCTAGTCCGTCTAAGTTCGTCCTTTTCGCTGCTGTGATGGCATCGCACCCGACCCTCACGCTTCGCGTTGCGGGTGGTGGGCCCACCAGGCTGTTCACGTCTCAATTTTGAGCTGAGCCCGACCGAGTTACATGGGTCACCGGGCCACCAGGCGCTTGCCGACGGACACCACCCCCAGGCCTGGCTCCAGGGTTGGGTCCCGGTAACCCTAGTCCGGGCACGGTTCTCATGATCTTTTTTCGAACCATCATGAAGGTCTCTGGGTGGATCGTACTTAGTCTGGAACCTCTTCTCAGATCTGTTCACCATGGGTGACCCTACCAGGAGTACTGGACTCCAGACGACATAGCTCTGAGGTTCATTGGAACACACAAGCCCCCCCACCACGACAAGGTCCAATCCATTGGGGGGGGGTGCAAATTATTAAATGTGATATCATTGTTTAGAAGTTTAAACCCTTTGGTTGAGCCAACCTCAGATCTTTCAGAAATAACATCCATCTCAACACAAATTTTGAAACAGAGGTTACAAAGAGCAGAGTTTGGCAATGCAGAGTGTGCTGGGACTGCACGCCTCTCCTACACAAGTCTCCATCAGTGTGATATCAGTCAAACATTTGAGATTCACCGACTCACCCCCCGTACCTGTTGTTGCTGGCGATTACGCTGATGGAGGAGGCGAGGGAGGCTGCGTCGATCGAGTGAATGTTAAGCACCAGCGCGACACCCTTGCTCTGCATGCGGCCCATATTTTCGAACTGGTCTCCGAAGAGCGGCAAGCCGAGCATGGGGACGCCATAGTCGATGGCCTCGTAGATCCCGTGTGAGCCTCCGTGCGTCACAAAGACACGCGTCTTGGCGTGGGCTGCCGTCCCCGCAGCGCAATCACACAGCGACGCAGCACGCAGTCAGACGCTGCCTTGAGCACCTTGACACTGGACCACGCAGTGGCTTTGATCAAAATGTACGACTTGTGCATCTGCAGAACGATGTGCGTCTGCAGAATGGTGGCGCAGATCCTAGTGCACTGTGTTGTGAAACATGGCAGGCAGAGTTCAATCTCTGGTCAAGACTGAAACCATTCGTGAGTACTCACTGACCACACCCGGGGCCTCTTCTCGTTCCATTTACCCTCACATTAGTACATATAGTATATGGTGCGTGGGAAAGCAGCAGCGCTTAGGAGACGGAGGCAACCACCCACTCGTGCTCTCTGCTCGTCTCAATAGCAGTCGCAGAGACTCTGCACGTTAAGGGTGTCCTTGTGTCTCCTACGGTGCTCTGTCTGAATGTTAACACGCATCCCGTAAAACCTGCATGAGGCTATCTCAGCGTGAAATAGCGATCAGGACAAGATTTCCCAGCGTCAGCATACGGTTACAGCGAAGCAATGCAAGTTCAATGTATAAACTCAGCTCAGCAAGAGGAACGTTGCTTCAGCATGCACTCAGAGAAAGCGCTGGCAACACACTGGCTCTGGACCTAACCACCTAGGCGCTGACATTGATTTAACAAAAGCTCATTACAGACACGACAACACGCACCCAAGAGGTCCCTCTGTGGTAACCAGGGAATCACTTTTGTGTTGCTTGAGAGATTTCCAAGAGCTGGTCCATCATAGCGCCATATGACCTTTGGAACAAAGCACGTATTAATCTTCGAAATATTCAACAGTAAACAAGACAGTAGTTTTTTGTTCATACCATACAAACTAATTCGATACTATCAACGTACATATATGGTAACACAAAATACGCATAAACGTTATCAATACAGGTAACGGGTATAAAGCTATCATATTTCCGTGCACTCGCTCAAATAACCTAACCATGTTCTATTTAGTAAATTTACAGAACTATAATCAGTGCATGTATTGATACAACATTGCATATCAGCTAGCTTGTTTCATTGCTGGAAAAGCAATACAATACTGGTGGGAAGGCAGGACTAAAATAACGTCTCCAGGTTATATTGCAATTCTCTGTTTGAATGGGTTCTCTGTGTTATAAATAAGCGCGATGCATTAGCAATGTGTATATTTAAAAAAACGTTATTGTGGCTGATTTTCCATTCTAATGTCGCTATTGTTGACGTGCCGTTCTCTCCGCAGCTCTGTGCAGCGCTTTGTGACCCTCGGGTGAAAAGCACTCTATAAATGCAATTATTGATGATTGCTTCGAAAAGCTGCTCTCTCGGGACAGCCGCGTCGATCGCTCCGTCTCTCCGCCTCGCGACGTTTCGCCTACTCACACGTTAGAGGCATCCTCAGGCGGAAGTGTGAAGCGAAACGTCGCGAAGTGGAGAGAGGGAGCGATCGACGCGGCTGTCCCGATAGAGCAGCTTTTCGAAGCAATAATCATGCATTGAACCGTGAAAACTTACATCATTACAATGCAATGATTCTTCTAGTAAATGTTTAAAAATCTCATCTCTCATCTCGTTATCTGAAACCGCTTAATCATATATAGGGTCACGGTGAGCCGGAGCCTATCCCGGAAACACAGGGCGTAAGGCAGGAATACACCCGACGACGGGACGCCAGTCCATCGCCGGGCATTGCGGGACAATTTTAGTCTGCGAGCCAATCAACCTATCCAGGAGCACGCGGACACGGGGAAAGCATGCAAACTCCATACAGAAAGGCACCCGAGCCGAGAGATTCGAACCCGGGACCTTCTTGTTGTGAGGCGTCAGCGCTAACCACTGGGCCACCGCGCCGCCCTGTTTAAAAATAAAACTATTTAAATAATGCGTGATATCGTTGTGCAGGGTGAAGTGGTGGTGTGGTGGTTAATGCACCGCACTTCAAACCAACCCAGGCACAGTTTCATTCCCAGCCACTGCTGAACATCAGTCGTGAGTCACATCTGAACAATTCCTAGGCTCCCTTTGGTACCAACTGAGAATGACCAGGGTGGTGAAGTATGCTAGTGGTCCATTCGCTTTGGAGTAGCTTTGCCACTTTGGGCGGTGGTGCAAGGAATGAAATCGAGACATCTGTGCAGTTCTCTCGTCTTGCATAATGCGGCACCAACGACCATCCGGACCATGGGTCCCGGGTGCAGTTGCACCGCCTGCGCACTCGATAGCTACACCACCGTTAACGCACACAGGCGCCCGGGCAGCATCGTGCGTGCTGAGGCTCTGAGTTCGTGCTTGCAGAAAATTACGATGCGGCAGGAGCCATGCCCACGCTGCCACCTGCCAGCGGGCGACGTGACACTGGCCTTGAGAGGGGCCAACGGATTAAGAGGCTCAAAATTCCATTCAGCAATTGACATCAAGGTTGAATATTAACATCTGCTCGGCTCACCACTCAGTGAAGCATGTCAAGGTTGTATCTATATATATTAACGTTCTTCGTTCTGTTAACGCTATGGGTACTTATTGCCAGTATATATATGAGATTACAACAGGTTTTACCGTATCTGGCGATTATGCAGGTGTTAAGATCTTATGCAGGTGTTAAGATCTTATGCAGGTGTTAGCAAACTGCTCACGGCACCGCGGGTTTGGCGAGCCGTGGTCCCTCAGGAGACGCCCCAAGCGGTGTAAGAGAACTCGTTATAACCCGACGCACAAATATCATACATTGCAGAAATACCAATAAGGTTCAGGAATGATTCAAGGGCTAATTATTAGGCCAATGCTTCTAAAATGACATAATTTTTGCTGGCAATGTGTGTGTGTTTTTTTTAAAACGAGCGTGATTTCGAATCACCATGGAACAAGCCCTGACTCTGCACTCAAACGTCAGAGAGCAGAGTTTTCTCAAAAACTAGTAATGTATGCACTGGAGTTTGCACCATAGGCTACATGACATACGGCTCAACGTAAATTATTATCAAAATTAATTTTTAACAAGGGTGGCACGGTGGCCCAGTGGGTAGCGCTGTCGCCTCACAGCAAGAAGTCCCGGGTTCGAATCTCGGCTCAGGCGCCATTCTGTGTGGGAGTGTGCATGTTCTCTCCCCGTGTCCGCGTGGGTTTTCGCCGGGCACTCCGGTTTCCTCCCACAGTCCAAAAAACATGCTGCTGCATAGGTTAATTTGCTTGGAGACAAAATTGCCCGCAGTGTCCGGTGATGGACTGGTGTCCCATCGTGGGTATATCCCTGCCTTGAGCCCTGTGTCTGCCCGGATAGGCTCCAGCTCACCGCGACCCTGTACAGAACTAAGCAGTTTCTGACAATGAGATGAGATGTAAAGCAAGGCAGTAAAGCAAAGACGGTATATATTTCTCGATCAATGCTATACATTACTTTAATCCAGGTATCTTAAATACATTAGTAGCATTACGTGTGATTAACAGAGCTCCTGAGTTCACCAGCTTACATTGACTCAATGCAACAATGTCTGTGTATCACTGCATATGGCTGAAGACCATTGGCTTACACTCATGCTCTGTATCAACCCTTATATATGATGAGCAACATTAAAAGTTTTTGTTGTTGTTACAGCAGCGAGGAGACCCATTTATGCCACCATCTTCCAGCATCCATGTAATTAAAACTACTGACAAAACCTTTTGTTGTACCTTGTCCAACCATGCAAGATGTACTTAGTCAAAGTGGAGTTAAATTAATGTTTTGTAAGTCATGGACGAGAAGCAAATGTTACTCCATGCGTCCACGTGTGCTGTGCAATTGTTCATTACCTTTTGTGGGATTCTGCCCAGGCCCTCTGCAAGAACGTTTGCTATTCTATAAGGAATGGATGACACCATGGATCCAAATGACACCACCACTACGCCATGCTCCCCAGAACTTTGCATAAACTCCTCCAAATCCTGCAGAAAAAAAAATCACACAAATGTATTGATGAGGCATTTCCATTGACCATGGTGTCTAAACATATTCTCTAGTGTCAACGTAAAATATAAACAATTTGTATTCATTACACCTGTCATCAAATGACAGATACATCCAGGTATAAATGTTGAATGGAGTTTCTATTGATATACTTTTTCATGGCTCGATATTTGAGAATAGCTCTTATAATCTTTTAGGTTCCTCCTATAACACGGCGAACCCTAAAAACAACAACTCAACAAAAAGGTAGTTTACCTGGCATGATTTATAATGCGTATAATATTTGTGCGTGTATTGTTGACAAGAAAATTACTTCTTCAAACTGTGCCCAAAAACGTATTGAAACTATTAAATGTTTTCCACATCATCAGGGTACATCACGATTGTAATTACGTAATAGTGTGATATAATGCCCGTAAAAATTTAAAAAGCAGTGACAGTAAATGTTTTACCTGTGGAAGGGGTTTTGCTTCATCAGATGTCATACCTCCGACATCCACAATATTGGGCATTGTCGCGTGCGGAGAGTCAAAGATAAAGTTTGTTCGGTGCAGCCAGATGGAGGCATTGCTTAGCAACTGCATGGTTGTGACGTCTCGACGCAGGTGGCGCCTGGCCAGCTCATCAAAGCGCTTCAGGATGAAATCGGTGCACAAGAGGTCGTCCTTCAAACTAACCAGCATGTTGGTGATTCTTTCTGTTAAACTCACGTGAACTCTGAAGCCTGATAATGGTCTTGGGCAGTGTGTAGCTCTGAAGTCGATATTGCATGGAACGCCACGCATAAGAAATACAAAGGGGAGCTCTAGTGCAGCAGCTAAAATGGCACCGCACGGATCTATGGGATCAGCAAGAAGAATAGTAAAGTTATGGGCTCGAAGTCGCTGCATAACAGCAGCATTTCCCAGCAAGCTGTCACAGGCTAAAGCAAACTTCTTGTTAAAACTCTCCAATTGCCGAAAGTCCCATTCCGTTGAACCACTTTTTTCTCCAAACACTAGTTCTCGTGTAAGAATATCAAACGTTCCTTCATTATCCGACAACGGCAAAGGGAAGGTCTCTGACTCTAACTCAGGCGTCTCCCCTACCATTAGATTGCCTGTCTCTGGCAATGCCACAACCACCCGGTGGCCACGCCGAGACACGGCCAGGGAGAGCTCACGGAGGCTCATCCAGTGGCTGCCATCGGTTGGGTACACGAGCATGCTACCCACGCCACGGTCACCATCAGCTCGATTCTTGGCCATTGTTGAGCAGATGATGGTCAGGGTTACAGCAAAGCTGAAACAACACTGCATGGCCTGGAAAAGCAACGCACAATTGATTGAAATACAATTATGGTTTAGACCTTGTTTTATTTGTTTTCATCAATGCTCAATATTTAATGAGGAATACGAACCCTGATGATTGATCGGCCATCTAGTAGGCTCTGCCAACATGGAATCTCATTAATGGAAGTGAAATTTGATGTATGTCTAGTCAGGGTCCCTAGTTCCAATACTTCATTTGATTAGCATAACCCCAAAGTTTTCAAGTCTCATTTCAAAATTGTTTTGCCACTTAGTGAGTACTTTTCGAGATCTTTAACACTACTTCTGCTTTAAATCTCCACATTTGCGCTAGTACCATCAGCCATGTTAAGCAATCTTTCATATTTGATCATATCAGAAGAACGTGTTACACGCTTGGAACAATATCGCCAGTGTCGTGGGAAATTTGCTCGTACTACTGCTAACGATGTATACGATAGCATGGCATCTCATCTCGAGACAGTAGAGATGTATGTCATTCAAGTTTTCAAAATATATAGTCTACAGGATAGATTTGTGAATATGTCCTGTAAACGCTATGGGTACTTTTTGCCAGTGTACATATATAATTAACAGAACAGGTTTTTACCATTCCTGGCAATTATGCAGGTGTTAAGATTTCATAACACCAAATAGACACTAATTGGTGTTTTGCACCTGCATAATTGCCAGGAATGGTAAAAACCTGTTCTGTTAATTCATATGTCCTGTAAAATGTGTGATACCACGAAAGTGTGTTGTTGAAAAATAATTTTTGAATTTGATGTTTCAGAATTTATAGAGATTCATCAAGTACAAAGGTTGAATTCCATTTGTGTGTTAAACTTCACGTTTGTTAATACAGTTAGGTATTGTGCAAGGGTTTTAAAAAAATAGTCATGTCACGATGCCAACTTTTTTTCAAAGACCTCCTTGACTATAACTTTGGATTGTTTTAAGCGAAATTATATATTTATACAAATTGCATGCCCTTGGCATGTTTTTAAGTGACTGCAGTCCACATACGAGGGTACAGTAACGTTCATTGTATGGCAGTCAAACTCATATTTTAATTCTCAGAGGTCCAAATTAGTCAAGTGACGTTCTGACTCAAATTTAATGTGATTAGATGTTTTTGTGGAATAATTAGTGATGGTGTTTAGGCCATCAGCTGCAATATCTAGCATGGAGAATCTTATCCAAGAATAATGACACTTAGCATAAAAGGTAATATTTAGAACTTGTACAAAGAATATTGGAACGGCAGCTCTACGAGTGCCAAGATAATAATAATAATAACTGAAATTTTATAGAGCCTTTCACTCGAGGGTCACAAAGCGCTGCACATAGAACTGCGGAGAGAACGGCACACCAACAACAAGATACATGAATACATATACAGTTTTGATCACGAGATGCTATTTAATGCTGTTGGTAGCTGTTCGAAAAAAAAAACTGCTGTAGCATGCGAATAATATGCAATAATTTTGATACATTTGGAAAATTTTAATTCTCACAGCCTAACCAATCAAAAATCGTTAAGAACACCCAACTTGTAAAATATACTTCAACTGAGACAAACAACACACATTTACAATTCCTATGAAGCATAGCAATGAAAGCACAACCGTTTCCAAAATGCTCATTCAATTATTCCAATTTTTTTTTTCAAATCCCCCACGAAAAAAGCAGTGTTTAAAAATGATGTGATGTATCTTCCTAAAATATAACAACCTGGAAGGTGAACTCCACAAAGTAGAGATGAGGAACTCTCGACTCGGCTATCCTGAAAGAACAGCTCTTCAGAGCAATTTTCATACATCGAGCGTTCAAAACTTCATCAATACATAACAAGTTTAGTTGATATAAGATTACAACAGGTATTACCGTATCTGGCGATAATGCAGGTGTATCTGGCGATTATGCAGTTGTTAAGATCTTAACAGATACGGTAAAACCTGTTGTAAAACCTGTTGTAATCTTATATATGTATAGTGGCAAAACAGTACCCATAACTTTAGTTGAATTTTATAGAGCTGTAACACTAAGCAGGTTTTGCACTCCCACATAGTTAACTGCCTACATATCATCATTTGAAATGAATATCCAACAATAAAGAACGATTCATTGATTGTTAACATATGTCCTTAGTATATGTTTACAATACTTTTGGTACTTACTGCCTAGTGTTTACTTTGAACTCAGAAAGATGCTCCGTAGAGGTCGATAATCTTGATTCGGTGGATCTGCTTGCAGGATTTATGCTCATTCACGAGCATAGCAGGCAATAGTCTTAACTTGCTTGAACATAAATGTTAAAACCTGACAAAACGCCACGAACTCGGTCACTCTGTGTGCAGTTGCAGACCTCACGACTCGATAGGAGTGCTTCTAGGATAATAAACATCACACATTGAACTTCGACTTTATAAAGAAGAGTGCCAACATACAAGCCAACTTCGTTTCGCAACACATTTCCACGAACAAGAAATAAATGGTGTAAGTAAACAGAGTTCTACCCATTTAATTAACAGAACAGGTTTTTACCATTTCTGGCAATTATGCAGGTGTTAAGATTTTAAAACACCAAAATAGACACATTTCACAATGTGTCAAGTTTCAAAAGCCACAAATACTTGTGGCAAACTATGCAAACAAGTATTTGTGGCAAACTATGCAAACAAGTGTTTGTGGCTTTTGCAAACTAGATACATTGTGAAATGTGTCTATATTGGTGTTTTAAGATCTTAACACCTGCATAATTACCAGAAATGGTAAAAACCTGTTCTGTTAATTACATTTGTATACTGGCAAAAAGTACCCATAGCGTAAAGAGTTCTACCCATTCATTCCTCCAGACAGATTTTCTAGATAATCTTGCATTATTATTGAAATAAGCAATGTCCTTCAAATTTATGACTCACATAAACATTTAAAAGTTTTTTTCACACATCCTTCAATCTTAATTGACCAGTTACAGTAAACCGACTGCTGATAAAAGCAGTGTCGACACCACCAGAGAGATTGCTTGTGTTGAACCAATATGGCTGAAATGATTTACTGCCAGGATGCTCTGTGGTTCATGGGATGTGTTAAAATATTTGTATGTGTATGTGGGGGCAGATGTGTACAGATATATATTTATAAACCATGCTAAGCAACCGCTCGGCTTCATATAAACCAAACAAGGATGATAAACCAGACCCAATATATCCACACGTTAGCAGTCATCCATATAATAATAATAATAATATTTACATTGCTGATGTATCTTTCACCCGAAGTTCACAAAGCGCTGCACAGAGCTGTGGCTCTCTTTGGTCCAGGATCTCCTGATGTACTCGGTCGCCTGCAGGGTTCATCAACGCCATTGCATCGCGCCAGAACCACCCTGTAGTACAACTTCATTCAACCACTCGAGATACATCTTCTGCAGGCAGAGACTCGTTTTTTCCACCACAACACATCGAGACGACTAATTGCACACAGCAGTACCCACACCGCTCATTGCAAAATGTTAGTTGGCATCAGTGTTAATCCAGTCCCTTACTCCCGGTGCGGCAGTATCGTCTCATCTCATTATCTGAAACCGCTTAATCCTATATAGGGTCACGGTGAGCCGGAGCCTATCCCGGAAACACAGGGCGTAAGGCAGGAATACACCCGACGACGGGACGCCAGTCCATCGCCGGGCATTGCGGGACAATTTTAGTCTGCGAGCCAATCAACCTGTCCAGGAGCATGCTTTTGGACTGTGGGAGGAAACCGGAGTACCCGGCGGAAACCCACGCGGACACGGGGAGAGCATGCAAACTCCACACAGAAAGGCACCCGAGCCGAGGGATTCGAACCCGGGACCTTCTTGCTGTGAGGCGTCAGCGCTAACCACTGGGCCACCGTGCCGGCAGTATCGTGCCACGGTTATTACTGAACGTTCCACTGGCAGTTTAGTCCACACACGACACGAAATTGTTGAGAATAAATCACAGACGACGCAGCAGGGGAGGCGAGAGGTTTCGCTAAACCCCTCGGTCATCCTCTGCTGTTGCACCTATTAGGCTCACTACAAACAACAATGCACATTATATCCATCATTAACTATGTCATGGGCGGCACGGTGGCCCAGTGGGTAGCGCTGTCGCCTCACAGCAAGAAGGTCCCGGGTTCTAATCTCGGCTCGGGTGCCTTTCTGTGCGGAGTTTGCATGTTCTCTCACCGTGTCCGCGTGGGTTTCCGTCGGGCACTCCGGTTTCCTCCCACAGTCCAAAAACATGCTACTGCATAGGTTAATTGGCTTGCAGACTTAATTGCCCGCAGTGCCCGGTGATGGACTGGCGTCCCATCGTGGGCAT
>JAZEWT010000030.1:8862804-8885285 GCA_036362905.1 Mordacia mordax | reverse complement strand
CCAACCATGTGGCTGCCTACCTCTTCCCAGCCACTGCAGTTTCGTCGTGCCTATGAATTGAACGAATATGCTCGTGTAAAAAATTATGATGTTTACTATCAGCTGCTAATTCAAAATTGTGCTTTGGGTAACGACGTGAATTCCCACGAGTGACTTAAATTCTGCGGCGTCCGACCTCTCCCGCTGGTGGAATCCGCCGGCGCTGCACTGCGGCGTCGGCTCGTGTTCTTGTGCAAAGCGCTGTGGCGCCCGAGTGCCTGTGCTGTGTCCGTGTCGCTGCAGGGCGGCCTGAAGGCCGTGATCTGGGCCGACGCGTTCCAGACGCTGGTAATGGTGGCGGGGCAGCTGGCCGTCATCACCGTCGGGTGCTGGCAGGCCGGCGGCATGGGCCACGTGTGGAATGTTGCCACCCAGGGCGGGCGCATCTCCGGGCTCGAGTAATAAACGCGACGCGCAATACGACGCTCGCCGCACAGTGCCCGCCACGTCGAACGATACCTCGCAGAGGGTGGAGTTGGAAATGGTTCACTGTGGGAACGAAACTGGCTCTGCAGTCCCTTTTTGAACGGGGTGTAGGGTTCCTCCCTCTGAACATGTTGAGTTTACGAGAATGCATTTCCTGCATTTCTATGACTTTTGAGGTGTACAATAACCATTCAAATTTACGACCATAAATGCCCAATAATTTACCTCTGGGATTTTAACTGGGAACGGCGTTCCCGTGAGTTCCCAGCCAATTTCACCCCCCACAGTATCCCCGTCCCTCAGAGTCATTCTCTCTTTGAAAGAATACCTTCGATATTGAATGAACACTGTGTGACGCGTTATGAATTGTAACATTGCCCTAGTGGCTTGGCCCAGTCTTAGGTCTAAGCACGTGCACTGTACATACAGTGAACTATTACCCAGGGGAGGATTATCTCTTCATACACCCTGATGTGTCAGCTGCTGCTTGCTCATTGAGGTGGCTCCACTCGCCCTACCACAAACCTCAAGTAAAGCATTGAACAAAGCAGACCGAGTGGTGCGGCGTTCTCTCTGAGCGTGTCGTTGGGGGTATGTTGACGCCGCTGTGCGGGTGTCGTGAGCAGCTGGAACCCCGACCCCACGGAGCGCCACTCAGTCTGGAGCCTGGCCATCGGCGGCATGTTCATGATGCTGGCGCTGTACGGAGTCAACCAGGCGCAGGTGCAGCGCTACCTGTGTGCGCGATCGGAGCGCCAGGCCATTCTGTAAGCACGCGCTCTCCAGCTGTGCACGTACGCCCGCGCGCTCAGAAAGACGACTCCTGAATAACTTTGACAGACTGTAGGGTCAAGTACTGTTCGTGAGCACCTATAAAGGCCAACACGAAACACAAGGGGGTGGTTGGCCAGCACCACGCCCAGCCACCTTTGTTTCCCTAGTGGCGACGTTAACACAAGGGGGTGACAAGCACGCATGTACAGATATGCACACATGCTCGAAGATGTATGCATGCGGTCACAAGCGCAGACACGCAGTGGAGAGGTCGATGCAGAGCTCGCATGAGGCTGCCCATGCTAGTTCCCGGTGTCGTCAACCCCACGCGTGATGGCGTCGCGGGGAGGTGAGCGGCCGAATCACCCACCGGTGACCACCATCGCCCTCCTTCGATCCAGCATCGTTCCTTAGAAGTACGTTTGTGCAAGAGACACCCAGTTAGAGAGTCTGCGTGTGCCCGCAGGTCGTGCTACATGGTGTTCCCGTGGCAGCAGATCGTCCTGGCCATCAGCTGCGTGATGGGCCTGGTGATGTTCGTGCGCTACCACGAGTGCAGCCCCCTCCACACAGGCTTTCTGCAGAGCCCCGACCAGGTGACACCCTCCGCTACTCCCACGTGTTTTTCCGTGCATGTCGGTGCCTATTATCGTTTCTCCGCAGGTTACAAAGGAGTCTCTGAAGATGTCGATAGTTTCTGTTTAGACGGTAAATTGCAATTGGCCATTCGTTGAGCGAGCTATCACCAAGTTTTACCATAGCATCCCTGGTGGCAGTGTGTGTTTCTCGAAGTCTTCTGCTCGACAGTGTGATCCTAATGTCTTGTGACCTCATTTACTCGTGTAAAACCATAAAGCCTCAACTTTCGCTTATTTAACTTTAGCAGTCAAGCAAATTTGCAATGGTTGTGGTTTTGTATTTCTGGCGAGTCTGTAGCATCGCCACAACATGACAAGAACTGCTGCAAGCAGCATCCAGCATCGCTCCACGTCCTACATCGATCACCACCGTCCGTGTACCGCATCGTCCATTCAGCATCGCTCCTCAATCCGCATCTACTACCACCCATGTACCGCATCGTCCATCATTCAGCATCGCTCCTTGATCCGCATCTTCTACCAACCGTGCACCACATCGTCCATTCAGCATCGCTCCTCGTTCCACATCTACTACCACCCGTGCACCGCATCGTCCATTCAGCATCGCTGCGCATTCCGCATATACTACCACCTGTGCACCGCATCGTCCATGCAGCATCGCTCGCCATTTACCACCACCCGCATCCCATAGACTGTTCAGCCACTTTTCACGCCGCATTCTTGATCATAACCTATCACCATCACGTCACTCCTAATATGGCCCCTAAGAGAAAACCGAGTGCTAGAGCATCTGGTAAATATACAAAAGGTTTTCGTGAATTTCGGGATTCACGCCCATTTCTGGAATGTATCCCACTAAGCAAAAGCTTCACTGAGTATCAGGAACTCATTTCAGAAGGATCCTGCCAAGTGTTTTGCAGTGGGGGACAAATTTGCTACGTGAATCCCAAATTAGTTATTTGCAGGTACATTTTCATCATTGGGGATGCTTGGCAATGCTTTGCCGATACTGGTCACGTAGTATGGTGGTGTCTTTTGTGTGAGGGAGAAAACAGGATAACTCAGATGGAACCCATGCAGAATAGGGGGAGAAATACATCACTCGAGGCGTAGAGGTGCCCAAGTCGGGAATCGAACGCATGCCTTTCTCAGTGAGGTGCAAGTGATTAGCACTGCGTTGCTACCCCAAAATGACGGCTGTCAGGCTCGCGTGAAGTTTCAGCGTCTTGCGTTGAGCGGCCGCCCATACATCACGGTTCCTGTGGCATGTTAGCGATCGCGTGTTTATTAGCGGCCAGGTTACGCGAGCCGGCAGAGTTTACACACACGCTCATAGCGTGGGCACAAAATAAGCATACTTAATAATAATAGTTGCACTACTCGAGCACTTTTCACCGAAGGGTCACAAAGCGCCGCAGAGCTGTGGAGAGAACGGCATAACAACAACAAAGGCAGATGAACGGCAAATCAACTACAAATATAGATGTTATTTTATCTTTGCTTAAAGTATTTCAATTTGGCTCAACACGCTTAACTGGAGATGTTACTTAAATGCCTATAATAGTTCAAGCAGTTTATAGTACAGAAAGGGAGCATTTTATAAATTACAATTTGTTCTCCAATTGTTTTAATCTTTGTGCTTGTTAAAAAGTACTTGTACACACTAATGGATGGTAAAATATCAATGCTATCATGTTATTGACTCACGAGCCAATACGTGCCATTGTACTTGTGGTGTTCTTGCCACCGGCTTAAGTTACCGTGTTCGGTGTTGACCCGAGGTGGCCGCTCGCCCCCCCCCTCCCCTTTGTGGGACTTTTGGAGCAGAATTTTACAGCCAGATGCAAACCTCCTTTAGACGGATTGGCGTTCCTCAATATACCGGTGCAGTCCTTTATAACTCCACTGCTGGATGTACCTCGTGACGCCCCGCGAGTCTTGGGGTTATTCATCCACCCTTCACCCTACCATTGAGAGCAAGTAATATCTGCACCTTCTCACAGAGGAAAAAGATCCTGCCTAAGGAGGTTCAATTTCTGCCTCAGGTGCTTTTTTGCACGAAGTTTGTATGTTCTCCCCCTGTTTTGCGTGGGTTTCATCTGGGTTCTTCAATTTATGCCCACTGCCCCGTGGCCTAATGGATAAGGCACTGGCCTCCTAAGCCAGTGATTGTGGGTTAGTGTCCCACCTGGGGTAAGCTTTTCTCATCTTAAGACTCACTTGTTCCATAAGGCTTTCAAGTCCTCTGGCTAGAACTGTTGATGCAGTTTCTGTTGTCGTGCTGGGATGATGGCTCTAAGCCGACCTGTGCCTGCCCAGGAACACTTATTCCTTCCTTCGTTTGTTGAACAATTGTTTTTTATCTTTTATGTCATGGCCTCTAAATTAGTCATTATTTGACTTTCAATTTAACTGTTGTTGTTGACACTATTGTTGTTGACATGCCATTCTCTCCACAGCTCTGATTTGTAAGAAAAAACGCTATTTTTGATGTCATTCGTGTCATTTTTGTTGCTGACATGCCGTTGTCTTCACAGCTCTCTGCAGTGCTTTGTGATCCTTGAGTGAACAGTGCTCTAGGAGTGCTATTTTTATTAAACGTTCATTAATGAATTAACCGATGAATAGACATCAATGTATATGAAGCAGTGGGTAGGGACCGGCCATCCACGTGACTCCCTCCCTCTCTGGTTTCCTTGTGCCTCTTAGTCGTCCTCTCTTCAAACAAAACCTTTTACGTTGAACGGTTATGAGCTCGTTATAAATTGTAAATTGAAAAATGTCGCCTGTCAGTCGCCCATTTGAGTGCCACGTAGAGCTGATGATACTTGATTTTTGAGGTCTGAGGAGACGGAGCCGTTTTGGGATGTCGAGAGGATGGGTGACTGATCACCATGGGGAACTTCACGCACTCACGGAAGCCCTGTGCGCTAGCCCCCACTGTACGCAGAGATACAACAAACACCGACTCCACCTCATTTACCTGAGATTTGCAAGATCCGTGTTGGTGTTACTACCCCCCTCCCCTTACCTCAATAATTATCACGGATAAAGACCGGCTGACTGTATTACTAATGGTATTTTTGTATCTATATGCGTGTGTCCATGTGCCTGTGTGTTTGTGCGCGTGCACACGTGCGTGCCAACATCTCTGCCTTTATGCGTGTGTGCAGCTGGTGTTGTACTTTGTGATGGACGTTCTCCGTGACCTGCCGGGCCTGCCAGGCCTCTTTGTTGCCTGCCTCTTCAGTGCGTCGCTCAGGTGCAGTACAGTGCGCCGCTTGGTTCATGTATAGTGCATCGCTCGGGCGCTCTATAATGTGCTGCGCTGGCGCTGTAGAGTGCACAGTGCGGGCGCCATATAATGAGCCATATGGGCGCTGTATAGTGCGCTACGTGGGCGCCGTATAGTGTGCCACGTGGGTGACGTACCGAGGCCACGGGAGTCACGGTGGTCCCTTGGGGGGGCGGTGGGGAGTAGGGGCAGATAATATATAAATTATCAAATCATATTGGTTGCTTATTTTGCCACAAGCATGTGTGGATATTGCAGGCTTGATGCCTTATGAAAGTTGTTTATTTGGGGGCTTTTCTTCTTTGTGTGCAGCACCATCTCATCGGCCTTCAACTCTCTGGCCACGGTGACCCTGGAGGACCTGGTCCGTCCTTACATTCCCGACCTGTCCGAGCAGAACGCCACTCGCATCTCCAAGGCTCTCGGTGAGACTCAGTTCCCTCGTCATCATCATTGTCACTCTCATATCCTCCTCATCCGCCATAATCCTTACACCGATGGATGAAGGCCTCTCTGAGCCATCACGTTTTGGATAAAAGTTTATATGCGTAGAATTTTGTTCTGTGTCTTCACTTGTGTGCGAATGTTTGTGTGGGGAGCAGTGGTATTGTGGTTACTGCTCAGTACTACAAACCTGGTCACTCGAATTCTGTTCCCAATCACGACAAAAACTGCATATTGACCAATATTCAAATATCTGAACCTGTCCTGGGCCTCCCTGAGGTCAAATGATGGCCTGGTGCAATGTTTAAACATCGGCATTGGGGAGACAAAGGTGGCGGGGTATAGTACTATACACCCATCCTCTTCTCTGTCAAGCTAGCCTAAATAGGTACTCGCTAAGAACACCTGTCCTCAATATTCCATTAATAGGTGTATAGGGGAACTTTGTGTGAATAGCTGCGTGGGTGCGTGTGTCTGTTAGTAGCTGTGTACGTGCGTGCATCTGTGAGTTGCTGCGAGTGTCTGTGAGTAGCTGCGAGCGTGCGTGTGTGTTTGTGTGCGAGTAGCCGTGGCCTATGGGATTCTATGCCTGGGCCTCGCCTACATTGCGTCCCTCATGGGCTCCGTGCTGCAGGTAAAGACACGTGGTACGCACAAACAATGTAAACAATGCAGACAACGCAAACAACGAAAGCCCCATAGAGCTCACTGGGTTCCTGTATTCGTGAGTGGTGCGGTAGTATCATTAGAACTTCACAGAAAGAAAGTTCTTCTTGAGGCGTTTTAATTCCCTCCCAGGTGCCTTTCTGTGTGGAAATTGTGTTTTCTCCTCCTGTTCTACGTGGGTTTCCTCTGGGTTCTCTAGTCTTCTCCTAACTAAAAAACACTCGTTATGAATTGGTCGATAACATCATAATAAATAAAAGGTGTATGTGTGGTGGGTTGGCGCCGGCTGACAGCCGGGACAACTTCTCCCCCCCTCTGCAGTTTTCCTGTGCCTCCCTATTCGTGTCTCGTCCATGACCAGGCATGGAACTTGCGCAGAATGTCATAAAATGTGCTATTCTTAAAATAGGGTGGATCCGATATCATCGTTGCCAGGCACCCTCTACTGTCTGCGTTTTTTCTCTGCTCACACTCCCTGTCTCGACAACACCTGGATCTTCATTCACTCATCTCACCACTACACAGTAGACCTCTGGTACTTCGGCAGCTTGCAGTCCAGGATCCCCGATTTGTCTTGCATCTGGTGAGGAGGAGGAGGATGGCCTGGTCGTGGACCCGAGCGACTTGTGGCATCGAGAAGCCAATGAGTAGCGTAGTTTATAGTTTACTGCATAGTAATGAATAATAGTGTTTAATGTACTTTATAGTACTGTACAGTATATAGTGTAGTATGTAGTATTTTGCAGTGTCTTGTAGTATATAGTTTAGTTCATAATAATCTCTCATCTCATTATCTGAAACCGCTGAATCCTATATAGGGTCACGGTGAGCCGGAGCCTATCCCGGAAACACAGGGCGTAAGGCAGGAATACACCTGACGACGGGACGCCAGTCCATCGCCGGGTTCATAATAATGTATAGTGTAATGTATAGTAGTAACAAGTAGAAAAGGTTTTTTACCATTTCTGGCAATAATAAAGGTGTTAATATCTTAAAACACCAAAATAAACACCTTTCACAAGCTGTCTTGTTTGCAAAAGCCATACATACTTGTGGCAAAATATGCAAACAGGAATCTTTGACAAATGCATTGTCTTTCAAACTGATTGGCCTACACCAGACATGGCTTTCTTTTGAGCCTGATTGTCAGTGTTAGCCAGATGTTGCCAAAAGGTCAGCTCAGGACAATGCAATATCAATGCTTAGTAGCTCAGGTCGAGCTGCATATGTTGTCAAAGCTTCCTGCTTGCATATTTCGCCACAAGTATGTGTGGCTTTTGCAAAGTTAAAACTTTGTGAAAAGTCTCTATTTTGGGATTTTAAGATCTTAACACCTGTATTATTGCCAGAAATGGTAAAAAAACCTTTTCTACTTGTTACATATGTACACTGGCAAAAGTACCCATAGTGTATAGTAGTGTTTAATGTAGAATGTCTTAGTATGTAGTGCAGTGTATAGTGTAGTGCATAGTATAGTGTATGGTAATGTATAGTGTAGTATGTCGTAATGTATAATAGTGTATTGGATTGCACAGTGGTGGAGTGAGTAGCCCTGTCTCCACACAGCTGGAAGTACCAACTTCGATTCTCAGCTCTGGTGCTTTTCTCTGTGTAATTTTGAGTTTTCTCCCTGTGTCCGTGTGGGTTTTTGCTGGGTACTCGGTTTCCTCCCACCACTCAAATACACGCTGCTGCCTAGGTTCATTGGTCTGCTGAGTACGTTTTCCCCAGTGCCCTGCGATGTACTGGAGTCACATCCTTGGTGTAGCCTCGCCTTGTGTCTGCTGTCTGCCGGGATAGGCTCTAGCCCCCCATGACCTTGTACAGGATTAAGTGGGTATTGATAATGGTGATGATAATAATAGTGTATGGATTGTATAACAGTGTGTAGTGTATAGTAGTGTAAATAGTAGTGTGTAGTTGTGTAATGTGGTATATCGTGTAGTATATAGTAGCGTCATGTCTCTGCCTGCGCGAATGGCGCCAGGGTGAAGGCCTCCCCCTCCCAGTGGCCGAGGTGCAGAGGTGAACGCGGTCGAGTGTGCGGGAGTCAGCGCGCCCGGCGGCCCCGTGCGCTGGCGAGTGAAGGAGGTCATGTGGGATAAGGAGAGAGGGCACCGCTGTGTGCGCGCCAGGGTCGTGGCAGGCTTCGAGGCGTTACCCCTGTGTGATTAGAATATACATCTCTATACATCTCACCCGGGCGGCGCGGTGGCCCAGTGGTTAGCGCTGACGCCTCACAGCAAGAAGGTCCCGAGTTCGAATCTCTCGGCTCGGGTGCCTTTCTGTGTGGAGTTTGCATGCTCTCGCCGTGTCCGCGTGGGTTTTCGCCGGGTGCTCCGGTTTCCTCCCACAGTCCAAAAGCATGCTCCTGGATAGGTTGATTGGCTCGCAGATTGAAATTGTCTCGCAATGCCCGGCGATGGACTGGCGTCCCGTCGTCGGGTGTATTCCTGCCTTGCGCCCTGCGTTTCCGGGATGGGCTCCGGCTCACCGTGACCCTATATAGGATTAAGCGGTTTCAGATAATGAGATGAGATGTCTAGTGTATAGTGTAGTGTATATTAGTTTATAGTAATAATGCATTTCTAAAGCATATTTCACTTGAGGATCTCAGAGCGCTGCACAGAGCTGTGGAGAGACCATCATGTCAACAATAACAACATCAGAGTTAATCAATTAAAGTAAAATAATGACTTTAAATCAATGAAGGACATAAAATAACAGTTAAAATGTTACACAAATGAAGGAAGGAATAAGTGTTCCTGAGCAGGCGCAGGTCAACAGCGAGCCAAGCACAACAACAGTGAGCAGCTTCAACAGTCCTAGCCAGACGACTTCATCAAAAAAATGTCCTAATTTTAAGAAAAACCCCACAGTAATCCAATCTCGACACAAATACATTCCAAAACTTACATCAACACGAGCACAATTCAACTTTTTACTGTATGTCTGAAATTAAAATAGGCTACCTTTGTCACCTTATTGATGTGTGTTTCAAAGGTGAGTGAGGAATCAAGAATCGCTCCTGGACTCCGGACTACCTTAGCAACTTTGATTGTCTTGTCGTTAACCATCAAATGAACAGGTTCAGCCTTGGACAGTGGGTGCGGGGTTCCAACAAGCAAAACTGCTGGTTTGTCGCCATTTAGTTTAAAAAAATATGAATTGAGCCAGGACTTTATAGTTGACAGTGAGAACGACATGCAAAGACCAGACGCATTGATGGACTACTTTGCATGGATATAGAT
This sequence comes from Mordacia mordax, assembly GCA_036362905.1. Classification (NCBI taxonomy): domain Eukaryota; kingdom Metazoa; phylum Chordata; class Hyperoartia; order Petromyzontiformes; family Petromyzontidae; genus Mordacia; species Mordacia mordax. Next base: position 8,875,791 of record JAZEWT010000030.1, on the reverse strand, counting down.
TTGGATGTCATCGGCACAACAACAGTAGCTTAGATTGAGGCTGCATTGGATGTGGCCATGTAGTTGTATATAGATGTTAAAGAGAAATGAGACGAGGACTGAATCCTGAGGAACATTAGATGAAATAGGATGGATCTCTGAGTTAAATTCTCCAAGGCTTACGAACTGCTTCTGGTTGGAGAGATAGGTGGTAAGGCACAGTCAGAGACCCCTATGCCCTCCAGTCGCTCCAGTCAGGTAGGGTGGTCAATGGTATCAAAGGCTGCACTCAGATCCGGGAGAACAAGAATACTTGACAACCTTTCATCAGCAGCGACAAGTAGGTCACCAACTACTTTGACCAGAGCAGTTCCAGTACTGTGGCTGGATCTTAACCCATTTTGGAAGGATTGGAAGGGATCGAGGAGGTCATTATTGAGGACATTTTTTCTTGCGTTGCATGGCTACAGCATGCTGAAGTGTATAGTAGTGTGTAGTGTATAGCCGTGCATAGTGTTTAGTGAATAGTAGCGTAAAGTATAGTGTATAATAGTGTGTCGTGTGGTGTATAATAGTGTGTAGTGTGATGTATAATAGTATGTCGTGTGGTGTATTAGTTTGTAGCATGGTGTTTCATGGTGTATAGTAGTGTATAGTGTAGTGTGTGGTGTTATGTATAGTGTAGTTTACAGTAGTATATAGCGTGGTGTATAATGTTGTGTATCGTAACATAGGGGGCTACATGGGCGTGGCACGGGCTAGAAAAGAGATGGGCTGATGTGGCACAGAAGGACCCGGAGCTGAGTGGACTCGCTGAAGACTAGCGGTGTCAAAATCGACCTCTGCGGAGGAGGGTCGGAAAGGATGTTATGGAGTAGTTGGAAGCAGTCGCCCACCAACAACAACGGAGGGCAGAGGAGCGACGCTCACAACAACGAGCGGAGTGCGGGGAGGCTAAAACACAGCAGGTTGGCAGAGTAGGGAGCACATCTCGGTCGGGCAACTCATAACACCCAAATCTGTCCCTCCACCGCTTATCTGCGAGCCTTCGACACTTCACGTGGCTTCAAGGTGCATATGGCCTAGCACAGTACCGCGATGGCGTCACCGCCACTTGGCAAATGGCGGTTGTAGTTATAGTAGCGTAGTGAATACTGTTGTGTATAGCAGTTTATAGTGTCGTGCATAGCAGTGTATAGTGTAGTGTATTATGTGTATTGTGTGGTATATAGTGTTGTGTACAATAGTATAGTGTATAGTCGTGTATAATATAGTATATAGTGTAGCATATAGTGTTGTGTATAGTAGGGTATGGTAGTGCATATGGTAATGTATAGTGTAGTGTATAGTCGTGCATAGTCTTGGGTAGTTTTGTGGTGTTATTGTAGTGTAGGGTATAGTGTTGTGTATAGCAGTGTGTTGTGAATCTTTGTGTCGTGTATAGTAGTGTAGATAGTCATGAGTGGCACTGTGCAGTTATTGCATTCCGTAGTTTGAGTGCTTGCTTGCCAGACAGTACAAGGTAAACATGCTGCAATTCCATCCGTAACGCTTCGTTCGCTTTTCAGAATCGACGTTTTCAAGCATAATTTGTTCAAGCAAACTTTACGAATCTCCGCAGGTAGAGAGTGCGGCCTGTTAAAACAAATGTTGCTGTGCTGATCTTATGGGCAAGTGTTCTCCAGACACATCGTGGGGCCTGTTCATAAATGTACATCTACACAATGCGGTATACACGGGAGTGAATGGAAGATATATAAAACAAAACAAATGTTGTAATGGTCTGTTTAATAGGGGCGGTGGTGCTCTGGTTAGCGCACTTCATTCTCAACGTAGCGCGCTAACCTAAATTTGATTTCCAACCATGGGTTACATCAGTGGTAAGTGATAAATGAAATCCTAGGCACTTTCTAAATGCAATTATTATTATTATTATTAATTGAGGTTTGTGTCGCCCCAGTGACAAGTACAGTGTATATGTGCTTTGTGATGTCGAATATTTATGCAATTCAGTGATGTGAGAATTGCTTGTCAACGCCCAACTATCCCGATTATTTATATAATTGATTATTTGCTTTCTATTGTACCATTTGAGCATACGAATTCAATGTTAACTTATCTTTAGATTATTTACATATGTTGACATTTAGAGATAGTTACAGTATTTGTGTGTCATATAGGAAGGTGGTAATAAAGTGCATACGAGTAACATCGAATAGTCCTACATGTTTGCTCATCTCACTGCACCTGTCCTTTGCATTCTTTTATTTCGCCGCACGTTAATCTCTCCTCTTTCTCTCCTGATGTCTTACTTGGATTCAACAAATCAACAAGGAAAGTTCTTGACAATGATGTTTGCTTCACACCACTCAATGAGCTACCACCAGCACATGTTTTCATCTCTGACTGAAACATGTGCTGGTGGTAGCTCATTCTTGGCTCGCCTCCTCTGAATGGTTGCTGGTCCCTGGCGTGGACCTTGCGCGGTGTTCCCGTTCGCTCGGCTTTCATGTTGCGTGTGGAGTGCTGCTGCCAGCACGCACTCGAACCGTTTGCATGTGCACAGTAGTAACATCTGCACCTCACAGAGAGACGGTTCTACCTGAGGCGGTTCAATACCCGCCTCTGCGCTTTTCTTTGTGGAGTTTGTTCTCCACCTGTTCTGTGTGGGTTTCCTCCATGTTCTCAATTTTCCTCCCACAAAAAATAACCACTCTAATTGTCCAATAACGTCATAATATGTAGGACTTGGTGTCTGGCAAATGATGGCCTCGTCTAGCCACGTAGCTGCCTTCCTCCCACCTCACTTGTCTGCAATTTCTTGGCACCTCTAAACTGTTCTATCTTAAAATGAATATCTTTAACACTGAGCAAATATGCACGCATTGTAAATTGTCATTATTATAATAACCTGCTAACGCCCTCATCTGTGTGGGTGTACAGGTGGCCATCAGTATTTTTGGGATGCTGGGAGGCCCTCTGCTCGGAGTGTTTTCCCTCGGCCTATTTTTCCCTCGAGCGAACCCAACAGTGAGTAAACGATTTGCGACCGTAAATCATAACGAACTCTTCCGACTTCTGCCGATGGCTCAAATGCAGCACGGTCGTCAATAATATCGGATATTATTTTCTGCTAAGGTTTTTGTTAACTACACTCGTGTGCCACTGCCAACGCAGCATCACCAGATATTTTGCTGTCTATTGATGTAGGTTGTAACGGCTTGATGTATGAGAATTGCTATTAAGAGCTGCTCATTCAGGGTAGACATGTCGTGAGAGGAGGATTGCTCGACAGGGCTAACCCAAGAGAGCAGCTCTTGACTAAAGATTCACAATCTCCCATCTAGAGATGACAATCCGCTTATATTCTTACTTCAAATCATGGAAAATTCAATAATGGTTTCCCAGAGGCAGCGATCTTCGCTATTTTTTGGAGGGAGGCCACTTTCGTTAATAAGATGTCAGTGTGAGAGCCTCCACACTGCCACACCACCTGCAATGCCATATTTAACGCGATTATGTTACATAACAGCTTGGTTTACTAAATAGAAGTCCGTGTGTTCAATAAAAGTGTTGGCGTAATTATTAGAAACTAACAGTGCAATATGAAGCCACCTACTCTAGGTACATGTATTGTCAGGGGCCACACTTCAAGCCACCAGGAGCTGCTAGCGGCTCGCGGGCCTTGCAAAGAAGAACCCTGCTGTGTTATTCATGCTAACCCACGCATAAAAGGGAGAACACATGCTGCACAGAGTTACCAATGCGCGAGCTTGCCACAGTGATTTTTAGCCATGTATCTACAGCATTATACGAGGAGTACCTGTACATTGACACCAACATACTACAGTTACTGGCGATAACCAGGGTATGCCCGTATCTGAGGCTACCACTACCTGGGGCCACCAGTGCCTCGCAGGTGGTCAGTAGCTCGCAGGCCTTGCAATGAACACTAGCCTATAGATACAGACTCACTCATGCCATGGGAATTGGGAAAATCCCCACCAGCTGAGGGCTGTAAACAGCAGCTGAGCCAGAAATAACTTCTGAACTCCCCCCCCCCTTTCCCCGATCTTCGTTCTTTCTTCTTTCTCCACCATCTCCCACTCCCCTACCTAGGGTGCGATCGTGGGACTGGCGTGCGGGCTGTGCATGGCGCTGTGGATATTTATTGGCAGCTTCCTGTCCCGTGCCCGGCTAGCGAGCCACTCTGCTGAGGTCACCGCGGGCTGTTTAAATGTCACCCTGTCGCTGGCCAGCACGATGGGCACCCTGCTGCCCGTTCCCTCCGCCATGCCCATCCTTCCCTCCACCGTCGCTAGCTCCCAGCAAACAGGGTTCGTGCTCCATGACTGTGGGGGGAGGGCGGGGTGGAGCTGTACTGATTCGTCAAGTTTGGAGCAAAGTTACAACTGTTCCACTTGAAAACTTAAGGGACAATCGTACGCTCAACCGAGTTTTCTTTGCTTGTGAAACATTAAGTGATCTGAACAGCGTGCACAGCAATATAAGCCGAATTTTAGTTTATTACTGTGTTGTGTGAAGTAGCCGATGCAGTGCTGAATTGTGTGTCACAGAATATAATTGTGATGTTAGATGGGAGAGGAGAATTATAGTTCAATAAGTTTTACTAAACCTCTAGGTTTGCATCCCAGTGTGCGTACCTGTGTCTGCTGATTCACACTGCCCTCTACTGGCAATTTTTTCAAATACTGTAATTGTCATCTTGCGGGTTTCTGTTTACTGGTATGGTTTGGTTGAGGGTTTAGTTTCGGTACATATTGGATTTATTTACCCTTTGGTTTTATGCATTATTGCGTTGGCCAGTTCGGACGTTTTGTGCGTCGCAATAGTCCCCTATTTAGAGCTTGCAAACTCACTGGGTACTTTCTCCTCTAATAATAAACATCTAACAACTTGGCACGTTCCGCAGCATCCTGTGGCACCCAGGCATGCGTGGCGGTTGTCCATCAGTGCACTCTCCATGCGCTAACGTGCTTGGCTTCTGAGTGCTGATTGGATGTGCAAATCCTGAAGTGGGCATTGGCTTTATGTGGGTATTAGTATGTGGTGCAGCAGTAACATTTGCACCCCACTGGAAGAAGGTTCTGCCCAAGATGGTTCATTATCCGCCTTGGGTACCTTTCTATGTAGAGTTCGTGTACATCTCCCAACATTTATGTGTGTTTCCTCCAGGTTATTTTGTTTCCTTCCTTAACTAAATATCTTTGTTAATTAATTGGCCGATAACATCATAATATAAAAGATGCAATGTCTAGCAGATGTTGGTGCCAGCTAACTGCATGGCTGCCTTTTCCCTCCCCACCTCTCTGTAGTTTCCTCATGCCTCTGAGTCATTGTCTCTCTTGGACATTAAACGAGAATATATAAATTGTAATTATGATTATTAAGTCCTCGGTGATGGACTGGCGTCCCATCGTCGGTATATCCTTGCCTTGTGCCCTGTGCCTGCCGGGATAGGCTCCGGCTTCACCGTGACCCTCTATAGGACTAAGCGGTTTCAGACAATGAGATGAGATGAGATTATTAAGTCCTGTTGTGAGCCGGTGAGCTTTCACCTGAGATTACAGTCCTGTTCCCTGCCTATTCAGGGGATTGTACAGCTGCCGATGAGTACACCTGCCACGGTCATCATCAGTGGTGATTATAACAAATGAATCCTTGGCCTCTCCTAGTCTTAATACACGGAGTGGTACTTTCGGCCCTGCGGGCGGCTGGGCGTGGCGTGGGCCACACCGTCCCCTCGTGTGCCATGCTGGCCTGCACGGGTGCTTGCTAACTGCACTCGCCCTATTAGTATGCGTGGGCCCCACGGGGGATGTGTGGCCATGTGTGTGTGCAGGCCTTCCGGATTGGACGCGTTCTACTCACTGTCCTACATGTGGTACTCGGCGCATAACGCCGCCACCGTCGTGCTGTCCGGGATGATTGTCAGCCTGCTTACTGGTATGCAAAGATCCCCCATATAGCCTCAACAGACTGCAGGGTCAAGTGGTGTTACTGAGCACTTGTGTGTAGAGGCCAGTGTGACACCCAGGAGGGTGGGTGGTTAGCACCATGCCCAGCCGCCTTTGCCTCCCTAGTGGCGATGTTTACACAATACACCAGGTATTAATTTGAAGCTGAGTCGAGTTTGGGGTGGCCCAGGGCCGGTTGTTGGTTGAGAACAAGAGTGGAACGTAGGTCGCCGGGTTTTTAGCGCAGCGCGCTAATTGCAGCACCACCACTCGTATACGTGCTGGCAAAAATGCACAGGTGTGTGCGCAAACAATATGCCGCGTATTGAAAGGTTTTGCTCGTTGAACCAGTTGCAAAATGAGAATTGTGCTCTCAAGCTGCTTTTTTAGGTTAGCCATATGGAGTGGTCCTCTTCTTCATGACGTTTCATCTCCCACGGAGGCATTATCAGCCATTTGAGTGAAACATGGCAAAGGAGAGAAAAGAAATGCTCGACATGGCTATCCCAAAAGAGCAGATCTTGAGAGCAATTCTCATCGAGTTGTGATAACCTTCATCATCTCATCTCATTGTCAGAAACCGTTTAGTCCTGTACAGGGTCGTGGTGAGCCGGAGCCTATCCCGGCAGACACAGGGCGCCAGTCCATCACCGGGCACTTCTGGCAATTTAGTCTGCAAGCCAATTAACCTATGGAGCAGCATGTTTTTTGGACTGTGGGAAGAAACCGGAGTGCCCGGCGAAAACCCACGTGGACACGGGGAGTACATGCAAACTCCACACAGAAAGGCACCCGAGCTGAGAATCGAACCCGGGACCTTCTTTCTATGAGGCCACAGTGCTACACACTGTGCCGCTAACCTTCATCATTACAATGGCAAAAGAGCACCGCGTGGCGCTAGATTATGGAACCGAAGTAGTGTTGAGCCAAGCGGGTGCTTGGATTGGGTTAGGTGGGTGATTAATCAGCATGGCAGGTGGAGCTCCCCGAAAGATTCTGGGGCCTCAGGCACTGATTAAAAGGCACTGAATCCTCCCAATCCGTGCTGCATGAATAGATTATGGACGTGAACTTTAATATTCGGGTTAGTAGATTTATATTTATACAGCGCCAAGCAGTAAATACACATTCTTGTATACGTGGCTGATTGTGAAACTATTGTGGAATTGTCTGTATGGTGAGCGTCACGATCAACCATCGCCCCACCCCCCACTATGGGGGGAGCCCTGCATGTCTGTGGGAAGAGTGAAGTCTATTTCATCTTAAATACCTATAATTATTGAATAGCTGCTATGCCAGTGTCAGGAATTGTATTCAATAATTTGATACTAAATAATGCAAAGATCTCATGGGTTTTTTTAGTCTACACTGTGAAATTCCATTACATTGCGGTGAACTGACACCAAACTGTCAGATTCAATGATATGTGATATTTTTAGTTTATTGATATTTTCCAACATTGATTTTATACCTTTTTTCCTCAAGAGCTTTAACTCAGCCTATGAATGATAATGAGCGTATCTACTCATTAAGTGAATAAGAGCTGCTCATTCGGGATAGCCATGGCGAGCATTCATAATAATGCATCCAACGTGGGAGGCAACACATTGCCAAGAAAACAGGAGGAACGCTTGACATAGTTATTCCAAATGCGCTTAAGAGCTGTTGAACTACATCGTGTAGTGAACATCTACATCACTACAAATAATCCCCAAAGCCAAGATTCATCAGTGCAGAGTACAATGGAACTAATCTGCTGAAGGGCAAAATAAAATAATCAACAAATCTCCCTTCCATTTTAACATTTCACAACATGATTGGACGAGTGGTTAATCTATAAAATGACCCGACCAAAATATGTGCCGTCATATTGCTGTATGTGGTAAATCAGTGTAAATGAAAGGCTTTGCTGAAATAGTTTTGTGCTGCTGGTCACGCGGCTGTGGTATGAGCACTGTTGACAGTCAAATTGAGAGAATGTTATCCGCGGCTTTATTATGACTCTCCAAGGCCTGATGTCACAGAAAATATGAAAGGACAATTCTTAAAATGTTATTGGTGTCAGGCTTGCAACTTAATGGTAGGATTGTGGTGCTGGAGGTTTGTGGTGTTGGAAGTCTGTGCCTAGTCCATCTATGGCACAGTCCATACTTCACAACCCATACCAAACAACGATTGCACCAAGTGCCATTGATATTAATGACCAAGCTGCTGCATCATGGATCCATTAGAAAACTATCACAGGCTCATAAGGAAGCGAATTCAAGCAGTGTTGGTTAAGGCAAGCCTGATGCTTAGGGTTGCCACTTGACCTGGTTTTTCCAGGATCGTTCTGCTTCTTGAAGCAACTATCCTGGGAAATATGTACGTTTTCACGGACCACGTCACTCACAGTCTGGGTTTTTGCAAGTTACACGTATAGTCCTCTCTGTTATTCTGTTTACCCTCATAATATGTCCTGTTTCTTTGTGCCGTTGAGGTGGCAACACTCCTGACTGCTGATAAGTCACTGAATCTTGAAACCAATCCAGAGTTTCACTGTTATTCAACCAATGTTGCTGAACTGATGCACTTGCAGAAGGCTTTAGGGTTGGTGGCATGTGAATAAAAAAAACTCGTGGTTTTGCTGTTGAGAGACAGACGTGTCGAGGAGGAGGTGTTGCCATCTGCTTGCTAATTTAAGGGATCATCGTCTTGCGTTTGTGCCCAGTCCCCATGGAGAGCGTCGATCCCCGCACGCTAGTGCCAGTGGCTGACATGCTGTGCCGCTGCCTCCCCATTCGCGCCCGTGCTTGGCTTTGCTGCACCAGTGACCATCAGGTGAGATCCTGGCTGTGGTGCGCTACAAATTACTTGTGATTTCATTTTGTATATTACTGTTTTTTAATGTGCATAGTTTATTATGATGTTGTAGGTATTCTTTGGAAGCTAGTGACTAAGAGGTGTGAGAGCCACAAAGGTGTGAGGAGGGGAAGCCAGTCATGCAGTTAGCCAGTGCCAACATTTTCCAAACACATCATCGTATTGATTCACGAATCCGTGTACAGGGTGAAATTACTGTTAGGCACCAGGGCATTCCTTGCAAACTTTCGCAGGTACTTCCCAAATGTTCTAGAAGCATCTCTGAGCTAGTTATGCCAGTCCACGGGGAGATATAGTACGTACGATGAGCATCTTTCCTGTGCTTTGAGACTAGTAAGCATCTGTGTCGCATTATATTATCCAGTTTCCACCCACCATGCAAAGTGTCTTCCTAAACTAGGAAAACCTACTGTTTTGGTAGTCATCGTAACGCTGTACGCTCTTCCAAGACTGGTAAACTCTACTGCATTAAGAAGTCTCCACCGTCGTGGTTAATGCAATTGCATCGTCGCATGCATTTGTATCGTCGCATGTAAAAGTTCATAGTGCAGTTTGCAAAGTTTGCAATGTGCGCAGGTTTCTGGAACAGATCCCTCATAGATAACGAAGTATGGGTAAATGCGAATTCACATTATAATCAAAATAATTGCACTTCTAGAGTGCTTTTCACCCGAGAGTCACAAAGTGATGCACAGAGAACGGCATGTCAACAACAACATAAAAACAGCAAATTAGAAACAATAACTTTTTTTTTGAGTAGCGCTGTCCTCTCACAGCAAGAAGGTCCTAAGTTTGGTTCCCGGCTCGGGTGCCTTTCTGTGTGGAGTTTGCATATTCTCTCTCTCCATGTCTGCGTGGGGTTTCACTGGGTACTCCGGTTTCCTCCCACCGTGCAAAGACACTCTGCTGCCTAGGTTAATCAGCCTGCTGAATATATTTACCCAAAAACCTATGCGCGGCGACGTACTGTGGCGTCCCCACAAGGCGGGGGGATACCCAGGATGCAGCCTCTGCCGGGATAGGTTCCAGCGCCCTCCAACCCTGTACAAGATTAGTGGGGTGTTGTTAATAAATGAATGAGATTGCAAGGAGGGGAAGGAGCCGGAGCTCACGACCATTAAGTGGGTGTGAATGCTGCACACATTGACAGGAATGTGTGAGCACGTCTGGAATTTTGATAAATTTTGTGTTGCTTGTGTGTGTGCTGCCACCCCAGGTCAAACAACAACCTTCAACAGAGTCCTCAGAAAACCAGACGGATGTAACCATGGTCGCCCTTGCAGAACCTGACCCAGAAAACCCTAAGCCCTCACGGCAGTCAATCTCCAATGGCACCTATTTGTGAATTGAAGCATCGTTGTCACCAAAAACATGTGGGTTTTGAGGGAGCTCGATGATATGGGGAGAAAGGTTTATGAATGCGCTTGACAATTTCCACTGATACCTTTGAGCCAGTACAGGGTCCTCTTGGAACAGGTGTGGCCCTGTTGGTCAGTATTTTAAGCAGAACCGAAATCGATCTTTACCCACAAGGGTTCGGCTGCTCATAAACGTTAGAAATTTGTAATTTGCGAAAAAAAATGCCAATTTAAAGCATTGTATGGGGGGGGGGGGGTGTGTTCCTAAGTTTAAAATGTGGGGTACACTTGGAATGTACACAAATATGTATTGATGTAGATTTTCATGGCTCGATGTTATCAGAATTGCGATTAAGGGCTGCTTTTTCAGGATAGGTATGGCTAGCATTCCCGTTCATAGGCGTTTGCATGGTTTAGCTGAAGAAAGTTGAGATCTGTATTTGTAGTACATATGCTTTTTGTAGCGTTAAGTCATACATTTCAACATGTTGCTTATCCCACAATATCCTCGGTAGTGTTAATTACGGATGTTAATTTTCACATTCCTGTGTTATACGTTAATGTGAAGGAGAAAGGAGGAACGTATATGTGCAGCCCAAAAAGAGCAGCTCTAAAGAGCAATAATCACAAGTGGATAATACCATTGAATAGATACTAATGCACTAAATAAAACATTTCTGCTGTGCCTGTAATATAAAACATACTCCAATAAAGTGCAAATAGCGTAATGTAAGTCCCATTACCGCACGAGAACCAAATGCATGACTTCTGCTCGTTCACCCGCCGACCGTGTCCCCAATAGCACGAGGAACATCTGCCCTGTACTGTGATAACACGTTCATTGTTTCCAGCACGTGTTTTGAAATCGTTTATTTGCACTGAACATGCTATAATGTTAAATGCTCTATTGTCGGAATCTAAGCGCAAGATAATTACGTTTTTGGGCATAAATAATGAAGTGCGATGAAATAAGTAATTAGAATTTGCTTAATCTATTTGCGTGTCACAATACAATATGAATCTGGCTCTCAGAGCCAAGTAGGGCCAGTAGCAGTGCGGCGAATGAATGTGGTCATTGCACGTGATGTTAGTCGATACACCGGACGCTGGTACACGGGGCATCGTCACGTCACCTAGATGAGTCTTGATTTGTTTATCGTGCGTGACGTTATCAGCATGGCTTGGCTGCTGTAGTGGAAAAACAATCAGGTACCTGCTACGTCGGTTTAGCTCTACACAGCTCTGATGTGCCTATGTAAAGGAGGTAGGTATTGGACTCACTGCGCAAACGCATTCTAGTGCCCTCTGCTGGGCTTTATATAGACCCAAATCTTCAGTTCCTTAAGACTTATTTATGATAAACAGACATTTGGGTGCAAGACATCATAATTGGGTGAATGCCATGCACCCTGCAGATTGAAAATATGATAGAACTTAAAAAAATAGATACACTACTGCCAACAGTAGCACTTGAAGTGTTTTTAAATGAATGTTTAAATAGTATAGTATAGCAGAAGTTTAAAGATGATGTAAATGTATGTGCCGTTATTCAGTGCCGAATATTGGACATCTCCCAGGATGGACTCTATTTATTGGCTACTCGATAAGATTTACGCAAAGCTTTGATGTATTGTATGGTAAGACGTGTGATAATTTTGTCAGTTTTTTTTATCAAGCAGTATTTTCATGCAATAAAAGTAATGCGTTTATCAATCAATAGGACATGAACGTCGCTCGATCTAACGGCCAGACATTGGGCCCCTCCATGGCCACCCGTAGGGGGCCCCTTGACATTTTTTGAGTTGTCCCCCATGCTTAATGGTCAGTGCAAGTGCTTGTTCTGTGTGGAAGAGCAAAACTACAGTGCAGGACTGAACTGAGTGCATTGCTTTGCATGCGGTTCAGTTTTAGAATTTTAGGAATGCAATTTTATTTTTTTTACAATTCCAGTTTCATATTTGGTGTCTCCCCCCATCCCCCCATCCCCCAAAAAACATCCATTATATGTGGGACGCTATATTTGCTCATGGTATTTAAGAGTAAGGGTACCAATATTAACTACATCTCAACAGGCATCAACTATCCCAGGACAAAACTTAAGACTTGGATTGAACACAAGCGATGTTCAGTGCTGTTACGTGAGGACGTGTAATGCCATCACCAACTGTCTTTTGCAACCTCTTACATCTTGCTCCTACGTTTCATGACTGCACCATTCCTCTCGAATCCTTCGAAGTGCCTTCCATGATTTTACTGCTGTTGCACCACAATATTTTCATAAGTCGTTGTTTTGGTGAAGTTATTTTACCAAGCGTTTTTTCAATCGTTTGGAAAAAAAATTGAATCGTATCTGGGTCATTATTGCAGTACTTTGTCTTAATTATTCCAGGCATATTTGCGTCTGTTTGTAGTTTTGAACATGTGTAACATGACCGATATTATCTGTACTCTGGTGCTGTAGCAATTTGATATTCCTTAGATACAACAGTGGTGTGATGTTTAAAAAAATAAATTTCTACTCGAACATTGGTAATATTGATATCTGGTCTTGGAGATGTGTTTCACTAATCCAGGGCCGAATTAAGACCTGTAGAGGCCTCACGCACTCAAAATACTATGTAGATTAAATTTTATCACCAACAATATAGCTGCGGAGTTAGGGAATAGGGGAGGGGGAACAAAGCCACGTCGGGTTGGAACTTTCTGAAAGAGCCACGTGGGGAGGGGGGGGTGAGGACAGTACGGGCTGCGTGGGCTGTACAGTAGAAGGGTGACGTCATTTACAAGGCGCTAGAAGGGGCCGCGGGGAT
>JAZEWT010000030.1:8799925-8834410 GCA_036362905.1 Mordacia mordax | reverse complement strand
TGGGACACTGTAGAAGTCGAGCTGCTCTTTTGGAAAAGCCGTGTCGAACTGCTATCCCTGACATGAGCAGCTCTTGAGAGCAGTTCTCAATCGACGCACATCCACACGAGTACGCTGTGGGAGTCCGCTCGCTTGTGGTGAACGCGCCCTCACCGCGTCATCTCCCTGTCTCCAGGAGTGCTGCTGCTGGGCGACGCGTACAATATGCGGCACCCGCTGACGGGTGGCGGCATGAGCGTCGTGCTCAACGACGTGCGCATCTGGCGGGAGCTGCTGCGCGGGATTCCGAACCTCTGGGATGACGGCGCCATGCTGCAGGTGAGTAGAGTGGTGGCACAGAGGTTAGCGCGCTGCACTACAAACCCGCAAAACCGAGTACGATTCCTGCTCGTGGCCAACACCAGTGATGATTTTCCCATCCGGCTGTGGGCCTCTGCTAGATCGGCTCAGCCTCAAATGAGTACCTGCTGCAGCGTGTAGGGGAGAAAAAGATGGCTGGGCGTGGTACTCACTACCTACGTCCTCGTGCGCTGTGCTCGCCTTCGTAGGTGCGGCTCGCTAAGAGAAACGCGTGGATCTTCGTGCGGATTCAGTGGAACGCCTGGCCAGGGGATGGAGATGCCACCAATAACAATTCTTTGGACACAATAAAGTAAAAATTAAAACAGTGGCGTGGGCAGAGTTCAAGGGCAGGACCACCAGATCGTTATCTTAAAGGTTTTGCGGACCACAGCATCCACACTGCATTTAATGCTTTTTTACATAGCCCCTGGCTATTTATTATAGTTTAGTATTTTATGTTATTATTTTTTAATAATAACGGTTATGATCTTGTATTGTGTTTTTCACGGACCACTTATGAACCATTGACCACAGATTGCGAACTGCTGCTTCAGAGAGCCACTCTGGAGGGTATAAATGTTGTGGGTTTGCCCTCTTAAAACACCGGCGTGCTGCTCTCTAACGCACCAGTGTGCTGCTATCTATTGCACGGGCGTGCTGCCACTCTGGAGGGTATAAATGTTGTGGGTTTGCCCTCTTAAAACACCGGCTTGCTGCTCTCTAACGCACCGGTGTGCTGCTATCTATTGCATGGGCGAGCTGCTGTCTAACGCACTGGCGAGCTGCTCTCTAACACACTGGCGAGCTGCTCTCTAACGCACCGGCGAGCTGCTCTCTAACACACTGGCGAGCCGATCTCTAATACACCGGCGAGCCGATCTCTAACACACCGGCGAGCCGCTCTCTAACACACCGGCGAGCCGCTCTCTAACACACTGGAGTCGGTATGCTAAAATAGTAATGCATTACGCAAAGTATGGATACTTTTTGCCAATGTACATATGTAATAAATAGAACAGGTTTTTACGATTTCTGGCAATTATACATGTGTTAAAAGATCTTAAAACACCAAAATAGACACATTTCACAATGTGTCTAGTTTGCAAAAGCCACATATGCTTGTGGCAAAATATACAAACAGGAAGCTTTGATAACATATGCATCTGGTGTTGGCCAATCAGTTTGAAGGGCAGTGCATATGTTATCAAAGCTTCCTGTTTGCATATTTTGCCACAAGTATATGTGGCTTTTGCAAACTAGACACATTGTGAAATGTGTCTATTTTGGTGTTTTAAGATCTTAACACGTGTATAATTGCCAGAAATGGTAAAAACCTGTTCTACTTACTACGCATTAGGCAAGTTCTGTTGACGCAATAAAACTTCCTTGTTTTTAACACATCGTGAGTATCTGAAAAACACTCTTTCATTTGTAATATTTGTTGCAAAACTTTATGTTGCATTTATTTAATGAATGCTTTTACACAACTCTGTTGTTTCAGTGAGGACAGCCCAAAGTGATGTCAGGGGAATCGCCGTGTATGGCAGCATCATGTTCGTTATCCGTGGCCTCTCTCCTCAGGCTAAGAAGGAATTCCACTGGGTGCGCAAGAAAACCCACTCGTTTGTGGTGAACGTCCTGGCCCAGGCGCTGTACGAGCTGTTTGCTGCCACTGACGGTAAATTCTCGCTTCCGAATTCCTTCCTGCTGTTACCGTTGCTCGGTGCCCATTAATGATGCCAAAATGATCGCATTTCTCAGCCAACTCATCGTGACCAAGACCAGGAGTCGGCAATGAACGTACGGTACGCGTGCCATGAGTGGCGTGCCACAAACCAACTTATTCACTCTTATTTACGGATCTGCGTGCTGCCATTGATAGGCTGGCCCCCGCTAAACGTAATGTCATAAATAAACATATGTAATCCTTTTTATTCGTCAAACAGCTTATTGGGTATATTTCACCTTGGTTTCTTCTCCGTTAATTAGACTTTCATTACACGTATGGCCATACGTTGTCGACCCCAGAGCTGCTGTGACACTTCGGTGTGCGCGAGGCGTTTGTAAGGCCGCGTTGTTCTCTCGCGGCTGGTAGCTCACACACGTTGCCCCTTGGTGACTGTGCCCGTGTGTGCAGAGTCTCTGCGACAGCTGCGGCGGGCGTGCTTCCACTACTTTCGCCTGGGCGGGAAGTGCGTGTCGGGGCCAGTGGGCCTTCTCTCCATGTGAGTGTGCACCGCACGACAACCACCGCCACGTCGTCGTGGCCTCCTCCAACCGGCGATGTAGACAAATGAATTTGCTCGTTCCAAGAGAGAACGACTTGAATCGTCTCGTACAATTAGTTATTTCTGAGGGGTGGATGTCACCACTGCGACTCCCTGCATATGATTATATAGTGTGAAGTATTTTGAGTTGCTGAGGCATTTAACCATGCACGCGGAACATGCAAACAAATCCTTATCAAAAAGACACGAACGGTTTGTTGATACGTGCGTGTGTGTGCGTGTGTGTCTAGCCTGAACCCCAGCCCCCTGCAGCTGATCGGACACTTCTTTGCGGTGGCGCTGTACGCAATGTACATTGCGTTCCACTCGGAGCGCTGGTACAGCAAGCCACGCGCCATCCTCACCGGCGCCGCAGTGCTGGTCCGCGCGTGTGGCGTCCTGCTGCCCCTCGTGTGGTCCGAGCTGCGGTACCTCCTCTACTGAGAGTCGTGCGCCGCACCTAGCGGCAGCGCGCCGGCGTCCAGACATCAAGTATATCGAGGACACTTTATAGTTGGAGCAGCAATGTGGTGCGACGATTACACTTGTGCCTCACGGTAAAAAAATTGCCCGAGTTTGATTCAGAACTCGGATCGTATTTTTGTGTGGTGTTTGTCTTATCTCTGTTCTCTTCTGCATGGATTTTCTCCAAGTTTTCCTCCCATAGCTGATGGACAAACATCTCAATGTTGAAAAATTACACGTTTGGGATTCTAAATAGCAACGTCCTCTTGTTCTGAAAACATGGCAGGACCTTTCTAAAAACGAGTTTTTGAGTTTGTGTTTCATGGGTGAACAAACAACAGTTAAATAACAATAAGTTATCGCTATGGGTACTTTTTTTGCCAGTATAATAAGTTATGTTGGATGACATGGGAAGCATTCCCGTTGCTTTTAGTGCTCAGCGGAGATTGTGCATGAGGGGACCCTGCCGTAGCCACCACCAGCCTTCAGCGGTGGAAGCGTTTATATTTTTTATTAAGTTTTGCTGTAGTTAAGCAGCACGGTGACTACTAAGCTCACCTCAGTATTGGGATCCACAGCACATGTTAGCCCTGCTGCCACAACTGCTGGAAGTCGTGCCTGGGACCGTCGTAAGAAATGGTTGTCTGTCAGTTGTAAATCCTCCACCAGGCAGTTTCACAGTTTCAATACCTCTTCAGCACTTGTGACGTTAGTACATAGCATGTTTTCTTCATTTCCAAGCTACCAGTTATTTTAAAATATGAAGTAGTCGACCCAAGTGATATGAAACGTACATGCATAACGTGTATGCCGTTTAGTCATTCCACTGCTGGGCGAGGGCCTTACCATACTATGTGGGTTTGAGGGGTTTATGTAATTTTCTTCATAATAGTGTGGATTAGTGAATAACACTCATTCGTTGGTTGAAAATAAATCAAAGTAAAAACTCAATGCAGGAATCTTCTGAAAAAGAGGCCACGACTCATTCTTGCTGCTATGACTAATTAGGAAATTCAGTCAATTTTAATAAACCCACTTTTATAATAATTGCTTAATTTGAGAACCAAACATCGCACTTTCTGGCTCTGACATTCTTCCTCTTCTCGAAGACACCATCAAGCATAGATGAACATCACCAGGCTGATGAGTACATCTCCACAAATGGAAAATGAAAGGTATGAGCCACACTAATGTGACTGTGGCCATGCCTCCCGAACTATGGACCATCAAGTAAACCGCTGCAGTCTGTGCTCCTTCAACATGTCATAAACGCTCCTATAAAGTCCTCATGCTTAGCTGACCTCAACATTGACATCTGGTTTCTGAGTATTGCTGTACGCCAGAGTAGAATAGCTAAAACGGATAACATGTACAGTATAGCAGTAGTATATCACTGTCTGCGATGTACAACGTGGCACAGCCCGCAGCAGACCGTCATGACTGTGCATGCACGCACGGCGGTCACCGATGTAAGCGCGATCCAGGCAGTACCCTGCTCAGTTTGCGGGCTCCACAGTTAAATAATAATGATACTATTTATAATACGCCACGTAAATTCCACGCTTGGACGAGACGCGTATACGGAGGCGCAAGGAAACTGCAGCGGGAGGGAAAGGGTGGGCAATCAGCCAGGCGGTCAGCTGGCACCAGCCGACCAGACACTGCTTCTTGTATATTGTGATGCTTAGTCGCCACAATCATGTTACGCTGGAGCACTGCGTTCGCTTCGGGAAGCGTGGTGACAACTGCCCCACAGCTGTGCCATCACCTCCGTCGCAAGGCTGGGCTTGTCCTGGGTTACAATTATGATGTTTTTAATTTTTCAGTGCAAGGCCGCTTGTTGTGGCTGAATTGCAGCCCGACGTTACCTAGTGTCCCTTGACAGCGTAGATGGCACACGTACCGCGCGGTATGGACACTGGCCGTGAGTCCTGGCTTCCAATGATTTGAGACCTGTCCAGCTCGTATCACCCCCCCCCCCGCGACTTAGCAAGGTGAAGGAGCCTCCCGTAACGCTCTCGGCGTGCCCCCTTTTCTGCTCCGGGGTAACCGGCGTTCTGCATGCCGTCCATCGAGACTGCGCTTGCTTGTGGTTGTTGCTGCTGTAACTTTGGCCGCAACAACTTCTTGCCTTGCACTTGCCAGCCGCCCTGCCACGGCACCCAGAGCTAAAGTGGGGGCAGTGGTAGCATCCGCTCCTCATAGAATGTCCTGCCTGAGGCAGTTCGATTCCTACCTCGGACACCTGACTGCATAGAGTTTGCGTGTTCTCCCTCAATTCTCTGTGGGTTTCCTCCAGATTCTCCGATTTCCCACAGCAAAGCATTCATAACTAATTGGCCGATAACAATATGTAGGATGCTGTGGCAAATATTGGCGCCAGCTGACTGCATGGTTGCCTCGTCCCCCTCTCCACCTCTGCAGCTTACTTGAACCTATGTATCTGTGTCTTGTCAATGATCAGGAATGAAATTTGCACTGCGCGTTAGAAATTGTATTATTATTCCGTACCTTCATCATCAGAAAAAGCGGCGAGGAACGCACCCCCTGATGTTATCTATCATTCCAGAATTGTGCAGCATTTCCCAGGAATCGACCCATTATGTGTAGCGAGTGATAATATACTTCAATGTTTAAGAGGTCTCCCTCCATGGGTGCTCGCAAACAGTACTTGTCCTAACGTTTGTTGTGGCTTTTTTTACTTCGGTATTTTATTTTTGTGTATCTCGCTATGTGTATCTCCTTTTGTGGATCTCCTTGTGTGCGTCTCCATTTGTGCGTCTCCCTTATCTCGCCCTTCCTTGCGACCCGCACCCCGTAAGAGCCGTAACAATTTTACTGCTGGTTCGTGCGCGAAGATGGGGAGTGTAGAAATTGAGCGTACTACAGTACAACGGTGGACTTTACCGCACTTTTCTCTGCTGCCCCGACCAAGAGTCGCATAGTGTAAAGCAAAACTATTCCGTTTGTAAACAACATCAAGTGTTGCGAACTTCGGTAAACGGTGAAATCAGGGTTCCTATGATCAAAAGGTAAATGAAAGTAACGGTACTATTCACTGTAAACGGTTTTAAGTACGGGTTACTTGTAAACAAGCTGAGGCCCTTTTTATTGATTGTCTAACCCAGGAGGCATGCAGAGAGGTTTGCTTAAGATGCTGTGGTTGATGCTGTTTGATCACACAAGGTCATCATTGATAGAATGTATTCCGACAACTGGAGACACCCTGCACAACACTGATGTGTGCAGAGCATTCTCGTCTTCATGAGCAGTGGTCAATCCACAGATGGATGAAGGATTGGCCAATCATCACCAGTGTACATAATTTATGAATTGGCAAGAAGAAAATGGTTTAACGGTGCCAACAATGTGAGCATACTGTTGTGGGAGTTCCCCCACTCGGTTGTTTAGTGGATTATACGGATTTCTATAATTGAGGATTTTTTTCCACTGTAATTACCCACAGTTACTATTTTAATGTTTCGTGGTTATGAATAAAAAGTCTGAGTTGTTGTTGTTGTGACGCGCCGTTGAGGATTGGACCAAGCGTTCGTGACACAGGAGCGCACACGGCTGGCAACCACTACGTGCCATGTTCTCTCCACTGCTGCTGGTGTGAAGACCGCATGTATCGAGTGGACACGTACCAACCGAATAACAGCTACAGGAGCTTTGCCTGATCACGTTCTGTGATCATTTTGAGTGCATTGTACATATGTTAATTGGCCTTTAAATAAAATGTGATTGCGATGATGTACGTTTTAATGGCGTTTCAGGATAGTGTGTCGGCTAAACCTGATGTCTCCAACGTGGGAGATGAAACGTTGCGTGGGGGAGAGGAGGAATGCTCTATACGGCTGTTCTGAAAGATTAGTTCATGACATTTAAATGTGACTGGAATCCTCTGCTTGTTTGATAATTTGGTTTTACATGTATTGGTTTTTTTCCGACTTACCAATGTTATTCCAGCAGGATGGCAGAGTGGTAACATCAGCACCTCACAGAAGGAAAGTCCTGTCTGAGACCAATTCCCACCTCTGCTCCTTTGTGTGCCGTCCCCTGCTCTGCGTGAGTTTCCTCTGGCATCTGGTATTCTCCATTTACCAAACAACACTCATTAACAGGCTGATAACATAATCGGAAACAGTGTCTGGCAAGCGTTGACACTGCCAACGGCATGGCTACCTTCTCTGTGATTTCCTCGCGCCTCTGAGCCGTTCTCTTCGAACATACACCTTCCTCATTGAAAAAGACGTTGCGCGTGAAAAATTGAAAATGTGAAATCAACGTTATGTTTGTTTTGATTGTAGAATGAATCATCGGGGCTCGCTGGCTACTGATCCCAAGACCGGAGTCAAATCGGTGCTAACACACCTGACCCTACGGTCTGTTGAGGCTATACGCGGGAGCTTTATCTTTAGTGTCAAACTAGCTGGGGCGACCCGGCGATGCCCGGCTAAATTTGATGGTGCATTGTCCAGGTAAATTTTATGGTTTACCCGTGCAAAAAGAAACGTGAAATTCATGAACACGAACCCGATAGTGCCCGGTGCAAGAAAAGAACTTGAAATTAATCATGACGAAACAAAACGTACAATTAAAATGAGAAAAACGCTGTATGAAAGCAAAAGCTAAAGTGGGGTTTCATTATGAACAAAATCTAAAATTCCAATTGTTTTGTGGTGCCCAACCTCGACCGTGCCAGGCTGCGTGCAGGTGGGGAGTGCGTTAGGCTTCTCCCCTCCTCCGTGTCCATGCACGTTGCCGGTGAGTCAGGGTGTGGGGGCCGGCCGATGAGGTAATGCGTTTTTCACCCACGCTGGGCGGCTAATGAATAAAGCGGGTGAATAAGTGATTATAAACGCGGGCGCGTCATGATGTAAGGAGCACTGATGTGTGGGGCAGGGTAGGAGTTCGTCGTGGGCCGCGACTCAGGCCGTGTGTTGCTGGTGGAATAAAGCATTGAAAAGCATTCAGAAGGCCTCTGTTCATCTGTCGCTGGCTGGGTAAGTGCATCGCTGCGTGATGGTGAACCGCTTTGCCGCCGCTGAAGAAGCTCTGGCACCTCGCGCCACATGGCTGCACGCTACGTGGCCGCACGCGCAAGTTGGACCCACGGGTGTTGGGGATTATGACAGGTCGTAATCCCCACCGAAACACCACAGTATGGTGTCAGAAGTGGGATGCGGTCTGTGGGAGACTGCAGCAAGTTGGGTCCAACTTCAGCATGAGGCGGCTGTGGACGGCGTCATTGCCCGCGCGGCAGAAGTATCTGCGCGCCACTGCTGGCGGCGTGGCATGGGCCGGAGGGAGTCGCAGGAGAGCAGCAGCGGCGTGAGCACAGCAGAGGCGAGGAGAGTCACAGGAGTCCAGCAGCGGCGCGACTCGGAGCGCAGTGGAGGCAAGGAGAGGGCGAGAGAGCGAGTACACCGCAGAGACTGTGGCGATGGTGATGGCGATACCTGCTTCAGCGCGAGACGTCTGGAGAGAGTCGGCTTAGGAGTCCACCAGCAGCGAGCGGGGTCCGACTACTGGTGGCGCGGCGTGGGCCAGTGGGACGTGAGAGAGTGACTGTGCTGCGGAGACGTGCGGAGACGTGCAGTGACTATCGGCGGTGACGGGAGAGGGTGAGACTGCAGCGACTCTTCGGCTGCGACGGAGGTGACTGCGCATCAGCGGCGTGGCTCGGAGTGCAGCAGAGGTGAGGAAAGGGCGAGACTGCAGTGACCGTTCGGCTGCGGCGGAAGTGTCTGCACAGCAGCGGTGGTGACAGATACGGAGCGCAGCAGCGGCGGCGACGGAGAGGCGGAGCGTGAGCGTGGCATGGGACCGGATCCGCCAGCGCCAGAGGGTGCTGCTGACCTGCGGGACCGGGAGGAGCGTGCGGACTGGAGCGCCAGAGTGGAATGGAGCGCCAGAGTGGAGCCGGACGCTGGTGAGCCACGGAGATTGGCCGGCGAGAGGAGTCGGAGCTGCGGCAGGCTGGCCGGAGGTCGACCTGGCGTGACTCAGTAAGCCGCGCACGGGCGCGGAGTGCGCGCGGTGCTCCGCCCTGTTTGCGGGAGGCGGAGCCGATGCCACCCAGCTGCGGGGCAGAGCCGATGACGCCCAGCTGCGGAGGATGAGCTGTGGGCAGCACGCCTCAGGCAGGCAGTAAAGCGGCCTGGGTTGTGGCGATGGCCGCAGGCGAAAAATGCACCGAGCGAGGCCTGTGTGACATCCGTCTGTGATGGGGATCTACCGATGCGGTAGCGCCCTCGTTGGCACTGGAGCTGGGGCGGGGGGCCCTCTTTTTGAGAGCTCCCGGCTCGTCGAAGCCCAGAAAAGAGTGACGGCGGAGGCGTGAGCTGCACGGGAACCAACGAAGCTGGCAGCAAGGGTGCAGATTGTGTGTTGTCGTGATATTGTGTTGTTCCACAGTGTGTGTTTTTCCCCATAGTGTGTGTTGTTCTTCACTGTCGTCGTGATATTGTATTGTCCTCTGTGTGAGACGTTGTTGTCGTGATGTGGCATTGTCCTCAGTGTGTGCGTGGACCGAGTTTGAGTGGATATCGTTGTTGTGATGCTGTGTTGTCCACCGTGGTGTGTACTGGGAGAGTACTGTAGTATGTACCGGGAGAGGGTACCGTGATGTGTACCAAGAGAGCGTACGGTGGTGCAATGGTTAGCTTGCTATATGAGAGAGAGTGTGGTGTGTGTGTGGAGAGTGGTGGTGCAGCGGTTGACATGCAGTGTGAGTGTGGAGCAGTGGCACAGTGGTTGGCACACGGTGTGTGTGTGTGTGTGTGGAGAGTGGTGGTGCAACGGTAGGCATGCTGTGGTTGTGTGGAGAGCTTGGTGCAGCTGTTGGCACGCTGTGTGTGTGTGTGGAGCGGTGGCACAGCGGTTGGTACGCTGTGTGTGTGTGTGGAGTGCCCCACTGGTTTCAGTCAGCGTTGTTGTTCTGGTGTGTGTGTTCCCCAGTGTGTATGACCGAGTACTCCCCACTGGTTTGAGTCGACATCATAGAGTGAGAGTGTCGTGTGTCCCCAGCGTGTGAGTGCCAGGCTGCGGCACGGCGCGAGTCTAGGTGCATCGGTGGCGAAAGGTCCGAGGGAACTTTCTCTACCAAGGCAGGGTGTGTGGTGCCCAGCCTCGACCGTGCCAGGCCATGCAAGTTGCCGGTGAATCACAGGGTGCGGGGCCGGCCGATGAGGTAATGTGTTTGTCACCCATGCTGGGTGGCCAATGATTAACCAGGGTGGCAGTTAAAGCGGGTGCACAAGTGATTATAAAACTGGGCACGCGTGCGCTGGGAGAGATCTCGCCTGATAAGTGTTTGAGGAGGCTGCGTCACGATGTAAGGAGCGCTGATGTGTGGACAGGGTAGGAGTTCATCATAGGCAGCTACTTCAGCCATGTGTTGCTGGTGAAATAAAGCATTGAAAAGCATTCAGAAGGCCTCTGCTTATCTGTCGCTCTCTGGGTGAGTGCATCGCTGCGTGACGGTGAACCGCTATGCCACCACTGAAGAAGCTCTGGCAGCCTGTGCCACATGGCCACACGCGCCATATGGCCGCATGCGCAAGTTGGACCCACGGGTGTCTGGCGGGGTTTACAAACAAGGTCGACTCTCTTGGTGGGTTCCCCGCCGAAACACCACTGTTTGAATGCACATGTACCTACTCTAACTCTTTTGGGTACACAACATTCATGGTTTGTCCACTGGGTGCATGAATGTTAAGATTTCTTCCCGTGCCAACCCTCGAGCAAGTAACGTAAAGTTGACCATGCAAGAAGCACGGGCTCTCGAGGTGGGTCCCAGCATCCTTCAACGACTGTACTTGCGCCTTGTTTATGATCATGGTGAATGCTAATTGAACTGGGGATTGTAATAGCAGGGCGGCACGGTGGCCCAGTGGGTAGCGCTGTCGCCTCTCAGCAAGAAGGTCCTGGGTTCGAATCTCGGCTTGGGTGCCATTTCTGTGTGGAGTTTGCATGTTCTCCCCACGTCCGTGTGGGTTTCCGCCAGGCACTCCGGTTTCCTCCCACAGTCTAAAAAAACATGCTGCTGCATAGGCTAATTGGCTTGCAGACTAAATTGCCCGCAGTGCCCGGTGGACTGGCGTCCGATCGCGGGTATATCCCTGCCTTGTGCCCTGTGTCTGACGGGGTAGGTTCTGGCTCACCGCCTGTACAGGACTAAGCGGTTTCTGATGATTGCTTCTCTCGGGACAACCGCGTCGTTCGCTTCCTCTTTCCACTTCGCGACGTTTTGCCTCACACGTTAGAGGCATCCCCAGGCACAGTGCGGTTTCTGACAACAAGATGACATTGTAATAGCGGCCCCGCTTATCCGAACTGGGGATTGTTATAGCGGCTCCGCTTATCCTAACTTACAATACTAACTGGGTATTGTAATCGCGGCGCCGCTTATCGTACCGTGCGGGCGTAAGCGCAGAAAACGGTCCCTGAGGCCAGGGAAGGTCCTGTCGGCGCGTGTTAAGGCATCAAAGACCAGTCTGGGACCGAGTGCCATCGTTCTGCGAATGTCCCGTGCGATTTGGTTGCGATTTGACGGAGTTTACCCTGATCAAACAAGCAAACAGAACAGGGTAACGTTAATATATATCGATGAGAAGTGCATTCGACTGATATAATTTAAAAGTGGCAGAGGAGCGTGAGCGGTGCGAGTTTAGGAGTTCACCTCACAACCACGAGCGGTCTTGATCATGGCGCAATCTGGGCAATTGCAGGGCGGCAGGGGGGGGGGGGCGTTTGGCCAAGTGACATTCATGTTCGTGATTTTTAACGATTGTAGGTGGTCTCATTAATCACGGACAAGCCTCGCGCTGGGCCTGTGGACAAGTGACTGGGTTGATTGAAGAGCTCAGGTTCAGTGTGGATGTAGGTTTTCACGGCTCTTAAGGAGAATTTCAGGGCAGCCGTGTGGACAGGAGGGACGCTATTACGAAAGAGCAGCTCTTTTGGGTAATTCTCAATTCAGGTTATGCTTAAATATTACAGAGTAACATTGATACTTTGTACCTGATGGGATGTGTGAAGTCTATAGAGAGACTGGAATATTTTTTGTGCGTGGTGGCGCGACGTGTGCTGCTACAGACAGCAACAGCAGCACACGTGGAGATGCGCGTAGATGTGCAAAAGGTGGCAGTTCGCCACCTTTTGTACCTCTAGGTGCCACTTGGTCCACTTGGGTACGGTCTCCACAGCCCACTAGGTGGCGCTTCCGACCACCGGTTGAGAATGGTAGCTTTCGAGGGTTGCGGGGGCCACAGGTAGAGCTGTACACGGGACGGTACGTCAGTCTATCGCAGGCCACCTAGGAGAAATGTAGTCACCATGCCAATTAATTAGTAACAGGAATTCAGGAGGAAAACGGAGAACCTGGCGAACACGGGTAGGAGGAAAAGGCGCAAATTCCACGCATAAAAGCATCCGAGCCAGGAATCAAACATGGGTCTGCTTGCTGTGAGGCGGAAGCGCTATTTATTGCACAACCTCGCCGGCAGGGTCTCCCAAGTCCGAATTTAAATAGCATTTTTGTCAGGCAGTGGCGCTAGAAATGCCTCGTTCAGAGTGAAAACGTTTAAATCGAGTTGTTTACACAGCGCGGAGCTGTGGGAAGGCGGCCGTGACCGGCGCCAACAGTTGCCCAATTTCTGTTATTCTATTCTTGGATTGGCTAACTTCACCATGCGTGTGTGGCGTTAAGAGTTTTACGAGTGGACAGTGCGATTGCGAGACCCGTGATTCATCGAACTCGGGTTGTTGATTTTCGTAATCCCTTGTTGGTGAGCTCCTGTTCACAATACACATTACACACGTGGTGGGTGACTCATTTTGGAACTCGTCACTACGGGTGAGGTCAATCGGAAGGTGTGAAGGGGGGGGGGCGGCACGGAGGAATATAAAGACGGGGGAGTTGGTCAGTGGGGAGTTGTTGTTTGGAGACGGAGTCAGGGAGAGTTGGTCGTCAGCATGTAGTTGCCGCTCGAGTTCGTTATGCCCGGGCCCGCGCGCGCTGTTCAATAAAACATCAAAAGACAAGAAGTCTCTGCTCGCTGGCTGAAAGATCGTGGAGTGAACGCTGATCCTCGCCGTGGCCGTTATCGTCGAGCCGCCACGAGTCTGCAGTCCGAGTTGCCACGAGTCTGCGGTCCGAGTCGTGGTGCCACACGTGGAATGTAAAAATAGAAAAAAAAAGTATTACCCTTTATGGCAATAACACAGGTGTTTATAATAATATTTATACTTCTGGAGCGCTTTTACTCGAGTCACAATGCGCTGTACGGCTGTGGAGAGAACAGCATGTTAACAACAAGAGCGTAGATAAATTGAAGTAAAATAATGGCTATAAACAAATATAACAATTGTTAAACAAATAAAGGAATAATTTGGCGGCACGGTGGACAGGTGGGTAGCGCTGTCGCCTCACAGCAAGAAGGTCACGGGTTCGAATCTCGGCTCGGGTGCCTTGTGTGGAGTTTGCATGTTCTCCCCGTGTCCGCGTGGGTTTTCGCCGGGCACTCTGGTTTCCTCCCACAGTCCCCAAAACATGCTGCTGCATAGGTTAATTGGTTTGCAGATTAAATGGCCCGCAGTGCCCGGTGATGGACTGGCGTTCAATCGTGGTTATATCTTTGCCTTGCGCCCTGTATCTGCCGGGATAGGCTCTGGCTCACCGCGACCCTGTACAGGACTAAGCGGTTTCTGAAAATGAGATGAGATAAAGGAATAAGTGCTCCTAAGCGACAGCGCGCTATCATCCAAGCAGTGAGCCGCATCAATAGTCCGAGTCAGAGGATTTTGATGCCTTACGGAACAAGTAAGTCTTGAGCGAGGATTTGAATATGCCGAGGGATTCAGTTGACCGAATTTTCAATGGTAGGGAGTTTCGGAGTCCGGGAGCAGCACGCGAGAAGGCTCCGTCATCCATCGACTGGAGGTGCGATCTGAGCACATGCAGTAAGCTCATGTTGAAGGATCGAAATTGATAGAATAATGCATGCAAAATGTGACGCCTGGTCACGGACAAGACTCGGATACAGAGGTGGAAAGCGCAGAGAGCGCACACTGCTGACTGTACATTACGATATCGGCCAAAATCTTACAACGCCAATAGATTTCCCTTCACAAGGTGTCAAGTTTGTGAAATAAAAACATGCGTCTGATAAAACTTGCAAATATTAATGATCAATACCCGCTTAATCCTATAGAGTCGCAGGAGAGCCGGAGTCTATCCCGGTCGACAGAGGGCGTAAGGCGGGGGAATACCAAGGTTGTGATGCCAGTACATCGTAGAGCACACTTTTAGGGTAATACCCTCCCCCCCCCCCAAAATAAAAAAGTTAATGTTGCAGCTTTGCTGTTCTTATGTAGCTTTTGTTGCTGACGTGCCGTTCTCTGAACAGCTCTGTGCAGTGTTTGTAACTCTCTGGTGAAAAGTGCTATAGAAGTGCAACTAGCATTATTAATTTACTTAACAGGTCAATTAATTTAGACAGCAGCGTGTCTTTGGACGGTAGGAGGAAACCGGAGCACCCAGCGAAAACCCACGCTGCACGGAGAGATCACGCAAATTCCACACAGAAGGCACCCGAGCCGGGAATCGAATTCGGGTTCTTTTTGCTGTGAGGCCACTGTGCTACCCATTGCCCCACTCCAACATGCAAGCATGTTTTTTTATGAATTATGTATTGGTCTTAACCGATCGGCCTGCAGCAGAGACGGCTTTCTTTATGGCCCTTTGGTTTTATGCTTTGTTACGTTGGTCAGTTTGGACGTTCTTGTGTCACAGGAATCCCGCATCTAGAGGTCGTAAGCTCAATGGGTACTCTCTGCTGTAATAATAAACATTTCACCAGCCAAGTGTTTCCAAAATGCAAGCAGCTCAAGAAAACGCAGGTATGAATGCGTTCGTTGCTCTGGGCGAGCTATTACAACGCGCGTTTGTACAGGTGGGTAGAGACCCGAGTACACGGAAGAAACCCACGCGTGCGAGAAACGTACGACTTCAGCCTCCCGTCCACATGAAAATAACGCGGAACTGCTGTACCCTGGCACACCGGGAGATGGCGGCCTGCACGTATCTTCAGCTGATGAGCAATGCCTCTGCAGTGACCTTAGCGGTGACCTTAGAGGTCACCGCACAACGATGTTGCAGGAAACTCGTTTTACCTGGTCTTAACGATTCTAGAGAACCTGCCTTGTACTGTGTCTGCCGGGATAGATTCCGGCTCACCGCGACCCTCTAAGATTAAGCGAGGACGAGGACTGTGAATGAATGAAAATATGTATTCGTTTGCTTTGTGTTGGGGGCTGTTTCCAAGGCCCCGCGAGGCACCGCGGGCGATGAAAAAACCGACTCTGCCCGTTACTTTGGTAGCAGAACACAGTTTTATATTTTTTTTCACAGCGAAAAGCAAAGTGCTCATAGCAACAAACTGTACACAATCAAATAGTAGAATAGCGAATTCTAAGCACACAGAAACAGGGAACGTCCCTGCCATATATATTTATAAAAATATGTTTGTCAGTGCAATATCACAGATATGTAGAGAAAAGAATCCAAGATATCTATAATTTTGATTCCACTATAACACCACCCATTCCTCCCACGGTTCTGGCAATAATTATACTGTACTTCGGTTTAAAATGAAGGGCCGCTACGCGGATTGTACACGCACACTGGTTCGCCCTGCACAGGGCCGCTATGTACTGCTCTCCCACGTACTGCTCTCCCCCAGCGTACGGGCCGTAGCGTCATGTAAAACACTCGAAGGCTCTCGTAAAATATGGATCTTGAATTGTAAAACAAATTTCACAAATAACTTGGTCACGATTGATACGAGTTTGAGATTCACGGAGTGACACTCATATTGCCATCCACGATCACACCACCACCGTCAAAAAACAATGACTCTCCCCGCAGCTTGAACGGACCATAGGGTCAAGTGCTGTTCGCGAGCACCTATAAAGGCTGAGAGGTCACATGAGATGGGTAGCCAGCACCACGCCTTGCCGCCTTTGTCTCCCTAGTAGCGATGTTTACACACCACACTGGGTACCCTTTTTAGATGGAGTCGAACTCGGGGAGGCCCAGGACTAATTCAGAAAATCGTCAATGGTCTTGGCCGTGAGCGGGAATCGAACTCGGTTTTGTAGCCCAGCGATAATCGCTGAGCTACTGCTCCCCACACGATGACCATCATCACCATAATCAGCACAGACAACCGCCATTCACCACTAATTGGCGGTGACGTCACCACGGTGCCTGTGCCAGTTTATATGCACCTTAAAGCCACGTGAAGTGTCGAAGGTTCACTGACAGGACGTCAAGGGACAAACCCAGGTGCTATCGGTTGCCTGACTGAGATGACTGGCAGATACACCACCTATGCTCCCGACGCTCCTCTCATCGTTGTGAGCGTCGCCCCTCCGCCCTCCGTTGTTGTTGGAGGGCTATTGTCTCCAACTGCCCCGTAGCATCCTTCACGATCTTCCTCCACAGAGGTCGATCTTGACACCGCTGGTACCAGTCTTCAGCAAGTCCACTCTGCTCAGGGTCCTCCTGTGCCGCATCAGTCCATCTCTTCTCTAGCCTGTGCCGAGTCCGTTTAGCCCCCTCTATCCGGCCAAACAACAACTACTTGAGCATGCGATGGCTGGGCATGCGGGCTACATGACCCAGCCATCTCGAAAGATGTGGACAAAGTCACCAATGGGACTTTGTCCACATCTTTCGAGAATGTGTGAGCTCTTCACACAATCCAACCTGGTTAAACCCAAGATGGACCGTAGGCAAGCCAGCGGGATCGTTTCAAGACGGCGTAGATGTTCCACCAGGGGGCTCCATGACTGCAGCTGAGAGACCCGAAGCTTCGTGTGGAGCGACAGGCCTGGCAGCTTCCACACGTTACGTATCCGATGAAACGATAATGCTACCTGACTGATTCGGAACGAAACCTCTGCTGTCAAACCGGAACCGGCCATAAGAACACTGACTCGGTATGAAAACTTCTCCACTGTCTCCACAACTACCCCATCACTCATGGAGTGCTGAGGAGGTGGAGCATTCGGTGGCACTAAATACCCAGACAGGTGCTAGGTTTTGGTGGGACTGATGATAAGACCCCACCTCTTTGTGGTATGCTACCGGTTGGACAGCAGAGCCCACAACTCCACTTCAGAATCCGCACCACCGGTATCACCACCACTAATGGCCATTCGCCACTAAATGTCAGTGACGTCACCATGACACCTGTGCCAGGCCATATGCACTTTGAGTCCACGTGAAGTGTCGAAGTCTCACCAACAGGAAGCCACGGGAGAGATCCAGGTGACATGAGTTGCCTGAGTGAGATGACTGGCCGATACACCACTTGTGCTCCCTACTCTGCTAACTTGCTGTGTTTTAGCCGCATGGCGCTTCGCTCATTGTGATCTTCGCTCCTGTCTTCCGTTGTTGTTGGAGGGCGACTGCCTTTAAATGAC
Source organism: Mordacia mordax (assembly GCA_036362905.1). Lineage (NCBI taxonomy): Eukaryota > Metazoa > Chordata > Hyperoartia > Petromyzontiformes > Petromyzontidae > Mordacia > Mordacia mordax. The sequence continues at coordinate 8,816,840 of JAZEWT010000030.1, read as the reverse complement.
TCTCAACGTCTTTCACGATCGTCATCCAAAGAGGCCAGTCTGGACACCGCTGGTATCAGTCTTCAGCAAGTCCACTCAGTTTCAGCTCCTCCTATGCAACATCAGTCCATCTCTTCTCTAGCCCATGCTGTGCCCGTGTAGCCCCCTCTATAGTACATAATGATTGCGTCGAAAAGTTGCTCTCGGGACAGCCGCGTCGATCGCTCTTTTTCTTTCCATCGCGACGCTTATCCTCACACGTTCGAGGCATCCTCAGGCACAGTGTGTGTGTGTCCTGTGTGTCACTCCTGTTTCTATGCAGGTACTATGTGCATGTTAAGTCTCTTCTACAGCGGTGCTTTCCTCCAGGAATAATGAAAAGCAACGATGTAGAAGAGACTTAACTGTAGTTGCTACAATCGGTGTGGTCTCCCTGAGGGGGACCACTCAGGCATCCTTACATTCCTGCAAAACCCGTCCTGTGCTCCAGACAATTTTAATGATATCATACAGGGCGGTCTGCAAACAGACACCACCTTCCTTCAGAATTTCGCTTGAGAAATCATCTCTGCCTGGTGCTTTCCTAGTCCCAGGCTTTGGATCGCCTTACACACTTTCTCTGCAGATGACACCTCTGCCAGCCACTCGCAGAGGGTTGCTACGTCTTCCACAACCACCACCATCATCAAAGAAAAAGATCCCCAGTATAGCCTTAACAGACTGTTCTGTTAGCAAGCACCTATAAAGGCCAATGTGGTACACTCGGGGGTGGGTTGTCAGCATTACGGCCGATCGCCTTTGTCTTCCTAGTGGCGATGTTTACACACAGCTCCAGGTACTTATGTGAGACTTAGTCGAGATAGGGGAGGGCTGGGATGAGTTCCTAAAATCGTCAGTGATAGGCCGTGTGTGGGAATCGATTACCGCTACCCACCATCACCTCCATCACCTCCATCACCAACATCATTACCACCATCACCGCACACGTCATGTGCAAGTGCAAAGGACCCCCTCCCACCCAAATAACCACGCGTCTCTGGTTACGTGGAATTACCACCACGTGCTCGCCCTCACACAGGACACTGCAGCACGTCCCTGCATATGATCATAAGCGATGCCAGCAGCTACGATAATTCAGCGGTCGCGACGTTCCATGTTGAGAGCCCTTTCATCCGCGACCAACCACGCCAGGAGGGAACCTGCGCAGCAGCTAGAAGCCCAGGCAGGGATGTTGGGAGAGCAGGGCCTGGCCTAGTGATAATGGGGTTTCAGGCAGACTGTAATGATGACCACCCACACTGATTCAAAAGGACTGAACCCTCCTAATGATTGTTGCAACAGACTTCAATTTAAAATCTTCAGGTTAATATACTTATTTACTCGAAGTAAATGATCAATTGACATGACATGAACGTCGCTCAGTAAAATGACTTGCGATCCACCACACCCCCCTCCCCCATTCTGGGGTTCCCTGCAATTACCTGGGGTACCCCACGCTTAACACCAATAATGGAGCAGAGACAGCGACCAGAGCAGAGCGCCGTGCTGTTCCCTCCACACGCTCCACGCTGACGAGACACGGCCTTACATGCTGCGCAATTCTGCTTGTGCCTGCAAAACGTGGCATCGATTTCCCCTGCCAGAAAGATGTCCTTCACCAACCCACGACACTCACACTGGCAGATGACCCGCAGCCCTTTGTGCCATCGCACGCGTACACGTCTCACCACACGCGTCACTTCACAAGAGCAATGTGGACGCACGCACGCACGCGGGTGAGGGTTTGAATCACCGCGGGTGGGTGTAAACAATAAGCTAGCTATGTGACGGTGTCCCACGCGTTCTTGATATAATCGCGTCATGTACCTGCTTCCAAGTGCCATCGCCTTACATCCAGGCCTGTACATCACGTCCAGTTGTCCGTGCTCCAGCCAATGAAGCCTATAGAAACACTACCATCTATTCAAATATTGCAGATAATGATACGTCAAAAAGGTTGGGGGGTTTTTTACACATTCAGCAGGATTAAAAATTCCAATGTGTCGGCTAAAATAAAAAAGCACCAAATATGTTTTTAAAATACTATAAATGCTTTTGTGGATTGCCAAACAGCTTCAATCTGTGCTGTCGTGCTGCAATCTACAGCTTGCACCACTCTGAGAGGGAGCCCCTTTTCGAGTTCTGACACCGGCCACACAGCGTGCCGGAATCACAGCCGTCTTTAGCGCCCGCTCGGACTTCTACGACCGTTTCGAGGAGATCCTGACCTGGCAGGAAGGCAGCAGTCCTGACATACTTCACCTGGATCGCGCAGGACCCCGGTATAGGGAGCCCCATGCGTGGCCTTCGTATATCCATCGGACAGTTTCGTCAAACATAGAACACTCTGAGATTATCATCTGTTTAAACAAAACGACGCGGTCTCCTGAAGTTTTTACATTCTTCTAAAATAATACCACGACGAAAAATATGAATGTGACAGCTGTCGCATGTTCGTGTTGCTGCCGTGAGGAAATGGGAGGCCGTTCTGCGCTCCCTCTCGTCTACCCGACATAGGCGGAAATGCTTTCTTCAATTCTCTCGCAGCACCGCACGATCGCTAATTCGCGCCATGACGCCAGCGTGAGTATTCCACTCACGATCTCATCTCCTCATGGTGCCGAGATTCACGCTGCCGCCTGGTGGCCCCTAGTGACGGGGCGACCAGTCTAGAGCCTCAACACAACAATGTTCAACACATTGTCCACATTTGTTTGTGGCCAGAAATTTAGACAAATTTTACCTTCTCTTGACATTCAGCGATTCTGTGTTGACTACGCTTGATTTTATTGTGGGTTACTGTGGCGATTGTTTTGCACTGAATCTCACTCAGCGTTGGGTTAATGAACTTCTCCCAACATGTCCGAAAGTTTCAAAACGTCCCGCAAATTTTCGCAACGTCTCCCATGTTCACTGCTGTTAAAATACCATTTGTTGGGACAAATATAGAGCTGTGAAAGCATCGATATCAAACAGCAAACTTTGGTTTGTAAAAACGTCAAACATTCCACGGCTAATATCAATCCAGATAAAGTCATTTTCTGTTACTGTACGAATTTTAAAGCTAGTCTAAACGTCTTTAAGCGGTCCATCGTGTAAACTCACCTGGGCCGTGCAACTAAGGAAGAGTAGTGCTTTCTGCCCTCTGTCTATTCCTCTAGGAAGTTTGGCCCGTTTCGTCTTTGTAAGATATTTACAACACATTTCAAAGATCGCCGGCTCATGATGGCGTCATGGCACACGTTTATATTTTAGGAGATGAGGATAGTTTTTATGTCCACGTATATTTGTCCGGGCAGCCACATTGTCGGACCTTATGACAAAATATCAGTTTGCGTGGTACGATGGCCATCGTGATATTAGTTTCCCAAAACTCTGCAATCGTGCTGCATCTGCATCTGTACTTAGGCGATGGACAAAGATCACTTCACAAAAGCGCGACATGAGTCTGCTCCTCACTGCCACTGTATGATCTACAACGCAGATTCTGTCCGTGTCGCCACTCACATGAAATGTGCTAAATATTCTCATGGACTACAGAAACGTTGACTTGATACAACCGCCGTGCAGTCCATTTGTTCCAGGAGATATTTTACAAATGTTAAGGAACGAGCTATTATTATTTACTAAAACTGCATTAATTTCATTTTGGATAAAATGTCAGAAAATAACGTACGAAATATTATCGATAACTGCGATGCAACAATGTTCGATGCCCACGGGCTCTACATCGCATGAGATATCACATCAATCCCATGTCGTGGCAGCTCTGTAATCGCTGCACGGTGTGGGTCTGACCTGACGCTGTGTGGGGTGCAACACTTGCACTAGACACGGCTCCGTGCACCCGACTACTGCGCGACAAGCTCCAGATGCAGCAGCAGCGGCAGAATATACAGCTCACAGGATATGACGTCACGTGTCAAGAGTGAGGCGACACATTGTCAATTCTCACCTGCATCCCTGACATAACCACACATGGAAAAATACACTGTGCGGTAAAGCTTACGTCGGGTGATGTTAGTTCCTAAATGTTGTAGTTTTGTTTCATCAACCTTCATTTCATGGTGTGCGTCTACATTGCTACAATGCGATGATTAAAATGGGTTTCTTATTTTACATAGGAAAATATTCATGATTAATTTTCTCAATGCTAATCAGGACATGGAGGTGGATTTCGCTCCCTGCCTCCGTATTATCGCACAAATGACACTGCTATGCTAAATGCTAATGTCACGCTCACCACATTCTCACCAACTCGGCGAGCTACCACATTTGTTGCAGTGTCACAATGAGAACACCACACTCACTACGTTCTCACCATTGCCACGATGCCACCGCCGCGATCTCGTATCACCTTAGTGCTGTCTCAACACTGTTATTTTTTCATTTATACATTTTGTAAAAACTATAAACACGACAAGCTTCGTACTACTTACAAGATGGCCACTCACACTCGATATGACCGCACAGCCGTAGCGCACGACCAACACTGTATTTAAAACGCCGGGAGTAGGACCCCACGCGGCGCCTCGCGGCCCAGCCGGTTCCCGAGCTACAACATGAGAATCTGAATTGTCCGTCGGCTCTGACGTTCCTGGGGTTCGCTTAAGAAAGCGATACCTGGCGGCAGGGAGATCAACCCCGTGTGCCGACTTCAAGTCATAACGAAAATAACAACAATTCTTGAACGAGTGCAGACCACAGGCACAGGTCAGTCAGCGGTACACAGATGAGCTCACAGCGTCTGTAGGCCCTGATAAGGGAAGTGAGCAGACGGCTATGATGAATCACACTCGGCGCTCATGAGTTATGATCCCTGGAAAGAGCCACATTTCCATTCTGCCGTTGCTGCTGCTCCTGCTGCTGCTGTGTCCCACGCATCTGAGAAGTCACAAAGACAGGACTAGCGCTTCTTAAAAGACCTGGCAATGATCCTGAAGCAGAGTGAATGGCCGATAGGGGTAGCATTGTTGATATGGAGGCTGCTTGGCTGTTATGCCCCACTGGCTGCTGCTGCTGTTGTTGCTGCTGCTGCTGCTGCAGCTGCTGCGTGTCCGAGAGGAGAGCGAAGGCCTGCTGCCGCCACTCCACATCGCGCACAGCGGCCCAGTTACTCCGGGAGGACGTGGAGATGGTGGCCATTGCTTCTCCGACCCTCCGGGCAGTGGGGAGTGGGCCACCTGCCCCTAGGCTGCCGGCCTTCATCCCGTCCACCAGGATGTTAGGAGTCGGGGCCCGTCCTGGTTGCTGAGAGTGTAGCGGCAAGTGGCTGAACATCTGCCAGTGCCAGTTCGCGGACGCCGGTGACGGATGCGCCCATACGCCGGCACGAGCAGCCTGCGGGTCCGGGGCGGCTCCACGACCATCCGCTGCCTTGGCCTGCTCATTTTGACAGGTGTCAAAAGAAAACATAATTTTTAAAACTGCACTCCCACACAGGCTCTGGAAGCAGAGGTAGGAACATACGCTAGCATCACTGTGAATGCTTGTACAGACATCTATGTATGTATTTGCTGGCAATACTGCATTCAAATCCATTATAAGCATACACTTTATCTGCAAAACACCAAACCGTTTGTCTGATTTTAACTTTTCTTCTAACTTAGAGATTACTCTTCTGAAACTTTAACACATTTTCAGCTTTAAAGTCCTACTTTTTCAATAGTACCATGCTTCCTAGTAAGCACTCTTCGACCCTTTTCCTGACTTTAGACGAACGTGTTACCTGCCTGAACAAGAGCCTCCATCGGACGGGCACTCTAGTTGGGAGAAATCAAGACTGATAAGTGGCTACGATCAAAGGGGCATACGCGAGCATGTGCATGGACATTTGCAGCGCCACTGACCCCGCCACATACCACTCCACGCTTAGCCGTCCAGCCGCTGTACGTCTCCATCTCGTGGTCTCGTACAGTCACCGCCGAGCGGGAGCCTCCGCCTCTGCCCCAGTGGGCGCAGCGCGTGGCTACGGGCCTAGGGTTGCTCTCGTCCTCGACGGACAAGGCCGTTGACACAGCACCTCCCCATGGCGGCTGCGGGTGGCCATCGAGGCAGTCGTGTGCGCTGCATGGGGTGGTGTTGGCGGGGGGCGAGCGGCACGATGAGGCACGCGCGTCGCCGTCGGGATCTCCCAGGCTGTCGGCCGCATGAAGTGCGCTCCAGCGGCTCGGGGAGAGCGACTGTGCTCGCAGGATGTTGCTGCTGCTGCCACTGCTGCTACCGCCCCCACTGCCACCACTGCCGCACACTTCCCGGCTCGGTGACGGCGAGCAAGGCCGGCCGGAGGAACCACGGCGGTACGGAGACAAGGAGTGCGCGCGGTGGCCCCGTGGCCGAGCCGGCACCAAACAGTCCCGGCTCTGCTGCTGCATCGTCGTCTCTTGTTGCCGAGACGCTCGTTCACAAAAAGGCACGGACAGTTGGCTCACGGGAGATTGCTGCTGCGGCTGGAAGTGACGGTGGAGGTGATAGTAGTGCGGAGGGTGATGTTGATTCGCTGACAACTGTTCTGTGTAGTGTGCGGAGAAGGGCGCGATCCTGGAGCACATCTTCGGGTCGTCGGAGGGGTCGGACACAGCTCTCCCAGGAGAAATCGTGCGGTGGCCAGGGGAGGTGCAGGGTGTCGGGGAGCGCTCCCCGTCGCCGGTGCACGGCGACCCCTCGCGGCTCACGCTCATGTGGCTGGGCGACAGCGACACGTTCATCAGCCGGCCAGGCGAGGCTGCTGCATCCTCGCTGTTGACGCTCATTGCTTGTGGAGAGTAGCTGTCCCAGCAGGCCCTGTTGAATCCTGTGCCCTGCTGTTGCTCCCCCGTACCACCCCGTGGCACCAGCGCACCTCCTTCGGAGTAGGGGAAGGCGCGGAACTGAGAGGTGAGACTCTCGACCTCAGCATCAAAACTCGAGCCTGGGGGCTTGTAGAGTCTCACGAGGGGGCCCTGCGGTCCCCAGCCATTGCCGCCACCGCCACCGTCGGGAGAATCGTCGGCCCTCGGGTCTTCAGGGTGCCGGGCCGGGACGTCCACCTCATCGTCCTCGTCATCATCTTCGTCATCGTCCTCGTTCTCCTCCTCCTCCCGGTCGCCGTCAGAGATGTCCGCATCAGAAAACTGGTGATCTTCTGACGACTTTTTGTGGGTATTCTCGAGTGCTGTGGGGAGACATGGGAATGGCATCGTACGATCCCATTAATGCTGTTCCGTACTGAACACGTGCCTACAGTATACTCCGCTGAGTGGCAGGGGGGGGCTATGCAATAGAAACATTGAAGCCTCACAGAAAGGAGGTCCCGCCCGAGGTGATTCAATTGCTGATTTGGTGTCTTTCCCTGTGAAGTCTGTGTGTGCTCCTGCTCTGCTCATGCAGCTCACGCATCTGCAGAATAAACCACAGGGTGGCGCAGTGGTAAAATCTGCACCTCACAATAATTACTGCTCCAGGCAGCTGACTCCTGCCTCGGGTGCCTTTCCATATGCAGTTTGTGTGATCTCCCTTCTGTTCTGCGTGGATTTACTCCGGCTTATCCGATTTTCTCCCGCAACAAAAAAAATGCACTGATTAATAATAATAATAGCATTTCTAGAGTGCCTTTCACCCGAGGATCACAAAGCGCTGTACAGAACTGCGAAGAGAATGCCATGTCAACAACAAGCACATAAGAATGGCAAATCAGCAACAATAACTTTTTTTTTGGCCAATAACATATGGGAGATGCAGTGTTTGAAAATGTTGGCGCCAGCTGCCTACGTGGTTGCCTTCCCCCCCCCTACAACTTCTCTGTGTTTTCTTCGCACCTCTGAGTCATTCTTGACTAAAACATAGTTTTGACACTTAATACTGTGCCACGCATTATAAATTGTAATTATTATTATTGTGCAAACCAGCAAATAAAAGTGATCATAACAAAAACGGGTTAGAGTTTAGAATCATGCGAAACTGCTGAACTAAAATGGTGCATAATGCTAAACAAGCTTACTTCAGAACTACCCTATTTGCATCACATGGAAACCTTAAGCTATTTTGGAATGCTTTCAAAGAAATTGAAAATAAAACTAGCTGTAACATTGTACCAAGAAACCTTTCGGTAAATTCGTTGTCTGGCAACATAAGGGACGCTGGCTGATTTTGCCGCTCTGAAGAAAGTCAGTTTTATGACTACTTCTGAGTATATTCGAAGCAGCCTTAATCATTTTATTCTTGTTACTTTGGTTGTATTTCTTTTTCTTTTAATGCTTGTTATTCTTAATTGTTCTTAATCGCTATAGTTTATGCCTCAACCCTTGGGGCCTTCCCTATTGAGGGAGCGATTGAAGCCTCGGCCTTGCCTTCTATATCAGCCCAATCGCTTGCTGCAACAGTAGCTGTTGCCTAATGAGCACCCGCATCTAACCACGCAGTAAAGTCCACGCTCACCCTCACCTAATTTTCACTCACTTAACCCTCACCATCTAAATCAGTAATTTAACGTCTCGTATTGAGGCCTCAACTCAATGCACCTGCAGCGGTTTGCAACGGTCCCTTAATTGCCTTAAGCCACTCGTGTTTTGAAGCATGTTTAAAATATCATTGTGTGTGTCTGAAACAATTTAATCACTAATCTCTGTTTTATTATTCTGTGACTCATCTTTAACACCGTGACTCCCATCTCTAATAACCGTGACTCCCATCTCTAACACTGCAACTCCCATCTCCAACCTTCTGACTCTTATATCTAACACTGTGACTCCCGTCTCTAATATCGTGACTCCCATCTCTAACAGTGACTCCCGTCTCGAACACTATGACTTCCATCACTAACACTGTGACTCCCATCTCTAATACTGTGACTCCCATCTCTAACACTGCGACCCCTATCTCTCTAACACCGTGACTCCCATCTCTAATATCGTGACTCCCATCTCTAACACTGTGACTCCCATCTCGAACACTATGACTTCCATCTCGAACACTATGACTTCCATCTCTAACACTGTGACTCCCATCTCGAACACCATGACTTCCATCTCTAACACTGTGACTCCCATCTCTAACACTACGACCCCTATCTCTCTAACACCGTGACTCCCATCTCTAATGTCGTGACTCCCATCTATAACACTGTGACTCCCATCTCGAACACTAAGACTTCCATCTCGAACACTATGACTTCCATCTCTAACACTGTGACTCCCATCTCGAACACTGCGACCCCTATCTCTCTAACACTGTGACTTCCATCGCTAACACTGACTCCAATCTCTAACACTGTGACGATTATCCATTCCTCCCGCCGGTTAGGGATGTGCTGCTCTCTAGGTTGATTGACCTGTTGAGTATATTACAACAGGGGAGGTGCCCCGTGATGTGTTGGTATTGCATCATTGGTGTAACCTTTCCTTGCACTCCGTGCCCCCTGCTGTAGGCTCTAACCCTTATTCGATATGATCACCTATACTCATGAGGCTCTAACAAGCTTGATTCTTACATCAGTTCCCTGTACCCCTAACCTTCTGGCCATTTGCTGTGAGCTGATGATACTTCCATGCCCTTGTTCCATCCATCGGGGCATTGGAAACAAAGAGCCCATTAACCAGCCTACAATTGATTTCCCTACCCAAATCCCTGTATTGAGCCCTACATATCGGCTGCCGACGAAACATCAAGTTAGACCTTTTGCAGCTCGACGTTGCTTGCGAAATATCCCGTTGGTAAGTGCCCCTCGTCGAGCACGCACATTGGCTGCAACAGAAACCCACTTTGCCCTGCTCAATGTGCGCTATCTGGACACTGAAAAAGCCCCTCTCATTGCTGAGCTGATCTCGGACAACCGTCAGGACATGCTCTGCCGAACAACAGAGACCTGGCATCATCAAGATGATTTTCTCACATTGAATCAGGATCTACCACAAGACTTTGCACACCATCAGAAGGCTCGTTTCCATGGCCGTGGTGGTGGCCTTGTGGTTCTCCGTGTTACTGCCGACATCCGTCTGATTCCATCACTGACCTTCCATTTATTCGAGCATATGTCTCTGGATTGGAGGTCGACTCAACCTGTGAAGTTGGTGCTGTGCTACCACCCACCTGGAGCCTCTACTTCATTAGTCAATGAACTGTCTGCGCTGCTTTCTAAGTTGTGCTCCAGTTCTGAGACGATCCTGATTCTTGGTGATTTCAACATCCATGTTAACTCTAAAGAGCCCTTTTGCAAGGGATCTCATGGCCACTCTGAACTCACTTGGTTTCATCCAACACGTGACATCTGCCACTCACAGACGTGGCCATACTCTGGACCTATTTTGCTTAAGGGGCATATCTGTAACCAACCTGTCTGATACTGATACTGGCCTGTCTGATTATTCCACTGTTTCCTTTGAGCTTCAAGTACTGCCTTCCATTTCCATTTCCATCACCAAGAACCAAACACAATTCCGAAATCTTAACACCATTAACTCCAGACTTATTTACCACTGCAATCAACAGTTCGTCACTCTCTGTCGCGGCTCACTCTCCCTCTGATGCGAGAGTTAAAACTTACAACAGTCTGCATAAAGCAGACAATCTGCGATAATACAGTCTGCTATAAAGGCTGGATGATTTGGCCCCATTAAAATCACAGTGTCCCATATGGAAAACCACCCCCCTGGTAAACTGCCGAACCCAGGAACCTCAAGGCAATTCACACAGTGCAGAACGCACTTACAGAGAAAATCTGGCTTCACTGTTCATGTTCAAATTTTTAAGGACTAGATCAATTGCTATCAGAAGGCACTTGATTGCACCCATACCAACCACTTTTGTAGCATTCTGGCTGATACCTGTGACAAGCCCAAGATCCTTATCTCGACCATAAATCGGCTCCTTCATCCTATCAGTCACTCACTCTCAACTCTCTTCATTAATAAAGATCAGGCGATCAGTTGATTCAGGTTCTCAGAAAAAAACGAAACCCAGCGTATCTACTTAGTCGCAACCACCAACTAATATCGCAACAAATGTTCCTTCCCTTATCTTGATTTTAAAACTCCTGGAATTTTCCAAGTTAACGGAATCCGATGTTTCTTCATCAGTTACAAGATCTGGTCCTACTAACTGCTCCCTGGACCCCTTCCCATTCAAACTCATCTGGGCAAATTTCAAATCCTTTGCCACCTTCGTCACTAATTGCTTCTACAACTCACTTCACTCCGGCATCGTTGCCCCACTATTCAAATGTACCACAGTTACCCTCTGCTCAAAAAAGCTTGGCCTCGATTGCAACATCCATAATAATAATTGCCCCATCTCAATTTTACCATTCCTCTCTAAGGTCCTTGAATGTGCAGTAGCCACGCAACTCCAGAAAAACGTCCCCATCAATTACCTCCTCGATTCCTTCTAATCTGGGTTCAAATTCGGCAATAGTACTGAAACTGCTTTGGTCAAAGCAGTTAATGACCTTCTTGTCACTGCTGATGAAGGCTCTACAAGTATTTTTATTCTACTGGACCTGAGCACTGTCTTTGATACCGTTGACCACCCTAACTTACTTGAGCGATTGGAGGGCATAAGGGTCTTTGGCTGTGCCCTGCACTGGCTGAGCTTCTACCTCTCCAACCGGAAGCAGTTCATCAGCATCGAAAGACGCAACTCAGATATCCATCCTGTTTTGTCTAGAGTTCCTCAGGGTTTAGTCCTCGGCCCAGTCCTCTTCAGCTTTTACATACAACCACTAGGCCATATCCTGTGCAGCCTCAATGTCAGCTACAAGTGCTATGCCGATGACAACCAAATCTATATCCATGCAAACCCATCCATCAATGCACCTAGTCTTTGCCTGTCATCCTCACTGTGAATTGTGAAGGCCTGGCTCAATTCAAATTTCCTTAAATTAAATGGCGACAAAACAGAAGTTTTGATTGTCAGAACCACACCAATTGTCCAAGGTTGAACCGATCCAACTGCTGATTGTCGACCAGACCATTGAAGTTGCTAAGGCAGTCCAGATTCTAGGAGAGACTCCTGATTCCTGACTCAACACGACAACTTCGATCCTCCAATTCGAGCTTGCTGATGTGCATAGATCGCACCTCCATTCGTGCTGCTCCTAGACTCTCTGGAATGCCTTTCCATTGAAAATTCGCTCAGCTGAGTCTCTGGAAATCTTCAAATCTCGTCTCAAGACTCACTTGTTCTGTAAGGCTTTTAAATCCTCTAGCTAAGATTGTTGATGTTGCTCACTATTGTGGTGCTGGAATTATGGCTTGCTGCAAACCTGCGCTTGCTCAGGAACACTTATTCCTTCTTTCGTTTGTTTTACAATAATTTTTGTCACTTATTTTACATCCTCCTCTTAATTATAGACCTTATTTGACTTCACTTGAGCTTCTCTGATGTTGTTGTTGAAATGCCATTCTCTTTACAGCCCAGATTTGTAACAAAATTTTTATTGTTGTTGATTTGCCATATACATGTCATTGTTGTTGTTGTTGACATGCTGTTCTTTCCACAGCTCTGTGCAGCCCTTTGTGACCCTCCAGTAAAAGGCACACTCGAAGTGCAATTATTATTTTTAATGGCATATTATTGCCGTAAGTTAGTTCACTCAGCCCATCATCTATTTTGGGTCGATAAAATATGGTTATAACATTATGGGTAAGTCAACAGTAGATTTTCCATGGATTGATTCATCCACAAAATGGGAATGTGTAATTTCTACTCCTGGCTCACAGCTGTACATAAGAGCTTAGCACCAATGCCTCAACGATCACATTATCTGCGATAACATTAAATTACGATTTGTTGATGTGCTAGTACCAAGTGGTGCCAGTGCTAAGCAGTATCAGTGCCAGACAGTACTCGTGCCAGGCAGCTGCATTGCTGCGCTGCTTAAGAATGAGATGAAGGCACAGAACAGCCTCCCTGCCCGACACCGTGAAGCGAACGCAATTAGGGGTGACTCAGCCACATCTTATCTCTGCTGCCCACGCGCCCGCCCGCCCGCTCATTTATCAACCCTGCCCCTAACGCCGCACATCCTGCAGGCTCCAACGTCAAACCGAGCCAGAAACGATTCTCGGGCGCGTGACGTCGGTGAGGAGGCTGCGGCGGCGGAGTTCCCGTCACTGCTCCGGAATGACGACTTTGCCGCCGCCCCTCCACTCGCACGGCAACAACGCGGCGCAACTCTCCCAGCACAGCGCGACAGCAGCAGATACGCCGTGGGTGCAGCGAGCCGGGTCGATGCAAATGCCATCTGCTTTTGGGTGATGTGTACGTGTATGCACGCGCGTGGTTGCAGTAGCATACTCTTTATCATGCCGCGCTACAAAACCGGTGACCCGAGTTCGATTTCCCACTCATGGCCAACAGTGCCGATGTTCTAAACTGGTCCTAGGCCTCTTATAAGTTGACAGCCTCATATGAGTACTTGTGTGATTTGTAAACATGACCTCTACAGAGACAAAGGTCGCTGGGTGTGGTGGCACTGGCCACTTCTGCACACCGGTTGAGTGGTGCTTGCAATGGAAGTACTAGGTGCACGGTCTAAGCCTTCTGAACACCAAACGCATCTTTCTCTGTACGGGCGCAATACTCTGATAGGCAAAACCAACCCAGCCAGTGACCATGGATCAGGGTAGTTTTTTTGGGTGAGCGAGAGCGTACGGGGCCTGGTGATGCTCGTTTGTAAGTGTAACAGCCGTGCTGCCTGCCAGAGTTTTGGTAACGAGGCATTGTAGCAGAACGCTCGTTAGGCACCAAAATAAAGCCTCTAACGAGTAAAATCCCGGCACACAAAGAGAAAGCACTGCGTAGCAATCCAAGCATTCAATACTGGGGGACTTTCCAGGTTAAATCTCTATATAATGGCCCAAGTGCTTTTATGCATGCATCCCCACACTCACGGTACCAGGTTAAAATCCTTGAGATATAAAATTTTATCTACACAACACCAAGGCTTGCATGTCCCATTTCAGCTTTTCTTCCCAGTTTCTAAAACTTTAAAACAATTTCAGCTTTAAATGTCCAGTTTTGCACTACGATAAACAGTCGTGACCATGCTTTTGCCTTTATCCTGATGTGAGAAGAACGTGTTGCACGCTTGGAACAAGATCGCCTATAAAGCGGGTAGTCTGCTATTATTTTCAATCGCAGGTTCGCGTGCCGCCTCCACCGCGGATGTCCGCGCCGTCGGAATGTTAATGGCACACAGGGGAGGCGTCGCGAGTCGGCCTACGCATCGTCACGGTGACGGAGAGTGAACGAGGGGCGGCGGGTTGTTGCGTCGCCCTGGCAACCAAAGCAGGAGCGCAGGGGGTGGGAAGCGGGGGCGCGACACTCAGGCTGCAGGTTCAGGTCACTCCCACACGGTTGGCTATGGATAAGGAGCCACGTGTTTTTTGAAGGAAGTTGTAATTTCCTCTGTAGCTGGTACATGAGTCCGTATTGGCTACAGGTGCTACGGACCACGTGTAGCGAGATTAAACCGAACCTTAAATCTCGTGTGGTGCGATGGCCCACGGAAGTGGATACAACAGTGCTACCTCTGAGGTCCCTGAAAACGACCCCAGCTTCTTGCAGTAGAGAGCAGCAGCATATGACGGGAATATGATATATGACAGCAGTAAAGTCAAATCGATATTTTAAGTTCACAGATCTGAATATCTTCCCACATTCCAAACAGAACCAAATTGAGTGACAGTGTTTGTTGTGAAACCCGGATTAATAACAGGTAACCAAGACCTGGATTCGGACCTAGGCTCCTTAACTGTGCGAGTCCAGTACTCTGACCTTTGTGCCATGTGACCACAACTTGTCCTTGTTTTTTTAGAGGGAAACTTCCATAATAACCATGGGAGAGAACAGTGAATAGATAGTGTTTTCACACAGGTCAGGGTTGGTGGATCACACAAACATGTGAAACGCCTTGCCTAATAGCATCCGTATCTCATCTCATTATCTGAAACCGCTTAATCCTATACAGGGTCACGGTGAAGCCGGAGCCTATCCCGGAAACATAGGGCGTAAGGCAGGAATACACTCGACGACGGGACGCCGGTCCATCGCCGGGCATTGCGGGACAATTTTAGTCTGCGAGCCAATCAACCTATCCAGGAGCATGCTTTTGGACTGTGGGAGGAAACCGGAGTACCCGGCGAAAACCCACGCGGACACGGGGAGAGCATGCAAACTCCACACAGAAAGGCACCGGAGTCGAGAGACTCGAACCCGGGACCTTCTTGCTGTGAGGCGTCAGCGCTAACCACTGCGCCACCGCATCATTGAGTGTTAACCCCCTCGCACACGTGTTTTTTTTCTAGGCACTCTGGTTTTCCCCATGATGTGTAAACATTGGGCGTTAACTGTGTTGGCCAAACATGCCACAATAGGATCTTAGAGCTTGGGCAATTATCCACACTTGTCCTGGCTGCCTTTCCACGTGAATCTGGCTCCCTAACCTGTGACACCTGTGACACCTGTGTACGTTTCAAAGTCTAAACTCTACGGCGTTGGGAAATACACTCTGCAGGAATCGCGTCACCACCGCTACACACAGACTCCTCATGAGATTATGCGAGCGTTCACGAGGGCATGACCCCCACCCTAGCGTCCACTCACCCGCCTCCTCGTGGTCTGTGTCATCCACGGGAACCATAGTCAGACCCATTTCCAGGCATTTCTTGCTGTGAGTCTTGGACTTCATATGCTTCGTGAGGTTTCCTGGGAGACAACAAGATGTAAGCATACAGTAACGATGCACGCTAATGGTTCCTGGCAACTGAAACAGACAGCTGATGCACTCTTGCAGAAGGCTTCATATAACGATGTACTCCCAAACAGTCCAGGATATTTTATGTTCACACCAGCTATCGATATATATTGCAGCAAGGGTTTGTATGTACATATGTATGTCCATACAGTATATTGTTTGGTCGGCCGTTCAGTAGGCTCCACCCACAATGACTAATTTGCAGAGTTTAAAAATAGAACCTGATTGTGTGCCTCAGCACTGAGGGTATTGGGATTGAATCCTTCATAAGCAATCGTTTAATATGCACGAAACCAAGGCTTTTATGTCTCAATTTAGCTTGAATTCCCCCTTATCGTTACTCTTCTGAAACTTTCAGCTTTTCAGTCGCACTTTTGCACTGGTACCATGAACCCTCATAAGCACTTCTCCGTCTTTTACCACAACAGAACGTGTTACACACTGGGAACAAGATTGCCCGTAGGGTGGGCATTATTACTAGTTTTAGTTATTAGAGGCTCTCAGGAACATGGTATGTTTAACAGACAGGTACAATGTGCTAAATAAGGGCATTTTTCACCGCGTTGTTTTACGCCACTAAACTTTTTGCGAGCTGTTTTAAAAAATCAGCTATGATGCTGGCACACATGGCTTGATAAATATTCTAATGACGTCACGGAATCTTTAACGGCCACTGTGAAGCAAAGGGCGCTTTGTGTTTTTGTACTTTTCGCTTCGTACGCCCGCGGCGTTAATGGTGAGAGCGACCGCCGGACTCCGACTGAAAGCCTTCGCAATGATAGGCGAAAAAGGCCAGGCCGTGGCAGCGTGGCGATGCCAGGAGCCGGACGAGATGCGCAGACTGCGTGCCCATGGGAGCCTTGCCAATCGGCTACAGCTCTTCCATGGCACCCACGATAAGGGACGTTCGTGTGGTGATCCACATCTGGGCTACACCTAGGGTAGCTTACCATTCCATTATGAGGCACCGGGGGCAATTTTGTCAGGCCAATTAACCTAGGCAGCATATCTTTGGACTGTGGGAGCAAATCGGTGTACCTGGCGAAAACCCACACGGGGAGAACACACAAACATGACACAAAAAGGCACCTGAGCCAGGAATCAAACCCGCAGACTTTGCTGTGAGGTGGCAGCGCTACTCACTGCACCTCCGTGCTACACTGTAGC
>JAZEWT010000030.1:8770950-8794688 GCA_036362905.1 Mordacia mordax | reverse complement strand
ATTTGCCGGTGTCAGCCGTTGCCAAAAGGCAGTCAGCTCAGGACAATGCGGCCTCAATGCTTTATAGCTTAGGTGAAGCTGTTAACGCTATGAGTACTTTTTTGCCAGTATACATATATAAGATTACAACAGGTTTTACCGTATCTGCATAATCGCCAGATACGGTAAAACCTGTTGTAATCTTGTTACTCAATGAGTCCCGACTCCTCTGAGGACTGGTCCAATGACCCTGCCAACGTAGCCTCACCTGCCGGAGGAGCTCAGTGAGGGTAATCTATCCAGATCTTTAATGGATCTATGATCTCGTTACACAATCTAGTCTGGTAAAACCCAGAATGGATCTTAGGCAAGCAAGCCTGAAAGTTTCAGATGCTCAGTCAGTGAGCTAATGAGTTTGCGTGACAGTGTCTCACCCGCCCTCGAAAATTTTGATGCGGTTTGGCTGGGGCCCCCCCTTTGTGGGAGGCGGCTCGGGGCCAATGCCATCCTGGGCCCCACGTCCCTCCAGCTCCGCACACTCCCTGCTTGGGCCCGCAGCTTGGAGGCGTCCTACAGGCTCCGCCACTGGCACGGTACCCTGCAGGGACGGCACACGCCACAGCTCCGCGTTACACACACAGGGGATCTTTTTGACAGTAAACCCTTCACTCTCTGATTAACATTCGTGGTTTCGCGATTTCATGATGGTTGAAGCAGTGTATCCTGGTGAGGCTGCTGCGTGGCTGCAGGACGATAGAGGAACTCCTGCGAGAAGTGTCTAGCATCGCTCCGCGTCCTTTATCTCCAACCACGCAAGTCCTGCATCTACCACCACCCATGTCCCGCAGTTTTCGTTCAGCCACTGTTTGTGCCGCATTCTTGACTGTACCATCACGCTGCTCCTAATATGGCCCCTAAAAGAAAAGCAAGTGTTACGCACTATTGGAATGAGTGATATGGAAAAATGGTATTTGGGATTTTTGAGATTCGAGCCCATTTATGGAACATATCCCACATAAAAGTTAAGGGTTTTCTGTATTTGTGCATAGGGACATGGGAAGAAATTACTGGGGTGACTCAAATGACGCTCTCCATTAAATGACCCATCCAAGTCTGCAGACTTGGACCAGACCAATGTATTCAAGATGCCTTGCCCCTGTTTCAGTAGTGCATTCATTTCAAGAACTAAAGTGATGTTGCGTATGTGTATATATGTGTAATTGCAGTGATTGTACACAGGTGTATGCATATTTTCCTTGGGAGATTCAGATACATGCGACGTACACGCACAGCAATATATATAAGTAATATATTTTATAATTAAGAATGGGTGGCACAGTATTTGCTCAATGTCAAATGTATTTGTCCAAAGAGATAACTCATTGGCGCGAAAAAACCACAGAGAGGCGGAGGGAAGGTTGCCATGTGATTAGCTGGCACCAACATTTGCCAGACACTGCGTTCTCTATATTATGTTATTGGCCAAATAATTAGTGGTTTTTTTGGTTAGGTGAGGAAACCGGAGAACCCAGAGAAAACAGGGGGAGAACAAACTCCACACAGAAAGGTACCCAAAATGTAAATTAAATTACCTCAGGCAGGCCTTTCTTTCTGTGATTTGTGGATGTTACCACTGCTGCCAATAGATACAAATTGGTGCTGTATTGATGTAGGTTTTCACAGCCCAATGCATGATGAATGTTTCTAAAAGCTGCTCTTTCGGGATATCCGTGTAGAGTGCTCCTCCTCTTTCCTTTGTCACGTTTCGCCTCCCACGCTGGAAGAATCCAAGGCATTATGTGACTGAGTGCTGCTGTGTGTGACTGTGCTGGGTTATATATGTCTGCAAGTTCCCTCCCTTTCCAAGCTCCTCATTTCCCCCTTTCCATTGTCTTTCTCGTGATATCTAAATGTAATTTGACTTCATTTGACTATTGCCATATGACAAGCCCCACTGCAAACAATCGGATATAGAACCACAAGCTTGAGCAATTTCTGGCTGGCACTGGCTCTGGCTGTCTTGCTACTTGCCTGTGTTTTCCATTGCCTTCAAATTCTTCTTTCTCTATGGCTGGAAATGAACGCCGTTTACGTTCACAGTGGCCGCGCTCACCGCGGTCACACTCACCGCAGCCACGCACGGCCTCCACAGGCGCGAGTGGACAGTGGAGCAGGCCCCCAGGGGGGTGACGGCAGCCAGCGTGTAGGCCCCCTCGCTCGCCTGCCTGCTCCGTGGCTGCCGGAATAGCGCCAGTGCCTCGGCGGTGTCCACCCCGAGAGGGTTGGGGTCCCTGGTGCCGCCCAACGGCGGCGTCCACCTGCTGTAGGCGGAGCGGCCGTGGGTGGCGCGGTGCGCGGGTCGGGCGCGCCCGTTCAGGAAGCACCACGTCGTGCTGACGATAGTGCGCAGACTTGGCGACAGCAGCTGCTGCACCTCGGCGATGTCGGCAACGAGAACCAGCGAGGGCGGTACGCTCACGCCAGATGCCACCACGTGCAGCACCGCCACCTTCACGCTTGCGCGAGCGGGCGTCCGCTGTGCGCCGCCAGGGTCTCCTGCTTGATCGGACCGTGGGTTGGCTACGTGCGGCGGTGGCGCCTCCGTCGTGACAATTGGCACCAGCACCTTAATGGTGGTCGGGGAGGCTGACGAGTCCTTCATCTCGATGTCGGTGTTTGACGCAGCTGATTTACATCTACCCGCGTCTTGCTCTGGGACAGAATGGCCAGAGCCACAGTCATGTAGTCTTAGCGCTAGCGGTGGGCTCTTTAATGGTGCCTCTTCCATGCTGTCGTCAGAAGCGCTCGCTCCCTTGATGTCCCGAGAAGGGGATGACATCGACTGCACAGAAGAAGAGTCTGTTAAATTTGCAGCAGATCCCTCTTGATCGGTGGGTTCCACCGTGCAGAACTGTCTCACCAGGGTGGGCTTCCTGGACCTCGAGACTTCACTGGAATTAAACGAGGATGATGATATTGTGAAACCTTCAGATTTGATCAGCAGTTGTGATTTATATTTCTTGTCAAGTATGAGACACACTTCCTCCTCATCCTCTCGTAGCTCTGATTCCTCCACCCCTTCCTTGACCCGTTTCTGGTAGTGCTGCCATCTCATATCCACAGCTATTTCAAGGCTGCTTGCAGGGGACAGCATCCGCTTGCTACTGGGCGGATGGCCGTCGAGCTGGGACGAGATCCCCTGGCGAGATGTGCATGATGTCACCACCTTGCCATCACTGAGTGGGTAGAGGACACTGGGGCGCAGGGCTGAGTCGGTCCTTGTGAGCTTTGTGTGCTTCTCGGGGAGCAAGGCCACGCCATGTTGACTAGAAACAACGCAAGGTGGAGGCGGCGGTTGCCAGCCGGGGCCGTGCGTCGACAGCAGCCCACCGAGCATGGTGTGCACCACGAACCGGTGGCTCGGCTTATTGTGGTGGAGCAGCGATGCGGCCGGGGCAGCCGAAAAGTGCGCGCCCTCTGCGTTGCCTCTTGGAATTCTGGACGGAGGTAGGCGATTGATCCCCGCCTCGTCCTGCGTGGGCTCGCCCATGGAGAACGTGACGGCTGGATAGGTCTCGACCTCTGTCTGGTCCCATGGGTCAAGGACGCCGGCCGCGCCGTGAAGACCATGCTGCGGGTCGTGCTTGTGGCTGTCTCTCGGCCGGTGGGGCAGGCTGCTATGCTGCTGGTAAAACACACCAGGAGGTTGTGAAAACGGCGGTAGTGGCAACCTGAGCAGTGGGTGTTGCGCCTGCAGCATGTGGCTGTGTATGAGCTGGTATGGCAGGTGCTGTGGGCTCTGAGTCTGGTGCTGCAAGGGTAAATCGTAGGTGTTGGCTTGTGACGTGTGCGGGAAGGGTCGTGGGGGTGGCTGTCCATGTCTGCTCTGAACTGGATGGTGGGAGGGAAGGAGGTATGGGGGAGAGCAGCTGCTGACCTGCAGTTTGGGTGAATTGGAGTATAACATGGATGGGCCCAACGCTCTCTGTCCCGCAAGCCTTTTCGCATCTTCTGTGTTTTGGGCGACGGGCTGCGGAGATTGAGGCCTGACTGAGGTCTCCGGTGAGTAATAACGCAGGCCTAGTAATGCAGGCGAAGTGGGACGAGGAGGCAGAGGAGGAGTGTGCAGACCTGCCTGGCATGCGAAGCCAGTGTGCTCCTTGAGGGGCGAGTCCTGCACCTCGCTGTACCCGCTCAGCGAGGTCTGGCGCACTAGGCAGAGCTTGCGGCGTTCGCGAAGGGGGGATGAGGCCGACGCGCTCTGCAGCTGAAAACAATTGGCGTGCGGGCTGGGCGGGGGCGGCGGGGAATTGGAAATGCTGCCGCAGTCAAAGGACTTGCTGCGGATCTCCGCCATACCGGGGCCAGCGTACTGGGGACTGCGGGCCTGCTCTGATGCGGAACGCCGCATCTCGCGGCTGTGGTGGTGCTGTCGATGGTGATGAGAGGTTGGGACGGTCAAGAACGCCACCTCCTCCTGCCGTGGCTTCTCCTCCGGCTCCAATTTGGACTTTTCGTCATCCAGCTCAACGCGGTCCAGGGAGATGGATAGGCTGGAGCAGCGTGATAAGTTGCTCTCGAGGCTGGGACTGCGTGAGAGTGACCCCGAGAAGGACGAGTCGGTGCTTGATTCGAACGATGAGTTCCCTAGCTCGGCAAGACGGAGACGCTTTTTCTTGGGAGGAAGCTTCTCTGGCGGAAGCTGCGAAAGGGTCTCACTCCTTTTGGGCCATGCAAAATCTTCTTCCATCTTTTTCTCACTCTCTTTTTCTTGGGCCTCTGTTGGTTGCACCAGGTCCGGCTCCTCTGTCACCAGAATTTCCGGCACCTGGATATTGTTCTGCCGAACAAGTTTCGTTCCGCGGATACTCAAAGGGTCTGCCGAGGAGGTTTGGTCTTCTTTGTTGAGTTCCATTGCTGGCAGAGAACCCTGCTGCTGGTGCTGATGCTGTAACCACTGTGGCCCCTTACAACGGTCGGGAGACAGCGAGCGTGCTGCCTCCAGGCTGTCGCCTCTCTCAAACGAGCTCGGTTGGCTGAGAGACTTGGTGTGCTGAATCACAGAGATCTCGTTGTGTCCGACCGTGCTGCTGCCGTAACAGCTGAGAGCACTTTCCAGGCTCAGCCCACGCCGGGAGCCCCCATCCACAAGCAGCTGCGGTGACTGCGAATTTGTCGGCTCGCTGTTCTGCCACTTTGGGCCCTGGCTGTTTGCGGTCATGGTCGCCATCACACCGACGTCCCTGGGTACATCGGAAACGTCAAGTTTTTCAAACACCAAATCCTGGTCATCCACAAAAGGCTCCTCGATGAAACCGGCGAGCAGCGGCTGAGCGATGCTGGTGGACACACACTCCGTCAGCATATCTTCCTCATCCCCAACACTCCTTTGTTTACGCCGTTTCCGAATCAGCAAGGAGCGCTCCGAAGCCATGCCAGGTCTCATGTCGCCTTCGTGCACCATGTCGCCAGCCGCCGACTCTGTCTCCAGTGAGCTATTGCTGCTAGAGGGGAACATATGCAGCTCAGAGCAGTAGAGGCGCTTGTGTACAATGTAGTTTTCCACCTTTTTGTACGTCACCCTGCAGGTGTGGCACTCATAGAAGGAACCACGGCCGTAGCGCGCCGGTGGGCGCCGCGCCCTCGCTGGCGCTTCCGCTGTCATGGTACCCACACGGCGACCCAGGTTCGGCACCTCGCCCACATCCTGCAGGGGGCACCGGCCTGCATCCTCAACGGCCACCTTGCTGCTCTGTGATGCTATCAAGACCTTGCTTTCACTGGCTGCTGGAAACTCGTCGGTCTGCACGGCCGTCTGCCTTACCAGCGACCTGTGATTGGCGAAGTACAGGCCGGACGAGGAGTAGGCATCCCCTTGGAATGTGGGTGCTGGCTCGTCAAACGAGCGGCTGCCCCGGAGTGGGACGGTCGTTTTCACCGTGGCGGCATCCGGCCGAGCGTAACTGGGCATCGAATTGCTGCGGGGAAAACCTAATGTTTCCAAATTCGGAACGAGCAGATATTCCCCAGCTTCCGACTTCACAAGGTCCGACTTTAAAACAGCAGTTGCTTCAGTTACATCTGACATTTTATCATCAGTCCCAACACCACCTTCATCACGTTGGGGGCCGGCCGAATCAACGCCACCCTGCACTGAAGAATAGATGGGGAGATCAGCTCCGCGGATTTTGGCTAAAGCCGTGCAGTGTGCGGCAGACTGTACGGTTGTAGATTTTCTCTCCGTGTTCAGAGATATGGAATGTTGTGAAGGAGTCCACGAGCTCACGAGTCGTTCCTTTTTCGAGGAGACCTGCCCTAAATGTGCTGGCACGTGATTGGGCATGGCTCGGCCTCGCGAGTGAATGGGGAAGTTGCGGCCGAGCACGATGTCCTTGTACGACGATGGGCAAAAGTTGGTGGGGCTCACAAGCGGCTGGTCGGCACTCTCCGATCGGGAAAAGTAGCCTGAGTCTGTGCTGCCCTTGCTTTCAAACGTGTTCGGCCTGAGAAGATTTTCTGATGAAGCAGACCGTAAATTTGCCTCCTCGGTTACTTTTGCTGACCAGTTAAGTTTGGGTTTCAGTGACCGCTCCTTCTCCGTCTCCTCCATGAAAACGTTGGCGTCAGATGATGGCAGCCTTCTGAAGGGCTCTGATAGTTTTGCCGACGGCAAACTGGGCGGGTTAGGAGGGACGAGGACAACTCTCGGCAAAATTTCCAGATGCGTGTCTCCCGCACCCTGGGAGTCAGCGATGCTTTTGCTCAGCCTGTCCTTACACTCCTCCCCTAAACGGTGTGCGGGAATTTCCTCTAGTCGATCGCCATCAAGTTTCCCTTGAGTTTCAGCAGGAAGCTTTGTTTGGTGAGAAGACATTATCCCTCGTTGCTGCTCGTTATCCAAACACGATTCCGACAATAACCCTGGGGAGCAGTCCTTAGTGTCCAAACTCACATCCTCCGAGGCGGTCTCATCGTCCGTGTCCGTGCTCTCGTCCAGCTCAGAATGAGCCTCCTGATCAATCTCCAGCTTCCCAACACCAAGCTGCTCCTCCATTGCAAGCGAATTTTCAGCAGAAGGTGACCTGTCCAGAGAAAAAGACTTCTCGATCTCGGTCCAGTCCCCGCTGCCGCCATCGTCGGTCCCACACACAAGGCCGGCCTTGACAGCGTGCGCGTGGGACTTTCGGTGCTTGTACAGGTTGCTCTTGGTCTTGAAAGCAAAGCCGCAG
Source organism: Mordacia mordax (assembly GCA_036362905.1). NCBI lineage: Eukaryota > Metazoa > Chordata > Hyperoartia > Petromyzontiformes > Petromyzontidae > Mordacia > Mordacia mordax. Next base: position 8,787,480 of record JAZEWT010000030.1, on the reverse strand, counting down.
GCCAGGCACGGGTACGGCCGCTCCCCAGTGTGAGAGCGGATGTGCTTCTTCAGCACGCTGGGTTTGGCGCACGCACGGTTGCAGTACGGACACACGTATTTGCCGGGCTTCTTGGGCCTCGAGTCCCTGTCCTTCGCCGGTCGGCCCCTGCCGCTCGTAGCTCGGTACTGTGTGTACGCTTGACTACCTTTCCCCTCTCCCGGCATGTAGCGCAGTGCCCCGTACACGCGGGAGACCTCACTCGCACCCTCCTGCGAAGACGGCGGGGGTGGCGGCCCCGTGCGACGCACCACCTGTGCGGAGAGTGGAATGGGGGGTGGTTGCTGTGCAGGGGGCCCCGCACGTGGGTACTGGGTCGGGTACACGTACTGCACAACACCGCCCCGCACCCGGTAGCGTGCGCCACCGTGCGGGGGAGCCACGAAATTCTGGTGCCGCGGTTGCTGCTGTTCCCACTGGGCGCGGGGCCTCTGCTCGCCAGGACGAGGCACTGCCTTGCCGCAGTTCTGGTTTCCATCATCGACGTGGTGTGAACGTTGTTCCAGCTGCGACGCATTGTGCAGGTGCTCAACGGATGCCGTCTTGTGGGGCCGGCCGCTGCCGACACCTTCGCCGCCACGCCGTTCCTGCGCGATAACGTATGCGTGTGATGGCATGTAGCCTGCGGCCCTGGGCTCCGGCTGCGTGCAAGGTCGTGGCTCCGCCGTGAGAGTCCCATAGTGCCGCTCGGCACCAGCGTCCTCGTCGCTGGCCTGCCTCAGCAGCGTCAGGTCGGGCTCTACGGCCTGGAGCAGCACATCCAGTGGGCTGCTGCCCCCACGGGCCTTGTCCAGCAGGCTGGCTGCTCGACCCGGTTGCCACTGCGCATCGCCCGCCAATAGGATAGAATTCCCATGCAGTTCCGCATCGCAACCCGGGCTTCGCTGGGGCTGCCTGCTGCCAGACATGTCATCAGAATTATTACGCGAGGATTTCTTGAAATTACATGTTCACTGTTTTGCTCGCCAACACGTTGATTATGATCAAATGTTCCTACGGGGTTGTTCTTGATGCACGAGGGCAGCTCGCGCAGGTCGACCACTTTTTGCCTCTCCCGGGCAGCTCGCTATTAAGAGCTCCTCCACACCGCGGTGGATACTAGTGGTGGCAGCACCATCTCCAGAGGACGACAGGGCTGCGCGCAGTACAGATGGTCAATCGATGCGCCGAGGCGGCTGACTGGAGTTGGCGATGTAGCTGAGGACATCGCCTGTGGTGCCCTCAGTCGGCCGTGGCCATCCCAACCGCCAAGGCCCACTCACAACCTTCATGTGGACCTGAAAACACGAAGCAAAATGTTTATTTTAAATCAACACGTTGCAAACTGCAGCAAACCCTAATGCACACCGCTGCAGTATTTAGCAGCTAATTTATAACTACAATTTGCTAGAGTACAATATTTAAAAGACAGCATATAGTTGTCTCTACATGGCCTCCTCAACAGCAGCTTGTTCCTGTTTCATATGTGTCACCAGACTTGCATACTTAATATCCTCCACCAAGCCACTCGTCAAGTTCACCGGACATGCCAGTTCACCACCACTCTCACCACAAAGACCCCCTGTGTCTCCTTACCATACTGTAGGGTCAAGTGCTGTTTGCGAGTAGCACCTATAAATGCCAACATAGACAACAGAAGGTGGGCGGCTAGCACCACACCCGGCTACCTTTGTCTCCCTAATGGCGATGTTGGTACACCACGTCATATACTCATTTCAGGCTGAGTCGGGCTAGAAGGGGCTCAGGAAAGGTTCAGGAAATCGTTACTGGTGTTGGCTATGAGCGGGAACCAATACAAACAAAATAGAGATGACAAAATATCAGCTGGAGCAATAAACTTGGCAATTCTGATGAGAACGTAGTCATGTTTACAGCTTGAGGAACTAGGCCTCATTTACTTTTCTGTTTTCAAATAATATATTTAATGGAGTAAGTGTTTTTACTGAATGTATGTTTGCACCAAGGGTACTGGGTTTGAATCCTTCAAAAGTGCTTTTTATCTGCAAAACACCAAGGCTTTCCTTATTTCAGCTTTGCTTTTCAGTTATCGATTACTACTCTAATGTTTAACATAATTTAAATTTAAATGCCCACTTTTACACGATATCATCAACCTTTTTGAGTACTCTTCGACCTTCATCCAGGAATAAATCCAGATCAAAGCAGCCACATCAGCATAAAATATCAACAAGAGACGACAGAGGAACGTGTTACACACTTGGAAAAAAATTGCCTGTACGGCCGGTACTCTGCTAGTTTAAATACCGCAGTGATACCGGCGGTGGCACAGCATTCCACTCACTCCACTTGCACAAGGTAATTAAATTATTTTCATCTACAAAACAACCAGCACGTGGCAACACAGTGGGTCAATGGGCTGCATCCCGATGATTTTAATACCGCTCGCCTGATATCACATTTCATAAGTACACATGGAACTATTCATATTTGTAGCCAGTTCGATTCACGCCTCAGGCCACTTTGTGTGTGGAGTTAGTGTACTCTCCCCCTGTTCTGTGTGGATTTCTTCTGAGTTCTCCAGTTTCCTCCCACAACCACAAAAAAAAACAATTATTAAATAACTGGCCGATAACATCATAATATATAGAATGCAGTGTTTGATGATTGCTTCCAAATGCTGCTCTTTCGGGATAGCCACGTCGATCGCTTCTACTCTTTCCTTTACGACGTTTCGCCTCAAACGTTGGAGGCACAGTGCCTGAGGATGTCTCCAACGTGTGTGACGAAAAGCCCCAAAGAAGAGAGGGGAGCGATTGACACGGCTATACTGAAAGAGCAGTTTTTGGAAGCAATCATCATGCATCAAGCCGTGAAAACCTACATCATTACAATGCAGTGTTTGGAAAATATTGGGACTTGCCAACTGCGTGGCTGCCTTCCTCCCGCATCTGCAGTTTCACCATGCCTTCGACTCAATCTCCTAGAATACCTTGTTAACAGTATTAGACATCGGCTGTAGTTGTAACCGTAACAAAACCCTCCCTGTGAGTATCCAAGCGTGATGGTAGGGTGGCACCAGCTGAACGTATGGCTATCTTCCCCTTGCCACTCTGTGGTTCCCTCACAACTCTATAATGATGAAAGTCACCCTGGATAAGGGTAGCTGCTAAATACTTATAAATAACAACATGTTCCAGAAAAAAAACATGCATTTTATACACACGCCATTGGCCAGGTGGCATTCTGGGTGGGCACAATTTTATCAGCCAAGTAATACTCTGAACCAGTTTTGACATTCAATGCATCATCAGCAGAGCCGGGATCACTGGGAACCGCCAGATATACCAAGACCAATTTTTAAGTGTAGTCAGTGGAAATCAAACTTAATAAAATTGTAGGGAGTAAAAATAGTGACGGGTATAATAAACACCTCGGGGTCTGGATTTTTGTAAGAGCTATTTTGGTGAACGGAGGAACAGTGTGTTTGCGTCACCGAGACAGCCCTCCACCAGGCAATTACCGAGCGCTGAGTCATCCTGCCGGAGTGACTGCCTGGCGATGCTTGGCCTGCCTTCCCTTCCCGGAATACAACACAGCAGGAGGTAATATCATAAGGATATTTATTGATTTCATATTTTGTGTATATACAAAAATGCCCTGCCCTTTCAACCTGTACAGCATCCACAGAAGAGAGAGGACCAGTCCCGAGAGCCCTACCAGCGTTTTTATGAGAAGCCGGTCAAAAAATTATGTCAGAATGACCGTGGTGATGGTAATAATCCAGAAATCACATCTTGATGCTTTCGGCCTTGTCACTTTCAGTGAATGGAACCAACGCCAACATGTGGCATAGGCGTCTGTGCTCAAAGGCAAAGCCCAGAAGGAACATTTGCATATATAGGCAGTCCTCGACTTAAAATGATCCCAACTTACGAACGCTCATACTACACGTTAGGTTTCTAATAATTGAGGCTGAAGCGTTTCACTGCACAAGCAGCATTAGAGTTAGTAAATCTAGCTGTTATGTAACAAGCACATTAAGATTACATTGTCTGGTCTTGCAGGCAGTGTGGCAGCTCTCAGGCTGTCTTATTGGCAAAAGTGGACCCAACCCTGTAAAGTCAGGCACATGGCAATGGTTACGAAATGTAGCCATACAATGGTACGCGCAGCACCGCGCTTGCTCTCGGTTTCGTTTAAGTGGCGACACCACACCGTGTCTGGTCCAGACCCTGTCCTGAACACTGGTTGAGAAGGGATCAACAGGCGAAGCTCACAGAAACACTAGCCATAGAAGAGTGATAGGGAGGCGACGCTCACACAACACTTACTCGTGACATTTCTTAATTTAATATTGTAACAGTGGTTGCATTGCTTCGACGAAACTTACCCATTGTCCTGAATGTTGAAACCCGACGCAAAGTACAATGCCCAGTGGGACATTCTGTGGCTGCGCACAATGTTACCACTGATGCGGACTCGACGACGGACAAACACAAAAGCTCTGAGACGGCTGGTGAATCGTGAGTTACACTAAACAATCGGGTGGCCCCGTGAAATTGGTCGGAAAACTCACATGCAATCCATCACCATTATGTTTAGGATCACGTTCACTTGTCATAAACTCACGCACGTTGTGAGTCCCATATAACTATCATAATAATATACGATACTAATTACCATTTAGAATGTGCACATATTCGTTCAAAGTAAACGGTTTTCATTCGAAGAGAGAACGATCCAGAGGCGAGAGGAAACCGCAGAGACAGGGGGGTTGGAAAACAGCCGTAGGTTTAATTGGCACCAACATTTGCCAGACACTACATGCTATATATTACGGTATTGGACAAATAATAAATTTATTTTTGGGTTCACAGCATAAAGGCGAAGTGTGGACGGCGTGTACACATGCGGCCCCACGAATCGACACGTGCTCCCACTGCACACCCGCCACACCGATCAAGTGTCGGTTAGAAATAGTTCCTATTCAGCTGAGCTAAATTTGCATCAATAATACAAATGAACAAACTGTACGTGTGATCGTTTTAACTAACTTCAGCACCATCCATGAAGTTTACATGTTCACATTCACAAGTCTGCCCTTTGTGATCTCGCACATCCCTGAGCTTGGCTCTGCGCCTCAGAAATCCACGTGTCGTCTCTGAGCAGGCACAGAATTATCACGCATTATAAACTGTATTATTATTATTATTCAAACGGTGCATATTTCACTCAGCAACTCCGAAAATATAAAATTGTCATGACAGATTAGAAAGAGACGCCCCGGCCTGTATGAACCGCTGGAAGAGATCTCCGAAGCAGTTCTGTGATGTCCTCTTCTGTGGGCGTGAGGACTGGGCACCGTTGGCAGGGTCACACTGGCACAGGGCGTGAGACTGGGTAAAAACACACGGAAACCAACGCCGCTCGTAGCAAATCGGGGACCACCAAGATAGGGTCTCTCCTGCAGATCCTCGGCTGTGGAATTCACTTCCATAGGAGATCTGCTCTGCCGAGTCCATTGGTTCATTCGGCTCTCACCTTGGGACACGTAACTATCCTAAAACTGTATGGACTTTCTTTTATGGGGTTATATTTAATTTTATTTGATGACAAATTATGGGGGCTTATCAATGCAAGTGTTCTTCATCCAGCAAGCCATTTATTATCTTATTTAACTGTGGCTCATGTATGGGTGTGAGCCATGTGGCATTGTTTCACTTGAGTTACGGTCAAAGCCAGACGTTAGCATTTTGTGCAGTAGGCCATGGAGTATAATTAAGATTGGATGTTCTATGGTGGCTCAATTCATGCCTGAGCCACTGACTCAACACCTGTCTTCGTGTCACCACACCCCACATTGCACAAAATGCTGATATCTGGCTTCAACCGTAACTCAAGTGAGACAATGCCACATGGCTCACACCAATACATGAGCCGCAGTTAACACGCGCAGACACAAAGCAGCTGGCGTCATAAGTGTTTATACACACGCAAAGGGGCTGCTCCATACACAAGCAGTGCGGTGTTGTTGTTGGAGTATGCGTTGTTGTTTTCCACGCCCGGCGTGGAAAACAACAACCCAGGGCCGGACTCCGAGTGGGGAAGTCCCGACGCCCCACAGTCCGGCCTCTTGTGGAAACCGAAGCCTAGTAGGATGAACAAACGTAAATGCAGTGCGTGAATACCACGGATGATTTGCTCATTCCTCTCTGCCCCATCACACCGCATTGTTAACACTCGCCTTGACTACTGCAACGCCATTCACAGCAGACTCACAAAACAACAGCGCAACCAACTTCTCCGCCTTCAACGCAACCTCGCAGATCTTAAACAACTCATCTAGACACTCTTCCAGCAGAGTAGTATGGGCACTATACACCGGCTACCCATTCCACAGAGACTTATTTACAAAACAGAACTACTTTGTCACTGCGCCACCGACACAGGACACTCATGATACCTTGACGACATACTCGCACTGCTCTCCGCAATGTGCTTACGCATGCTCCAGTGCTTCGTGACATTTAATGTTGAGGATCCCTCCAAAACAACTATTCGAACGACGCTTCTCAACATCGGCAAAAACCACCACAACCTCGACTTTCAAAGAACTATTCAAATGACAGTGCTTTTTTTTTTTAAACCCACAATGAGCTCCAGTCCTCTCCATCTCAATCTCGTTGCTGACTGAGTGCAGAATCCGTGTGTGTTATAAACGGTATTATTATTATTAACACCTCTTAGAGACGCAGGATGACCAGGCCTATCTCGTGCCTGTCGGTTCACGCGAATAGAAAGACGACAGCTCCACATTGTGTAATAAGAGTTGCCTTGTGCTAAAGTTTCAGGGGTGTCAGCGCACACACAACACCGTGTCAATACAGTGGCAATGGAGTACAGCTCACACACATCTCACAGCCTCAACATAAAAAAACATATCCGTGTGACCCAGACACAGAAAGTTACGCGTTACGGTGGGGCAAGAGCCAGATTTGTGCTTCATCACTGCACAGCATATGCCTCCAGCGTCCACCGCACACATTTAAAATTTCTCTTGCACATTGACAAGGCCTTCGTCTGCACAACCCCCCCCCACCCCCCAATGAAAAACGTCCACCTTCCCCGGGCACGTGTGCCCCCCACCAGTTTAGAACCGCTCGTCACTTCTGGTGGCTGAGCAGAGCCTCACTCTGGGTCACGATACTTGTCCCATATTCAAATATTTAGGGGAAATTTTGATCCAAAAACAATTCCCCCTGTTTAATGACATAGGTTTGTCACAGCACGATGAATAATAATCACTCTCTATAGCTCTTCTTTTGAGATAGCTGTATCGACAGTCCCTACCTCCAATGTAAGAGGCAAAACATCGCAAAGGACCGCAGGAACACTTAATAATAATAATTGCGCTTCTATAGTGCTTATCACCCGAGGGTCACAAAGCCAAAAGAACAGCTATTGAGAACAATTCCTCCTTAGCAACGCCTTGACCGATAACGAAAGGTCATTAGACTGCGGTGGGACAGTGCGCGGTGCCATTAGCCCTGGTCTAGGGCAGCGTACTTGCGCGCATGGTGTGGCCTGGCCTCCCTCCAGCCATCGTCACCACCGGGCCACTGAGGGCCGAGCGACTGGGCTGCTGAGACTGAAGCACCATGCGCACTGCACTGTCCATTGCACAACGAACGAGACTCAGATAAGTCACCACGTGGTCAATCACCAACACCGTGCAGTTTACTGGAGTAAGCTTCGATACGGCACCAGATTACACTACAAATTGGTTCCTCTCACTGAAACTGATGCGGATTCGCAAACTGTCCATGTGGAAAACCATCGGAGGGGTGTAGGATTGCTCCCATTGCTGGGGTAGGGGGCAACCCAGGTCGGGGGGGGGCCTGTCCCACCCACCCCTCGACATGACACTACAGGGAGGAACGCGCAGAAGAACACGTAAGGTCCCGGGACACACGGTGCAGCGGTGCCAAGTTGTGGATTTTTAACAGAGATGAAAACTCCAGAATGAGTCATTACATTATAGGAAGAACAATCTTGTTTATGTTGGAAACAAATCTGTTTATAATTGCTTCCACATTCTGCCACACTGAAATGTTCACTGAGAGCATCTCATTCCAAGAACCTGGGCGGAGCCGACCCGCATGTAGTGCGGGTTGAGACGGACCGGTCATCCGTCGTTCCGCCGCTCAACGGTCAGGGCAGCCCTCGCTCTTGTCAACCGTGACTCGACCTGCCTCGCGTAGGGGAGTGCAATGCGGCAATACTCACGTGAGAGGCTGAGCATCCCTGCCTCTAAATGCCTGCTGGTTCACCAGCATTGTTGGTTGAAGCTGGCCTCACTGCTGATGAGACTAAGAATTTCTAAAGCCCCTATGAAACCGATAGTGACGGAAAAAAATCCCTTCCCGAAGGCTGAGTGGCTGATGGGATGTGTAAAATTACATGGCGACAGACATGGGAAAGAAGCGTAACATATGTTCCTTTATCGATGGATTCCATTTTTTGGGTTGTCACGTGACCTCACCCAAAAAATGGAATCCATCGACGATAAATTGGTCACGAAAGCCTTCGAATTAAAATATGCTCCTTCTTTGTGTTACTTAAACTTTCTGTAAAAAAGCTAATGATCATTTGATTTATCCACTATAGTGATGTTATAACTGTGGACAAAAACCATAGCAGCTAGCGTGCATGAAAACCGGCCTCCAAGTGTGCACCGCGCGCATCGCTGTGCGGGCATCCCGGGCAGGGGCTGCCCGTACGTGGAATACATCCTAAACGTAGGGCCGCATATTCTCTCTCAAAAGATGTTTGATAGAACTGATAACACGTGGCTCGTTTCCATTCATGGAATTCATTGGCGTCGCGATCACGCAGTGCCTGTGCGAGGCTTCCCCGAGCGAGTGGTGGACTACACCGTCCCCCTCTCTTGCTCACTCGGCAGTGAGGGCATCACTGCTTCTGTACAATGGTCCTGGTTATAAATGTCAGCATGCTGTCGTGCCGCATTTCTCAATATAGAAACAATGCCTAAGATTGGTAACAGGTTTGACCTTGCTGCTTAAAATTTAAAAGCCTCAATGTAAGTATGAATGGAAATGTGTATCACTTTTAACGTTTACTAACAAGACAGGAAATTACACAAGGTTCTGAATAATACAAGGGTCTGAATCTTGCACTCCTAACAGTCGGAGGCATGAATGCTGCATGCCGGAGGAGGGCGAGATGGACCCTATGCGTCTTCATGCTGCACCCGTTCAAACATTAACATTTGGGAACACGATTTGAAAGACAGTTGCCAGTGGAGGCACGCTGACAAGACGTCAGCTCAGGTGGCTCTGGGGACTCGTATATTAGGGTGGGCGTTTGCGGTGCCCATCTCAGACAAGCAGAATCGATTCAGGAGGATAGGTGGACACGTTGTGAGGCGCAGGGGCAGCAGCATTAGCTGTAGAACACAGGCGGTCAACGTGCAAGCAGCAGGGCGGAGGTTGAGTAGGAATTCACGCTGAACCAACATGTGGAGGAGTGTGAGGTGGACGTGCAGACTATGGCCCACGTCAGGAGTGAGTAGAGCGAGAGGAATGGTGAGAACCCACACGAGTGCAGGAGAATCCAGAGGAGGAGGAGGAGAGTGAGTTTAGCTTTGGAAACGATTGCAAACGGTTGTGTTTAGACCGGCGTTAGCACTGAGTCTTTATTACTTATGCAGCCCTAAATAATGTCTCAAGGGCAGTCAACTATTCTGAATAAAAACACATCGAATGGAATCAAACTGAAACCACAAAAAAATTGCTAAAAATAAATAACAGTGCCATGGAGCATGTAACAACTCTATCACAGCGATTATCCTTGCTATTTCAATTAGCTTGTGTGAGCTGCAGCTTCTTGGTCAATCATCTTCGTAAATCACGGGAAAAACCCATCCTAATGGAGTTATAGTGCAGGGAGGAAAGCCATCTGTTTCAAACACACACTACGCATGAAATATAAACCTTCATCAGTTCCTATATTCTGATGGTGATATAATACTAACAATGATCGTTATTTATATCGTGACTTTCCTACACTCAGTTTAAAAATACATAATAGTTACAAATGAACAGCACAATAAAAATAATGAGTTGTAAAAAATCAGTCTTGAGCTTGGGCTCAAAGATCTCGACAGAGGAATCGCTTGCGAGAGATTCGAGCAGAGTTCCACGGTCGTGGGGCTCAACCAAAGACAAGAGCAGCACAACGCACTTCTTCACAGTTGTGCAGCGCTTTGTGACCTTTGGGCGAAAAGCGCTCTAGAAGCGCAATTATTAATATTATTATTCAGAAATTGTCTGATGGCTCTGTTACAATGCACAGAGGCTGTACGCTCTAAAAACGCTGCGTGTTGTTCATGTTTGAAACTCCTTAGTTGGAGGATTGATATATTCTAGACGTATAGTTTTGCCACTCGTGGGAATACATTTAATATCCAGTTGTCATCAAATCCATACGATGCCTTCTGTATATAATAGAGTATATAAAATTATTATTTAGGAACCATATCTAACAGACAGGGTCCTTGTCTATAAATATCCAGCTGTTTACCAATATTCATGCAAGCAAGCCTGGGTCTGCTGATATGACATTGAATATCAAAGCCAGTCTTGAGTTGCTTGTGTTGAACCAGTGCTGCTGAATAATGCACTCCCCAGAAAGTCGTCTGGCTGATTGGATGTGTAACATATAAACTATAAACGTTATGATATGGGAAGCAGGCCTAGATCTGGCTTGGTAATTTAGAATACGGAGATGCTATCGAAATCGAAACATACAGAGGTACAAACTACACAGAGAAGTTGCGACTGTATCTAAGAGCTCTCCTGTATTACACCCCTACCTCGCCATCCACGATCCATCCGTTCCAGATTTCTTCGTGGATGGCAAATTTTATGAATCGTAGAATGACCCCGGGTGGCGCGGTGGCCCAGTGGTTAGCGCTGACGCCTCACAGCAAGAAGGTCCCGGGTTCGAATCTCTCGGCTCGGGTGCCTTTCTGTGTGGAGTTTGCATGCTCTCCCCGTGTCCGCGTGGGTTTTCGCCGGGTACTCCGGTTTCCTCCCATAGTCCAAAAGCATGCTCCTGGATAGGTTGATTGGCTCGCAGACTAAAATTGTCCCGCAATGCCCGGCGATGGACTGGCGTCCCGTCGTCGGGTGTATTCCTGCCTTACGCCCTGTGTTTCCGGGATAGGCTCCGGCTCACCGTGACCCTATATAGGATTAAGCGGTTTCAGATAATGAGATGAGATGAGAATGACCCCACATAATGCACTAAATACAAAGAGTAAACACTTACACGAACTGCGTAATGCAAGAAACGTTACTATAAAGCAAATACGATGATACAAATGCGTTACTCGCGAGTCTTCCGGTCTCGGTAGAGCCTATAAAATTAGGAAGACTACCAACACTGGTAGACATACAACTGGCAGAGCTCACGCCTGGCCATACTCCCGGCTAAACCAGCCATCGTTCGTTTGTCGATTCACACGTTGGGGTGGCCTGCATGCCACCCGCTCGAGTCACGCACCCAGCCGGCCCCTCCAGCACGCAGACTACCGCTCAGTGAGATGGGGCCCTACCTGGTCGTTCGGGAGCACGCGTCATTACAACCCGTGGCCAGCGCCTCTCCCCGGCCGCCCCTGCAACTCCACTCCGCCCCATTCCACGGAGGAGACAATGAGCTGCATCACAATTACACACATGGCTGGGAGTAAGAGGCAATTAGTTACAGAGTCGGGAGGGTAGAGGGATCAGTTCATTTGGAGGAGGGAATCGACTAATGGCAACAGTTACCACGACGTGGCATGAGAAGATAAAGGTGAATGAGTCGCAAACAATTGACCAATGATGGTGCCAGTTGGACCTTACCGGCCACGAGGAGGCCACGAGGTGTCCGCTGCTCCTGTGAGGGACATTAAATATTTGCACGGGCAAGACGGCCACCACTACCACAGATGGAGCCACTGCACGTCCGGTTTGGCCATGAGGGTCGTTCTCTCAGAGAAGTTGCCCAGGTCTCCCCCCGCACAAAGCTTTTGCGAAAATCAGGATTAGAAAGTTTTCTGGTCTCATGTTCGACTCTTGATAGGGGCAAAAGGCATGGAGTGGGCGATGTGAGCAGTGTCACCATCAGTAAGAGCTACTCAATGCACTGAGCGTGGAGCTCGTGAGCAAGTAGGTGTGGCCAAGTACAAGTGGGCGGGGCTCACAGAGTGAGGGGCGGTGACCTTAATGACCCCGTTGAGCCTCCCAAAAATTTGCAACCTTCGCGTTAGTCTTGCTTGATTGTAAATGATGAGAGAACATTGGATAATTATATTTCATATACAGAAATTCACTTAGAAATATTTAAAGGAACATATCTCATCTCATTGTCAGAAACCGCTTAGTCCTGTACAAGGTCGCGGTGAGTCGGAGCCTATCACGGCAGACACAGGGCGCAAGGCAGGGATATACCCACGATGGGACGCCAGTCCATCACCAGGCACTGCGGGCAATTTAGTCTGGAAGCCTATTAACTTATGCAGCAGCGTGTTTTTTGGACTGTGGGAGGAAACCGGAGTGCCCGGAGAAAACAAACGTGGACACGGGGAGAGAACATGCAAACTCCACACAGAAAGGCACCAGAGCCGAGATTCGAACCCGGGGTCTTCTTGCTGTGAGGCGACAGCGCTACCCACTGGGCCACCGTGCCACCCTTAAAGGAACATATCTCTTCCATATATCGAGGGATGAAATACATATAAATGCATCATTATATGCTTGACTATGCATGTCAATCACTACCCTGGACCCACTGGTAAATGAGAGGTTTTTTTCTCAAGCGATATTACAGGTGAAATATTTTAATAGCACGGTGGTTTATGGGTAGCGCAGACAGCAGCGTGTCTGTGTGCGGAGGCCAGGGCCCAGTTAATACTTGCAAGTCTCACCGTGGCACCACCGCTTTCTCCGCGGGAGTGCTGCGTGGAGTGGCAGCGCAGTGGTTGGCGCTCTGAAATTTGAACCCGTGACCTGAGTTCGCTTCCCAGTCCTGGTTACTCTCTATGGCGAACAAAGCCTCAATTCGGCCAAAACGCCAGCTGCCTGCTCAACACTAGCCTGAACTATCCGGCACGGTGGTCAAATAACCGCCCACAACCGATACAATGTGCGGAGGCCTTTGACCGGCACGTTGGTGACTTCAGCCTGTACGAACATCGCCACCATCACCGTCACCACCGTCGTCATCATCATCACCATCCGTGCACTTTGCTGTAACGATCCAGGTGTCCGCAACAACAGCCGTGGTGGGTGCCACGAACGGCATTACTACACAGCATCAATCACAACATCCGTACGTCCAGTACTTTCTAATGATATCTACGTTCATTCCCTGTGGTGCTGCAATTGCTGTACAGGAGAAAATGTTCCATTCACAACTCTCACAGACGAGCAGTGCACCAACTTGTGCACAGCTTTGGAACACGAGATCACAGAATTACATCTTGAAATCCCATGAATGCTGTTATGTTCATGATCGACGTTCAACTGTAGCCCGTCAACGTGCACGTATGCATTCATCACGTGAAAACGCATGTGAGTGAAACCCTGGTGAACGTGTGGCAGTTCTCAAGCTGAGCCAGAGACACTGAAAATTAAAACTCTGAGTGCTGGCATTGAGCAATGTCGTCGTCATAATGATCTCAGAGGTAGAGGCCGCTGCTATAAGCCATGAGCCAGCATACACATTAGTTCTGCCATGTGGCAATTCGCATGCCAGTAGCTTCTCTATAAGGCAGTGTGCATTCCTGCGGTCAGCGGTCATGTGACCGGGCAGCACTAATGTCGAGGAGTTGCTGCAAGAGAACCTCCCCATGCCGTGGGGGCCCTGGCCACTATTTGATCGTACTTCGACACACTGGTCACCACCGATTGGTGCAGGCAGAGAGCGCAGAGATAATATTGCAGAATCCCTGCTGGACACGAGCCCAGCACCTGCTGCTACTTAACAAAAACGGAGAATCCTGAAGGAGGAAAGCCTAGCTGGAAAACACCGTCTCAAACACACATCTCATCTCTGACCCAACAACTCAACACCCAGGTTTCAACCTCCCACGGAGCCTGTGGACGACCCTCAACGATATACGGACGTGGCCCATGTGGCCACCTGATGTGCTAGTGGCATCTCAACACCTTATCCAACTGCCAGTGTAGAAACCCTGACCATCCACGGAGCTTATAACCATCCACAGTGGCAGCATGGCTATACAATGTTAATGTCCGCACCTTAAAGAGAGAAAGTCCTGCCCACGTTCGCATCCTGCCTTGGGTGCTTCCTCCAGGTTCTCCGCTTTCCTCCCACAACTAATAAACATAATATATAGGCCGAAGTGTTTAGTGGGTAGGTACAAGCTGACTTCGTGGCTGACTCCCCTCCTTTCTGCGGTTACCTCACACCTCCATATTCATGTCTCGTCCGTGATCAAGCGTGGCTGTTGCGTACGTTACAAATTGTATTATTATTGTTATTCACTATTAACATCCTGGCACAATCACGAGTATGCGGCAACATCCTGCAGATCAACTCGCTCTCCAGCAGTGACACCGGGCTGGCACAGACGAAATCAAATTGTGATGACAGCTTTTGTTGTTGAGACCTTATGAAAGAAAACACAGCATAGACGTAGTACAATACAACGTCTTACTTCTCCGCAATCCCCTCTGCTTATCTCGCATCCTCGCAGCAGCCGCTGGCTTGTCCTTGATGCCTGCCCACGTGTCCACTACAGGGGCTCCGCTATGCAGAGCCCGTGATATGCGGTGAGACCGGGCGCGTTCCGCGTGATCTGGGGTCGTGCGCAGATACGATCATTTGTGTCGCCAGAAACTCATCCTGATAAAGGCTAATCATCACTATCATCAGCAGGCATGGTCTATCCCAGAGGTCGGTAAGCATTCAGAAGCGACGAGCCAAACATGAACGTATCCACTCTTATGTCTGCATCTGAATGCTGCCATTGATAATCTCATCGCATTTTCAGAAACCGCTTCGTCCTGTACAGGGTCGCGGTGAGCCGGAGTCGATCCCGGCAGACACAGGGCGCAAGGCATGGATATGCCCACGATGGGACGCCAGTCCATCACCGGGCACTGAGGGTAATTTAGTCTGCAAGCCAATTAACCTATGCTGCAGCGTGTTTTTTGGACTGTGGGAGGAAACCGGGAGGAGACAAATCCCATGCTTGGTGATGGACGTGATATGGATTCGGAAGTGCGAGGAGACTGCGGGGGAGGGAGGGGAGGTCGTGCAAGTAATCAGCTGCTGGCACTAACCCGCCAGACACTGATTTCTACATTGTTGTTGGCCAACACATTTATTTAATCAATGAGGTTTTGTTGTTGTTGTAGGATTAAACTGGAGAACCTGGGGCAAACCAACGCAGAACAGGGGTAGAACACACAAACGTCACATAGAAAGGTGCCCAAGGCAGGGATCGAACCACGTCAGGCAGGACTTTATGCGAGGCACAGATGTTATCACTGCTCCGCGTTGCCACCCTTCTAAACGTCATGTAGTGTACAAACCCATTGAATAATTTTTCTGTATATATCAAAGACCTGTTATCGAGCAGCTTAAAGTAGCGATTAACAGAGCGATCAGGCACAGCCTTTATATGCGCTTATTTCCGGAAAGCATTATATTAAGTAAGCGTGAAGGGTTTACTGCCAGAGGTGTGTTCTTCATTCCAAAGGCAATGTCCAGTTTTACTTGGGGCGACATCTGCGTGGACATTCCCTCGCGCGAGTGTACATTGGGACGCGGGTCTCCTCGTCCGTCTGCTGTAGCGAGCCGAGCGCCCAGCCGCCAGGGTATCTTCTTAAACCGTTACACGATTTAAGCTTTAAATTCCCACTCTGCACAGCAGCAACCCTATTAAGCACTCTTCTGCCTTCATCCTGACGTCATAAGAGCGTATTTCACACTTGGAACTAGATCGCACGTAGGACGGGTACTCCGATAGAAACATTAATAATCGGTTTAAAGCCCGAGGGAGAAACTGTGATGAGCACCACTGACATGGGATTGTGGCTGGAAGAGCCTGGATTATGTGGAAATGCGAGTCAGTGATGCTACAGCGTTCCCCGTCCGCACCAAGCACGGACAAGTGTGTCGTTTGTCAGACCAGATAAACGGCTGTTCAGCCCGGCAAGCCATCGCGCGTCATTCCACACTGATCCTGCGACTCAGGGATGGGCTGCAGAACCTTCGTGTGCGAATGTTAGGCGGTTTGAGACGGGATTACGCTGCGACGCGTGAGCACCGTGCAGTTGGTGCAGGCAGCGGGGTTGCACGCGCTCAGCAGGGGGCAGCAGAAGCCAATCGAGGTCTCATTTTCCCCGCCTTCACGGACAAGAGTGGGGAAGTATGGTCAAATAAAGTCCACAACCCACGTATTACCGGGAGACTACTCATCTAGCGGCACAGTGA
>JAZEWT010000030.1:8760783-8770857 GCA_036362905.1 Mordacia mordax | reverse complement strand
GTGCCGGCGCTGCCCCCCCCACCCTCCCCACCTCCTCTCCCTGCGTCCAGACGAGTGGAAACTGGCTGGATAAACGCCAGGCCTCTCTGCCCATTCCATGGCCGCACACTTCCTCTCGCTCTCACCGACACTCAATGGAAAATCTTACCGCAGCTTTAACTGGATCGGTTTTTTTATACAAGGGGAACGGGGACGAAGGGGGTAGATCTCTGGCACAATAAGGGGGCTCGCCGCTGGCGAGGGGCTGGCGTGGGAGCTGCAAGGGCTGTGGAAGAAATCTTGGGGTGGGTTTTGTTCGACCTGACCGCTGAATTTTTCTGCATTCCTTACAACGGCAATATTTGTCTTCTTGTCGCACATACTTGTGGTCTGCTGTAATAAAACGCCAGTGCCAGTCACAAACACGTGTTATTTTAGTGAAATGAAACAGAATTAAACCTAAAAAGGCAGCCATGTGTTTGTGGTTATGGCTGCGGCGCGGGAGCGCGCAGGCAGATAGGACGTGACGCGATGCGGCGATAGAGCGCGCGCAGCGCCCGCCCGCTTATCACGGAGAAAAACGCCGGGGCAGCACCTCCTCTGAAAATGGGGCCCCCCGTCGCCGCCACCGCATCGCCACAGCACCAGTGCAAAAACAACTGCTGAAAACATCGCGCGGCCGGCACCGCCGGGCCCACCGACCGTCACGAGGATCGAAACGAAAGTGAATGCTTGAAACAGGCGTCCGCATCCCTTCAGAAGTAGTGTGCCAAGGGTTACAATGGTGAGACAAACGTTGTGAACCCTTTAGTATCTTCTGTATTTCTCAATGAATTGTACCTAAAATGTGATCATATCTCATCTAAGTCCTACAAATAGATAAATAGAACTTGATTAAACAAATAGCAAATGCACGAATCTACTTTTTCATTAATTTATTGACCAAAATGATCAAAATTCCATTTTTATGTTGGAAAAATCATGTGACCCTTTGCCTTCAAAAACTGGTAGCAGCTCCTAGAGGGGCAAGAACTTCCAACGAAACGTTTCCTGTAACTAATGATCTGCACATTGGCTTGGAGGAATTTTGTCCCATTCCACCTTACAGAAGTGCTTCAACTCAGAGCTATTTGTGGCCTTTCTGACTTGAACTTCTCGCTTTAGGCTCTGCCACAACATTTCAGTTGGACTAAGGTCTGCACTTTGACTTCACCAATCCAAAATGTGAAATCCGTTTGACTTAAACTATGCTGTTGTAGATTTACGTGTGTGTTTATGATCGTTGTCTCGCTGTATGACCCGCTTTCTGTAAATCTTCAGCTCAGAGATGAATCTCCTAACATTCTTCAGTAGAATTTACTGATACAATCCAGAATTCATGGTTCCATCAATGATGGCAAGCCGTCCCTTTCCTGAGGATGCAAATCAGCCCCAAACTACGATACTTCAACCACCATGCTTCACAGTTGGGATGAGGTTCATATATCAGAATGCATTGTTTCGTTTTCGTCAAATATAGCTCATCTTATGTCAGTCAAAAAGAAGCACTTTCGACTTATATGTCCACAGAACATTCTTTCAGTATCCTTCTGGATCATCCAGGTTGTCTTTGGCAAACTTGAGATGGATGGGAATGTTCTTCTTGGAGAGTAGTAGTTTCCTCTTTACCATCCTCCTCTGCAAACAACTTTTGTTTAGTGTTTCCGTGATGGTGGACTTATAAACACTGACATTAGCCAATGTAAGGAAGGCCCACAAATCCTTAGACGTTACACTGGGGTTCTTTGTGACCTGGATTATTGCACACCTTGCTCTTTTTTTGAGTGATTTTCATTGAACGACTGCACCTGGAAAGCGTAACAACGGTGGTGAATTTTCTTTATTTGTGCACTGTCTGCCTCACAGTAGATTGGTGGAGCCCAACATCTTTAGCAATGGATTAATAACTCTTTACAGACTGATGAGCATCGACAACTCTTTTTCTTGGGTGCTCAGAACTCTCTTGATTTGGGCATGACACGCTTCCACAATTCAATGTGGTGAAGACCAGACTGGTGACAACTAAAGTACATGTTTTTCAAATAGGTCTGGGCCACTCACACTCCTGAGTGTCATCCCATTGATCGATACACCTGATTCGAATTACCCCTTCAATGAGCGGATTAACATAATGTTTCACGTACTTTTTTTCGACAGAGAAATTAAATGTTAGATAATTATTGCTTAATAAACTAATGAAAAAGTTAAGCTTTTAGTGTACTCTTTGTTTAATCGGGTTTTATTAATGCAGAAATATAGAGTTCACGAACCTTTTATCATCACTGTAAATTATTTACTTTTATTTATTGACCTGCGTGCTGCCAGTGATCCTTTTTTAAGGTCAATAATCGTCCAGCTTACATTTTAGCAACTACTAATAAATGTTTTGGCAAATCTTACCATTTATTGTGAGCCTGGCTCTTACTAAGTTCTCCAATAGCATATAGAAATGCAATTATTATTATAATTATAATAAAAACACGTGACCAGTGGCACACATCACAATATTTCCTGCCAATCAAGATACGCTAAGCGTAATTTAGTAAATAAACCAATTGAACGATTTTTATTTCTACGTCAATGAGCTTTCACCGGGTGGCGTTACGTCGAGACTGAAGAGCTGTCAAACAAAGCGAGCACCACTAAATCATCTTGCGTGATATCAGAAGCACACGCAGCATATGATGCAGACCCCTGGGCCAGAATAACGTTCACCTATCACGCAGATCCGGCCGGCAGGCTCGGCAGCGGTGAAGCGGATGAGTCGCTTGCAGTTGGGGTCGATAAAATGAGCACTAATTTACTGGGAAGTCAGTAGTGATTGTTCTACAGATAAGGCTTCCGACACAGTGATGAGGCATTTCCACCACCGGCTGCGGGAGATGCTGTGCTGCGGACAACGAGGGCAGAAGGAACGAGGGCAGAAGGAACGAGGGCAGAAGGAACGAGGGCAGAAGGAACGAGGGCAGAAGGATCGAGGCCCCCGCGCCCACCAAGCGAGAGGAGAGCTGCCATTCAGGCCGCTGACACATCCGCCCCAAAAATTAGAAATGTGACCACTTTGAGCAAATTAACGAACACAACATTCTGGCAAAACACAATGGCTAAAATTACACGTGGTTTTGTGCGTATACAACACATCTCAAAGTCAAGGGTAATACATTGGGTGTGAATAACACAATTAGAATGTATTTTTGGCGGGAACATTAATTAAGCCGCCGAGGCAGCCATGTTATTCCAGACCCGTCCCTGCAGGCCCAGGCCTCCCACGAGAGAGGGCCGATACGCATGAGGGACGGCTGCAGCTACAGCTCGCATTACCATCTCAAGCCGCCGCTGCAACTATCTGGATCACAATAAGCCGGTATGCATATTGTTATGACTATACTTGTTAGGGCCATTCAAGTGTAGGTGTTCAGGGCTCTACGTATGCGAATTGCTCCCAAGAGCTGTTCTCTCGAGATAGCCATGCTGAGCGTTCCTGCTCTCCTCACAATGCTTTCGCTCTCACGTTTGGAGGCGGTGCACAGACGATGCTTCCAATGTGGGAAGTGAAACGTCACGAGGGGGAGCGGAAGAATGCTAGATGAAGCTATCCCAAAAGAATGGCTCTTGGGAGCAATTCTCAAACCACGATAGTTAATTTTCACGAGGCTCCTCCCGAGTAATCGCAGTCAAACAGCAACATTGCTGTGAGTTCCTCCATGAGTTATCCAAATGGAGCAATTTCCAGGTTATTTTTCAGCATTGAGATGTTTGGCCAACGCAAGGTACAATGTATGTTTTCACGATATGATGAAACTAGAGAACTTGAAAGGAACGCATGCAGAATAGGGCGATAAAGTACAAACTCTGTACAGAAAGGGCACCCAAATCGGGAATGTAACACATGCCATCTCTACCGTGCGACCCAAGCGATACCTCTGCACCACCCTAAAAATCGCGGCCGCCAAACACACCGAGTTAACCCGAGGGAGCCACGTGCGACTCCGGTAACCATCAATCCGCCGGACGCAGCGGGTGCTGAGAGCGCGCCGCGCGGTGTGCGCGTCAGGGTCGGGTGAGGACAGGGGGCTCTCCGCGCGGGGGATGCTCGCAAGAAAACTCATCTCCCAGTGCGTGAGCGGCCGCCAGCTCGCGACACCACGCGGGACGCGTCGTGGCCCACTCGTGCTCACATCGCATTCCGTAGTTCGCCCTCCCCTCCCTCTCCTCCTGGCTCCCCCCTCCCTCCCCTCCCTCGCATCGCTCCCTCCTCCCCCCCCTCGTTCACTCCCTCGCCTCGCTCCCTCCCTCCCTCGCTCCTTCGTTTCTCTCCCTTCCTGCCTTTTTCTATCATGATTATGTGCGGATTATTGCACTGAAATTAACGGGGCTGTGCAGGGGGCTGTGCAGAGGGCTGTGCAGGGTGGCGTGATCCGAATAACACTCATGCCTCAAAGCAACAATTTTCTAGGTTCGAGTCCCAGCTTGTGCACCTCTCTGCGTGGATATTGCATGTTCTTCCTCTGTAATCATGTGCTTCCTCTGGGTTCTCTGGGTTTCTTCTCAGCGCAATAAAACAACCCAAGCAATTAAAGCGATATTGGCCAAATTTCCGAAAGCTGACAAATGACATTGCTTTTATCATCCATCCATTTTCAATTTGCCGTTTTACCTGCCGAGTGTCGTGGCAAAATACACCGCACCTAACTCAAACTACACGCGGCAATATGATCCCTATGTGCAATACTTAGCCGAACCTTCCTGGAAGAGGCTCAAGACTCCGCAAAGCTTTCCATAGTGAACACAACAACGATGACAACAAGCTTGTGTTTTAGAAGCCGTAAGTCGACCACACCGTACAAGTTTGCCGCTCGCTCCACAGTGTGACGCTCGCACCATCGCCCCACACGCCATGGCTGGTTGAAAGCGTCCATCTGAACCGCACGCTGAACAAAATCCGTGCATGTGGGCGCGGTACATTGCGTGTCGCGTGCGCCCCACGGTTTCCTATTTTTCGGTTCAATGAGGAGTTGTGAGTAAATTGACTCGAGTTGTCAAGCACGGGTGTTTAGATTTCCGGTTTAGAGATCACAACATATGAACAGCTCTTCAGGGCACAACTCATCACACAGCGAGGACTAACGCCTGCACGCGCGACTCCTCGTGCTCGTCTGCATCTCTGCGAGCCAGCGAGCCAGGGCTCACTTGCTCGGCTGTGGCTCAGCGGACCACTCCGACGAGGGCAGTCGTGGGTCGGATATGGCCCGTGGGCCTCCAGATGTATCAGACTTACATATCCAAGAAGACAATAACATGAACAACCACACTCAAAAGTTGAGCATGCTAAAAGATAAGATATCCAGGAACGCTACACTGAGTCGCTTTATCCAGGACAGTCACACTACGTGGTCGGATCTCTTAATCCTGCATTGCTTTTTTATTTTAAGATGTAGCAAGTTAATCATTATTGTTTATTATGCATGTAGTCGAACACACAGTGTTCAACAAATGTTGGCACTGGCTGATCGCTTGGCCACCTTCACCCTCCCCACCCTCTGCAATTCCTCGCACCCCTTAGCTGTTCTCTCTTCGAGAGTTAACGAATACTGCATGGAAATGCGTTACAAGTGATGAATTACTATTAGCAGATCGTGGCTCCTAGAGAAAATTGAGGAGCACGTCAGGGGGACAACACTTTAACACCATACAGATATAAACAGATGGCAATTACTTGACTCGCTGTGCTGCCTTCTCGTGGCGAGTGAGAGTATGACTCCACCTCGACGTCCTTAGGATGGGCGTTCCACGACATTTGCGCGGTGAGCCATCAACCCTCGCTGCTGCCTCCACAGCGCTGGATTACATGCTATAGGCTGCATTTCCCCGAGTTCTGGGCTGTCCAGAAATTATCTTATTAATCCCTTCAATTTTTGGTTCAATTGTAACAGTACTATATCTGGACAATAGTGCACGTACTGGATTTACGATCAGCAAATCATAATGCTGGCTGAGTGAAGTCGATGAGGGCCTAGGTCTTACGCTCTCGGTGACTACGATGGTAGCAGCCATGAACACCAACGCACAGCGAAGCATGTACAGGAATCCACTCTCCAAAGCCATAGTGCAGGCTGGCACGGCATCCGTGGTCTGTGTGCCAACGATGAAGGACAATCAGCAAACTGCGTTCTCACCGGTTGATGTCATGAGACGATTACGGTTTGTGTGAGCGGCACATCTGCCGCTCCGCTGACCCCAGGGTGGGCGGCCAGGGAAGACTCTTGCTAGCAGCCCACTGGCACGGCCGGCCCACTGCACAGTGGCTCCCACTGTACATGCAGCTCAACTATCAGTCGGCAGTGGGCTTCACCAGGTCGATGCCATCGTACAAGCAAAACATTCACACTTCCTTAAACCGACTGCAGACAAGAGCAGCAGGATGACATGGGGATTCACGGGGACCGACAACAGCGTGACCCCAGTGTGACACCACCCCACCTTGCCACCGTGCCATCACTGCACCGTGACGAAACTAATACTAATTGCATTTATAGAGCGCTTTTCACCCGAGGGTCACAAAGCACTGCAAAGAGCTGCGGGGAGAATGGCACGTCAACAATAAGATTACAACGTAAAAACACCAACAAAAACATTTTTGTCAGTTTTTTAAGTATACACATCGTTGCAGAACAACATATAAATATGATCTGACTTTCAATAATAATTTTTTAATGCAAAATTATCAGTGTTAATAATACATATATTGGGAAATGGTTTAATGTAAGATTAATTGTAAAATCATAATAATTGCATTTTAAGAGTACTTATCACTCGAGCGTCACAAAGCACTGTACAGAGTTGCGGAGAGAACGGCATATCAACGAAAGAACGGTAATTCGGCAAAAACTTTCGTTCGATTTTTTTTTTTACAAATCCGAGCTGTGGAGAGAACGGCATGTCAACAACATCAGGACAGCCCAACTGAAAGTCAAATAGTAGCAATACATTATAAAGGGACAAAAAATAAGCGACGCCACACCACCTTTCCACCGCAACACCACCGTGCCACCGCAACCCCACCTTGCCACTACGATGCCACATCACCTTGCCCCATCACTGCGACGCCACACCACCCTGCCACCGCAACCCCACCTTGCCACGTGAAGCCACACCACCTTGCCCCATCACTGCGACGCCACACCACCCTGCCACCGCAACCCCACCTTGCCACGTGAAGCCACACCAACTTGCCCCATGACCGTGATGCCACACCACCTTGCCACCGTGACGCCACACCACCCTGCCACCACGACGCCACACCACCTTGCCTCATCACCGTGATGCCACACTACCTTGCCACCACGACGCCACACCACCTTGCCCCATCACCGCAACGCTAACCACCTTGCCACCATGACGCCACACCACTCTGCCACCGCAACCCCACCTTTCCACGTGAAGCCACACCACCTTGCCCCATCCCCGCGACACCACACCACCTTGCCACCACGAGGCCACACCACCCTGCCACAGCGACGCGACACCACCTTGCCACCGCAACCCCACCTTGCCACTGCGACGCCACACCACTTTGCCCCTGCACCGCGACTCCGCACCACATTGCCATTACACCACACCGCTACACCACCTTGCCACTGCACCACGACTCTACACCACCTTGCCCCTACACCGCGACTCCATACCACCTTGCCACTACACCACACTGCTACACCACCTTGCCACCGCGACTCCACACCACCATCTTGCCACTGCACCGTGACTCCACACCACCTTGTCACCACACCGTGACAACACACTACCTTGCCACTGCCCCAGACCACCACCGCCTCACATCAGAGCTGGAGAATTTTCCAGTGGGAACACAGAGAGAAAGTATCACATATTGTAGATCATGTGCTTCAATGCACCCAGTGCTGCAGGGCCACTCTTAATTTAGAATCACGTGGGACTGCCACCTGGTACGGAACCCTTTCCTCAGAGAGGGCCTGGCACTGAACGTGGCCCAGCGCATACCGCCCAGCGCTGCATGCGGCCCAGCAGTGGCCACGGCAGCACTCGGCCGCGCGGGGGCCACACTGAGGAGAGACCGTTGTGCGTCTTTGTCCCGTCTCCATGGTGACATGGAGGAACACACAGCTCCCCCTAGAGTTGCTCTCAGTTTGTCTTTTCCGAGCAATAGCCGTACACAACTGTTTACCAACCTTCATTAACCAGCACTGTGACGTATACTCAAAAACCATACAGGACTGACAAGTGTAGTGAGACGTTCTTTCAGCAGTGGCTTGACAAAGAGGTGTAAGTTTGCATTATTATTACTGGTCTTATAGAGCGCGTAATGAGTTTTTAAGGAATGCTTGTGATGTTTAGAATTTCCCGGTGACACTGTAAAGGTGCAGCACGGAGCCCTGCACCGGTGCCAGCCATGCGTTGTGTGACAGCGCAGTGTAGGAGACGCGGGAGCTTACCCAGTGAGCACAGCTGCTGCTTCTGGTATTATTGATGCTGCTGTTGCTGGCGGTGGTGGACTGTGGTGGTCGTCGATCGAGAAGCAGAGACACGGGGCTTGAGGTGGTGGCGTGAGGCGAGGTGAGCCCTGCAGATGGTACACATAGAGGTAGGGTCACTCACAAGATGCACGGACAGTACACAGTGTCCCAACCCTCACCCACACACAGCGATGGTGGTGGTGTCGGCAGCGGTGGCGGGAATGGTAGTGGATAGAATAATACAATTTATAACACGTGCATATTCTATGCCTGATCATGGACAAGACAATGATACGAAGGTGTGAGGGAACCCCAGAGAAGAGGGGAGTTAGCCAGACGGTCAGCCGGCAACAGCCGACCAGACACTGCTTTACTATATATTATGTTATCGGTCAATTAATTAATGAGTGTTTTTTTTAGTTGTGCGAGGAAACCCATGCAGAACAGGGGGAAAATGCACAATTTCCACACAGAGAGGCGTCCGAGGTGGGAATTGAACTGCCGGACTTTATATTTGTGAGGCAGAGATGCTACCACTGCTTCCTAACAAACACTGCTGGCTCCTTTATGAAAAGTTTTCTAATTTAAAATTCACATATTTTGGCTAAAGGATCAAGACATAGCCATTTATATGAGATGTAACATTCCCTCCTCGTTAAGCTGACTATCCTACAAAAGGGTTGCCTTGAAGATAGATTGATCAACTTGATTGTCATTCCATCCTCATACAATTACAGTACACAGAAGAACAAAATTACGTTTCTCGTGGTCCCTGTGCAAAAAAAAAAACAAGGCAGAATCCACGTTTCAACAGGACAGGGCAAAGCACGCAAACGCTATGGACTACATAAAGTGGAGTGAAGTGGTCCATGCAGGTATGCATTCATGTATTTAAGGGAGGTGTCTTTAGTGGTAAATATTACTCTACATAAAAATGAAAAAATATAAATTTAATGTGCTGCTCCAGACCTCTCAAAATTGTAACTCGATTGACCCACCAAATGAGTTTAACCTTTCCCAATTGATATACACCACTCACCAGCCTAACCTCAAAAAGGTCACCTCTCTTTCCTGTTGGACATTATTTTGACGAATGCACCAGACAAATTTTATGCTGTCGATTTCCTAGGTAATCATCTCAGTGATCACTTAATAATCGTTAGCATTAGATTATCATAAAGGTCTAAAACTCACCTAAAATATATTTCGAAATGCTCTGTCAACATTTCTGACATCCAGGCACCCACACCTAGTGTATTGCATACTGACTGGAATCAGTGTGCACAATTCGATTCATGGACACAGCCCGGACATAGTTAAGAAAACAGATCAACATGCTCCCAATAAAATTCAAAAAGTAAAGGCAACCGACCGATTTGGTTTGACTCACAAATTGCCACCATCATAAGGACCAGACAGATGTAGTGTGGCAATCAGCAAGGAAGAGAAAAAAAATGAGTACATTGCCCTAAGGTGGGGCTGTTAACGCTATGGGTACTTTTTTGCCAGTATACAAATATAAAATTACAATAGGTTTTACCGTATCTGGCGATTATGCAGGTGTTAA
>JAZEWT010000030.1:8738378-8760665 GCA_036362905.1 Mordacia mordax | reverse complement strand
CTGGGTCAGTTGACTTCATTGACCACTCCTTCGATTGGGACTGTTAACCTTCCGTTTGTTCTCAATGCAGCGGCTGATATAATTCTCAGACCTTTGATCCATATCCTTAACTTATCTTTTCAAGAAACTATGTCCCCCTGCTGAAAGAATGTGCTTTCATTCATCCTCTTCATAAAGGTAGATTTTAAACCCTGGTTAATATCTTTAAAACAGTCTCAAAAACATTCTTCATAAACAAATTATTACACCCAAAACAATCAGGCTTCCGTGAAAAATACTGCACAACCTCGGCAGTACTGGACCATCTCAGTTTTGTTTTTAGTACCATTTACAAGAAACAAAGTTGTGCCATTCTATTCTTAGACTTCTCAAAAGCATTTGACAAGTAGATGACGATACTCTTATATATAGACTCTTAAGCCTTGGAGTCTGCAGGCAGATGTCTAGTTTGTTACCACTCTCTATGTAACGAGGCAATTTCTGTTGATAACCTGATGTGCAACAAAATGGAAATTACAAACGGTATACCAGAAGGTTCCAATCTTCGTCCCTTACTATTCTCTATATTAATTAATGACCTGGGCATCTCAGTTACTGACTTCAATATCAATATTTATTGCGGGTGAGACTGTATTGCTAGAGGCTGGAGATTCCTAGGTATATAATAATTATTAATAATAATTGCACTCCTACATGTTGTTCTGCAACAATGTGTATATTAAAAAAAACATTGTTGCTGACGTGCCGTTCTCTCCGCAGCTCTGTGCAGCGCTTTGTGACCCTCGGGTAAAAAGCACTCTAAAAATGCAGTTATTATTATTAGAGCGCTTTTCACCAGAGGGTCACAATGCGATATACACAGCTGTAGAGAGAGCAGCATGTCAGTAACAACGACGACATATGAACAGCATATCAACAATAATAACATTTCTATTTTACAAATCTGAGCTCTGGAGAGAACGGCATGTCAACAACAACATCAGCAGTTTAATTGAAAGTCAAACAATGGCTATAATTTAGAGAATGACATAAAGTAAGAGATAAAAATAATTGTTAAACAAACGAAGAAAGGAATAAGTGTTCCTGAGCAGCCGCAGGTCAGTACAGACCCATCATCCCAGCACAACAACAGAGAGCCGCATCAACGGTCCTAGCCAGAGGACTTCAAAGCCTTACGGAACAAGTGAGTCTTGAGACGAGATTCAAAGATGCCCAGGGACTCAGCTGACCGAATCTCCAATGGAAGGGCATATGTAATAAATATGAATATGTAATTCATAAGCTACAAGGCAACTCCAATATCCTGCTAAACCAGTTTCTCTCATCCAAACTTGTCCTTAATGTCAATTAGACAAAAAAAGCACAACATCCAAGTCTCCTTTAATTCAAAGGCTTCGTGACCAATGTAATCGATGAAATCCATTTTTGGGTTAGGTCATGCAAAACATTGTCGCTTTTTATAACATTTTTTGCATGGCCTAATCCAAAAAAATGGATTCCATCAATCCAAATCTCTATCTCTGTTATATACACTAGACAACCAACACATTGAAAAAGTTGATGAGTACAAAGTTCTCTTAGTTTCATATTGATGATTGCTTCCAAAAGCTGCTTCCAAGAGCAACTTTTGGAAGCAACCATCATGCACAGAGTCGTGAAAACCTACATCATTATATTCGTTTCATCTCATCTCACTTTCAAAAACCGTTTAGTCCTGTACAGAGTCGTGGTGAGCCGCAGCCTATCCCGGTAGACACAGGGTGCAAGGCAGGGATATACCCACGATAGAACGCCAGTCCATCACCGGGCACTGCGGGTAATTTTGTCTGCAAGCCAATTAATCATGCAGCAGCATGTTTTTTGGACTGTGGGAGGAAACCGGAGTGCCCGGCGAAAACCCACGCGGACACGGGGGAACACACAAAAAGGCACCCGTGCCGAGATTCGAACCTGGGTCCGTCTTGCTGTGAGGCGACAGCGCTACCCACTGAACCACCGTGCCGCCCATATTCGTTTCATATTAAACTCAAAACTGAAATTCAGTCCCGACACTGACGATATTGCCAAGAAGATTAAAGACTTCATCGTCATTATCCATACCCGCTTAATCCTGTACAGGGTTGCGAGGGGCCGGAGGCTATCCCAGCAAATAGAGAGCACAAAACAGGGCCATACCCAGGATGTGACATCAGTACGTCGCAAGTAACTGTGGGCAATTTACTTAGCAAGCCAATTAACCTATGCAGCAGCATTTTTTGGACGGTGGGAGGAAACATAAGTACCCGACTAAAACCCACGCGGACATGGGGAGAACACGCACACTCCACACAGAAAACACCCGAGCCGGGAACGGAACTTGGGACCTTCATGTTGTAAAGCAACAACGCTACCCACTGCGCCACCGCGCCACCAGATAAAAGACTGGATGAAAGCAATTATCGGCCATTGCTTGAGCATTGCAATATTATCTGTCAATTGGCATCTAGTATTCCATTAGATAAACTTAACCCACGAAATCATTCTGCTGCTATATTTATTTGCCTTGCACGATATCTAAAAAACCCACTATTGTGAATTGGACATTGGCTCAAGATTAACTTCTGTGAATCGTCGACATATTTGCTTGGCCCTATTCATACATAAGGGAATACTTACCAAGTCGCCAAAACATTTGATAAACTTGTTGTCCATACACACGTAATCTTACAACTCAACCTACTGTCTGCTTAACGTTCTTAAATGCACACCAAAATTTGGGGAAAAAGGCTTTCATGGTAGCTGCCCCTCGTTTTTAGAACAATATTGCCACGAGCTTGAAGCTACAGTTACTACCATCGTTGAGCTACTTTAGATCTCAATGAGTATCCAAAATTCGGCCTATCTGTGTTTGTATAAATTGATTGGTCATTTTGAAGGCTTGCATATGCTTTTTAGCACAGCTATTGTTGTGCCAAAATTAATTTTTTTTCCATACCATTGTTGTGCTTCTTTGTCTATTATTAAATTATTATGTTGTGCAATATTAAGTGCTACTGTTTACTTCATGAGTATGCTTGGGGTTTGATTTTTGTACAAGTTGGTGTTGTGAGTGTGTTTAAACGTGCAATCTGCCGTATTATTGATTACTTTCATGAGCATGGTTAGAGTTTCATTTACGCACATATTGCTGCTGTATGTTTATTTGCTCTTTAGTTACATGCGTTCTTACGTTGGTTTTTCGGATATTTGTTGTGTCGCAGGAATCCCGCATCTAGAATTTGCAAGCCTACTGGGTAGTAGTGGTGGTGGCAATAACAGTGGTGGTACTGGGAGTGGACCTACTCGCAGCAAGTAGGAGGGAAGCTTAACTGCATGGCCGAAAAGTCCTCGGTGTAAAAAAAGTATGAAAATAATTGCCACGGCGGCATTACCGTTAAACCACATTCAATTGACTCAAATTAGCCTATTGCAGAGGTCCCGGGGTCTTGGCTGTTAGAGTCTTCTCTGGACAATTGCCATTTGTCAGAGCAAGTGGGGAGGAGAGGAGGAGGCATGGGAGAACTTTGTTACCCGCGGACGGGTTGCGCTGCGGCCTAGGGCAAGCTCCTTCGTGCTGCGTGGCCCCGAAGAGACAAAAACGCCCAGCCCCAGCTTCCCTCACCGGTAACGTCTCATGTTTCTAAACGCAAGCATTCATAAACTCGGCGGCGCTTTCCGTTTGGCAAATACGGCAACAAACCCCCAATGCAATTTGTAAACAAGCTGCGTGCGCTACGCTCCGCCAAACACGGCCACAGCCGTTCCGGCAAATCGCCCACACGTCTCCACACCCCCTCTTACGATCAACCGCGATGAAGTCCCAACCAATGCAGTGAACCCGAACTCGGGCCCTGAACGTACAGAGACGGCCAGCGAAGAGGGGCAGCCGTTGCAGCAGAAGCCCCTGGGTGCCGAGTGCAGTAGGGGTACTAAGTGTGTTGAAATGAATGCCCAAAACAATGTATTTCACCCAACGCAACCACAAGGCATTGTTCTCATTCCGACTGTGCGTCCAGTGTCCGCACATCTTGTGTGGTTATTCATATCACGGCGACGCATGCAATGCCAATCACAGTCCAGCTTGCCCGTGCACTCGCTACCGGACCGTGTTCGTGTCTCGCAGTGAGCTCGTGAACACAAGGTGTTGATTTAGTTTTATATGGCGGTGGTATCGTACCTGCAAAGAGTCAAACCGGGTTCTCAAGTGTGGCAAATTTATGGTCTCAGCCCAGTTGCCCATTGACTTATACAGACTAACAAGGAGACCCAGAGACTCACAAAAGACTCATAGACTGACAAGAAAACTCATAGACTCAGACTGATTTGTGATTGAACCAGGATCTGAAAAGTGGTACGTCGATGGTCTCAGCTCCGTCAGCATTGATTGCACAAATAATCCCATTACATTAAAACTGGGAGGCACGGTGGCCCAGTGGGTAGCGCTGTCGCCTCACAGCAAGAAGGACCCGGGTTCGAATCTCGGCTCGGGTGTCTTTCTGTGTGGAGTTTGTATGTTCACTCCCCGTGTCCGTGTGGGTTTTTGCCGGGCACTCCGGTTTCCTTCCACAATCCAAAAACATGCTGCTGCATAGGTTAATTGGCTTGCAGACTAAATTGCCCGCAGTGCCCAGTGATGGACTGGCGTCCAATCGTGGGTATATCCATGCCTTGCACCCTGTGTCCGCCGGGATAGGCTTCGGCTCACCGCGACCCTGTACAGGACGAAGCGGTTTCTGACAATGAGATGAGATAATCCCATTACATTCAATCTGTTTTTTTCGCACTTTATTCAGCTACTTTCCAGGTATGAGATCTAAAAATACCAGTTTGGCAAGAGGCGCACATTGCTCTGATGTGTCAGCGCGGGTGGGAACGTGACGGACCCGGCGATGTGGAGTAAAGGTCACACAGAGGGATCTCAGAAGCAGCTAAGTGATGTGTGCACTGAGCCGCAGGGCGGCACCACTCTGCGGAGCTCCTCAACGGATCCTTCGTCTCGCGGCAGTCGGTGAGGTTATAATGAAGCTGGAAGGAACCGTTGAGCCATGTAGCTCTATTTAACAGTTGTCCAGTGGTGAGGGGTAAGCAAGGTATAACATCTCAGGGCACCATAAGACATTTGGTCAGGGACAATTAACCTGTCTTTGATCTGTGAGAGGAAACCTAAGCACCCGGAGTAAATGTAGATGGATATGGGGAGAACATTCAAACTCCACATGGGCATTCACTGAGAGGTGCTTACTGCCACACTACGGAGGTATAATTTTAAAGTGTTACAAAGTAATTTAACTGTATATGGAATGATATTTAAAATGTTTCCACAATTGTTTTAAAATATACATGAAATGAAAAGAGTTCAGAATGTGGAAAGACACAAAAAAAATCCATAATAGTTTCACAATTATTTCGTCAAGTTTGATAGCATGCTCTTTGACTGCTTGGTAAACTCTTAAAATCTCATCTCATTATCTGAAACCGCTTAATCCTATATAGGGTCACGGTGAGCTGGAGCATATCCTGGAAACACAGGGCGTAAGGCAGGAATACACCCGACGACGGGACGCCAGTCCATCGCCGGGCATTGCGGGACAATTTTAGTCTGCGAGCCAATCAACCTATCCAGGAGCATGCTTTTGGACTGTGGGAGGAAACCAGAGTACCCGGCGAAAACCCACGCGGACACGGGGAGAGCATGCAAACTCCACACAGAAAGGCACCCGAGCCGAGAGATTCGAACCCGGGACCTTCTTGCTGTGAGGCGTCAGCGCTAGCCACTGGGCCACCGCGCCGCCCACTCTTAAAATACATTTGTTAAATTTAAGACTAACATTGAAGTCTATTATTGGCAACATTCCTTGGTAGGATTCATTGCTTTTTAATGAATGTGGAGGTGGGGGGGGTTGTCAATGAATTTTGCCTGGGACCCCTGAATCACTGAGACTGCCCCTGTGCAATAGGAGAGCGCGAGGAGCAATGGCGCCTACGTGCGGGAGCGGGGGTTGACGAGGACCCAAGAGGAACCAGTGGAGGCTTCGTCGCGCCGCACGGTACACACGCCGTGCCTCCTGGGCAGCGATGACTGAGAACAGAAGTAACCCTCGAATTACCCGAAAAAACGTACAACGAGTCTCAAGATTCACTCTCGAGACAGCTACTTTTGCCAATTCCTCTTCTATAAAATACAGTAAGACCGTGGCCTTTCTGCAGAAAAGCCACGGTCAGGAGAGCAGCACTTCGGATGTACGATTTTGCAATTTTGTATCTTACTTTTACTCGAGAATTATGTTTCAGGTTTCTTCTTTGTACAAATTGTTGCGGAGTCTATTTCTAATAATAATATTTGCACTTCCAGAGCGCTTTTCACCCGAAGGCCACCAAGCACTGCACAAAACTTCGGAGAGAAAGGCATGTCAGCAATGTCATAAGAACAGCAAATCAGCAACAATAACGTTTTTTTCGGGGGGGGGTTCATACAAATCTGAGCTGTGGACAGAACGCCACGTCAACAACACCATCAGGACAGTTCAACTGAAAGTCAAATAGTGGCAATAAATTATAGGACATAAAATAAGCAATATAAAAAAATCAACAAACAATAACTAAATGTTCCCAGTAGGCGCGATAAAGTTTTGCGTACTCCAATGGGATACCAACTTGAGCTCGTGTATTTCCTGCACGGACGGAGCACCGGGTAACGGTTATTTGGATTTGGTGTTTTAAGATCTTAACACTTATATTATAATTGCCAGAAATGGTAAAACATTTTAAAATTTTCACATATGTATAGTGGCAAAAAGTACCCATAATTTAGTTAATGTACCCTTTGATTTTATATGTTGTTACATTGATCAGTTCGAACGTTTGTTGTGTCGCAAAAATCCACATCCAGAGTGTGCAAGCTCACAATATACTTTCTGCTCTAATAATAAACATCCATCTTATCATCGATTTACCATACGGATTGCGAGTCTCTGCTGCGGGTTCGTGACAGCGAGTTCCCGCTCAACGCATCGATGCTCGTTCTGGCCGGTATGAGCCACCCTGTATCACTGCACGAGTGCCCCATCCAGCAGTAACGCCTCTTAAGCCACGCTGCAGGTACAAGTGTGCGCGCTACCTGTGCACTTACGGGACGGTGATGTCACACATCAAACTTTCTTGCGTTTTCTATCAAAGCTCTATGATATCTGCAATAAGAATGTAATAATTACTTATTTACCCAGGAAGCGACATTGGGTCTAAGAACTCTTTTTCAGTCAATTAACGTGTTTATATGTGTCCACCCAGACTAATGCTATCCCAAACAGGGTGGGGGTGGCACAGTGGTAATATCTGCACCTCACGGAATAATATTAATAGTTGCACTTCTACAGCACTTTTAACCCGAGGGTCACAAAGCGCTGCACACAGCTATGGAGCAAACGGTATGTCAACAACATCAGAACGGCATGTCAACAACATTTTTTTTGCTCTGCCCGAGGTAGTTTGAATCCTGCCTTGGGCGCATTTCTGTGTGGAGTGTTCTCCCCTGTTCTGTGTAGGTTTCTTTTAGGTTCTCTGGTTTCCTTCCACAACAAAAAAATGTGCATTGGCCGATAATTTCATAACATATAGAACGCAGTGTCTAGCAGGTGTTGGTGTCGGCTGACTGCATGACTGCCTTCACCCACCTCTGTGTTTCCTTCGCACATCTCTAATGATGTCAGTTGCTGTGAACAAGGGCGTCTGCTAAATAATAATTAATAACAGTGATGGGACCGATGACATCACTGCACACTTGGTGGTGAGCTGTGGCGTGGCCGTGGCATTGGACCATAACTCACCATGGGAAAGGTAGGTTTGCAACATCGGAACGATCCACCAACCCTCACTGTCTCCCGGGCGCGGGCCTGCAGGCTACGCGCGCGGCCACCGCCACCCAGCTAAATCCAAATCACTCCCTCGATCGCCACGTCTTCTACACCGCTCGGCATTCTCGATCTGCACGCAGGAAACGGCACCACCGGCCGTCTGACAGAGCCCGCTGGGCGTATTGTAAATGACGGAGACCTCCCTAAATCGCGACAGCAGCTCCCACCCGCTCGTATGAAGCCGTGGAATGTGCCCCGGGAGCGGAACGGCGACGCAGTGCCGAGCGCGCGCGTCCCGGCCTCTTGGGGCTCTGTGCAGGTAGCCTTGCGCGTCATGCGCCAGCGAGAAGTTTAAAGACTTTTTTTAAAAGTTCAAATATAAAAGCCACCCAGTCAGCTGTCACGGCCCACTTCTTTAAAAAAACCCGTGTCAACAAGTGTAACCTTTTTTTAACACCAGGCGTGTTTCACACAATAATTGATTATTATGAACTCGTATAAAGAGGGCGAGCTGCGTTCATTACCATCCGCTTCTGGCAGAATGCAGACAATGACACTAACCAGGCTCTATCTCTGCACTAACGAGATAAATTAAAAAAAACACAAGACGCAGCCCCAATTACGAAAAAATGTTTAAACAATGGGGTTTAAAACCACGCGAATAAACACTAACTAAACCTTGGCAGAAAGATGGCCATGAATAATATGTTCTACGTATGCTGCATTAACACTCGAATCAATCTGCCACAGCCACAGTAAAAGTTAAACGTTGGCCATTATCCCAGATGAAAGCTGCTTCTAAACCGAGCTTGGATGTTTCAGTTTAACGCTGTGAAATACAGAACAGCCCCGATGCACACTGGAGGCTTTCCTGGGCGAGATGAGCGCTTCAATCACTGGGCGATGGCAGAGTAGCAGTGGTAACACCCGCAACTCCATACAGAAAGAGGCTTTTGCTTGATGCGAGTCGATTCCTGCTTCGAGCGCCTTTCTGTGTGGAGTCTGTGTGTTTTCTTCCTGCTCGTCTACGTGGGTTTCCTCGGCCTTCTCCAGTTCCCTCCAATAACTAAAACACTCATCTGATGATATCGTCATGTACAGGACGTAGTGTCCTGTTTGCGCCGGCTAACCATGTGGCTGCCTTTCCCCTTCCCCCACCTCTATGCGGCTTCCCTGCGCCTGAGTCGTTCTCTCTTCAAACAAATACCTTAAACATTAACTAAACGCTGTGCAGCCACACGTTATTAGTAGTAGATGCATGACGATTGCTAACAAAAGCTTTTTCGGAATAGCTGTGTTGAATGCTTCTCTCTCCTTCCAGACGTTTCACCTCCCATGTTGGAGGCATCTTCAGTCACAGGATGCTTGAAGATTCTTCTAACGTGAGGCGAAATGTTGTGAGAGAGGGGGGAGCGATCGATATGGCTATCCTGACAGAGCAGCTTTTGGAAGCAATCATCATGCATTGAGCCGTGGAAACACGCATCAGTACAATAGAAGATTCAATTCACAATTTTAATTCCACTACAGTCTAAGGTCGAGGCCAGACGTTCCACTTGTCGTTGTGCCTGTGGTGGCATAACTTCAGCCGTTCCAATTCTTTATGTGGCCATTAAGTGAAATTGTGTGTTGCTCATTTAAAATTAGCGATTTAATAAAAAAAACACAATTTTTATTCAGCACAGAAATAAACAGGTACTATGTAAGTTTGGCACGGCTGCACATGCACAAGAAAATATACAACCCACTGAGCACGCGCGGCATTCGCCAAGCTTTGGGTGAACGAAGATGGACATTACTGCAACGCTGAATCAAGCGCGCAAAGAAGCATATTAACACGTGCGATGGACATGGCTTTGCGAGGTAAAGAGAGGAATCCGCGACGGAGACGGCGTGCGCAGGCCGACAGTATCGCACGAACGAGCAATGCACGCGGGCCGCACACGTTCCTGGAACGGAGGACGGCCGGTAGGCAAGACTAACGGTGGGGCGGCAGCCATGGCAGGGAGCGCGTCCAGCTGCCCATTGCCACGGAGACATGGGCGCTGGATTCAGCTCGCGAGTCAGTTCTGGATCGGTCGCCGCACCGCCAGCTACGGAGGAGTGGCGATGGCGTGTGGAGTCCTTCGTCAAGCAGTGGATAGATCAAGGCTAACGACGATGATGATCATGCTTGGAATGGCACGAGCTGCCTCGTAACCTTCAGTGCCCTCCGACGTCTCGACTCATCAGGGTCCCCGGGGCGAGCGTGGCCGTCAATCGCCACGGCAGTGCTCACAACACGCGCGCGCATACGTGTGCGTACGCGTATGTCCGGCAAAACAACCCCCACGTCCTCATTGGTACCGTTCGCTCGCAGCTGCTACAGTGAACAACGGGGGCTCTGGATGGGTATAGGGGTTGCTGATGCATCAAACGTCAATTCAATCACCACAAACTCAGGGAGAAAAGAATAAAACCTAAGTTTGTGCTGGAGGCCCCGAGGGCACAGGCGTCTACAACGTATCCTGGCCAAACCCCATTTGGCAGTACGAAGAGACTGAATACCCACGCTCAGGGTTCCTCCATAAACAACAATAAATCCCAGCACGTGGCCACGTGGAATGTGCGAATGTTCGGTGCGGAGAAGCTGGGCAGTTGGGAGGCAGTCGCCCTCCAACAACAGCGGGGGATCGAGCGGAGAATCGAGTGGGTAAAATGAACCAAACCGGCAGAGTGGGGAGTAGAAGTGGTCCATCTACCAGCCACCTCAGTCAGACAACCCATGCCATCTGGGTCTGTCCCGTGCCCTCATTCTAGCAAGTCTACATTTCACGTGGGCTCAAAGTGCATATTGCCTGGCACAAATGCCGTAGTGACATCACTGCCACTTTGTGGTGAACGGCGGTTGTTGTTATTGTGTGTACGTGTGTGTACATGTGTGTTTGTGTGCTTGTTTGTGAATGGTGTATGATCTGATGTCGATGCAAAAGGGATATCCTCTGGCTCTTCAATATTTTTTAATTACGTGATTCGAGAGGTATTTCTATGGATGTGCCAGTGGAATGAGTATCTGGTGTGGTGTATAAACATTGCCACTGGGGAGACAAAGGTGGAAAAACGTGATACTGGCCACCCACCTGCTCGTGTGCTCTACCGGTCTTAATAGGTGCTCGCTAACGGTGTTCACCCCTATTGCTTGTTGAAAGTGACATGGCAGATCTTTGTCCTTGTATATGTATACTTATTTGTGTGTGCCTGATGTGTTTAAGTGTGTATATATGTGTGTACGTCTGACGTGTTTAGGTGTACGTGTATTTTTGCAGGACATGAATGGCAGCTGTGTGCGTTGGACTGCTTTGTGTGTTTCTGGCCACTCACCCCCTCTGTACTGTCGGCCTTTCATAAGTGCTGCATGTTAAAGGGCTCGTCCCACCGTCCTGTTAAGGCTACACGGGAAATCTTTGTCTTTGCTTTGTGAACTGCTGCCTCCCTGAAGGCCATCACTCGAAGCATCATCAGTCCAGGCTGGTGGAGCAGGCAGAGAGGGATTAGGAGCGGGGTGGGGGGGGTTCTCGCCGTGAGGTTGGGTTCGTGCGGCTGCTGCTGCTGCACCCAGAGGGGGTGTGCGTAGGCGTCATGGCCAAGGCTAAAAATACCCGTGACAGGCGGGCAGGGAGTGGGCGGGAGGGAGGAGGAGGAGGAGGAGGGAGACCGCGGTTGCTCGGGTGACCGATATCGTCACCAGGCTTTTAGCGCTGGAGCCAGGCCGGCAGCCTCCTACACGGCGTGCCATGGCAGCGAGGCTGGATGTGCGGGTAGAGGAGTCCCTGGGAAGGCCATTATTCATGATAATATTACCATTTAGAATACACACAGTCTTCCTTCAACGTCGGAGGTATTCGTTTGAAAAGGAAATGACTGAAAGGTGCAAAAAAACTACAGAGAGGTGGCGGAAGGGAGCCAGATGCCTATCAGGTGCCAACATTTGCCAGACACTGCGTCTTATCTGTTACATCCTTTAGTTATGGGTGGAAATCCATGTATAAGAGGGGGAGAACACAAACTCCTCACAGAAAGATGAGTAAGGCAGGAACTTGTAAGGCGCAGATGTTACCACTGCATCACCTTGTCGCCCACGGTGGTATAGCCGTAATGCGCAGCTGCTTGCAAAGACACCGCTAGAAACAGGACGAAAACATCAACAACAGAATACTTTGCCGGAGGCATAGTTGGCTCTCGCAGCCAATATTCAGATTCATCTCTGGTTTCGAACGAGGCCACTTAACCAGCAGACCAAGTTTGCGTCGTTAAGAGCCCTCGACCACCCGACAAAGTGAACCTGCCGCGTGCGTTCCACGAGACTAACGCGCGAAATGTCGTGTACCTCGAGGTGAGCTGACTACAGAATGCGTTAAACACTCGAGGCATCCACCAGTCGATCGGCAAAGTGTTATGAGCCAATTATTAAAATTGTTATAACGGATCAGTACGACACCACACTATAAATAAAACCAACACAGACACTTTACAAACAATTTTTTCCACAGAGCACTGTTACGTCATCGGAGCGTGGGAGGCGAGCGGCTGCCACTCTCACTCCCACGGCGCGTCACCCCCTCGGGCGGTCTTCGTGATTATGGGGACCAAGGCTAAATGGAATGAACTCCCCCCTCACACGAATTAAAGAGCGATGAATAGTCCAAATGAAGGTTGCAACAATGGACTCTTAGATTTTAATATATTTTAAAAGAGCACAAAGCAGCAAACAGGTATACATTTGTCTTCTAGTGTGAAATAATTATGTATTGTCTCTATACCAATCGTTGCTCGGTCAAACGACTCGGCCATCGTGGCCCCCCTCCCACCGTGGGAGGCCCCCTCTCCTCGTGGGGGACCCCCTACCCCCGTGCAATTTTGTCGACTGCCCCATGGTTAAAACTGCTAGTGGTAACAATGTACCGATGTTTATGCTGATGATATTTATCATTACAGCAGAAAGTATTCAGTGAGCTTGGAAGCTCTGTGTACGGGATTCCTGCGACATCACAAACGCCAGAACTGACCAACGTAACAACACCACATTAAAACCAATGGCAAATAACTGACAGCAGCAATATGTGCGTAAAATAAACAAACTGTAATCATAAAAGTAAACAGTAACACACAAGATTACACACTTAAATAAACTCACAATAGCAATTTGTACAAGTATGAAACCAAAATATTTAATCATGAACTAAACAGTAGCACTCAAGGTTGCACACCACAAAAAATAATAAACAAAGAGCAATAGTGCAGCAATGGCATGGGAGCACTGAGTTAATTAGCACGACATAGGAAGTAGCATATGCAACTCTTCAAGAACACCAACCGATTTATGCAAACGCATCTGGGGCAATATGTGGAAAATAATTGTGATCTAAGGTAGCTCAACGATGATAATGACTTCAGCTTCAAGCTCGTGCACTATAGTTCCAAAAGCGAGAGGAAGTTGCTACAAAAGCCTTATTCCCTGAATGTTGATGTGCATCTAAGGAACAATAAAGACAGTAGGTTGAGCCTCTACGATCGGTAAGAACGACTGGAAATTGTATTTGGTTTGAATGCAAAATAAGCGATTCGCACGCTGGGCATGTTCTGTTTGTGCAGCATGCTGGGGGGGTGTAGGAATGTGACTCCGGTGAAAACATCGCGTGGGTTCCCCAAGGTTAAGCTCGCTCGTTGGCATTCTCCTCCAGCGCTCGGAACGGGGCATGGTCTCCACAACGCTTATTCCACCTCATCACACCCCCCCCCCCCGTGATGGCGAGGTGCTGCCGCTGCTCCAACATTGACTATTCCGGACAAACCACTTGGGTATAGCCATAGCCAATCAACGTGAGATAGTCGACAGTTTCACGTGAACTATGACAGTCGGGTCAAAATTGCTGCTGTTGTGTGACGTGTGTCGGTTTATGGCATTGACACTGTATCTGCACTTCAGGTTTCACTTCAAACAGAATGACCAGACTTCATTCCACATGCTGCATAAATTATTTAACCTGATTGCTTTTGAGAACTGTTTTTTCAGGATGGCCATGTCAAGCATTTCTCTTTCCTCCATTACAATGTATTGCCTCCCACGTTGGTGAGAGAAGGGACGCTTAATGTGGCTACCCCTAAAGTGCATCTCTTATAGCGATGCTCATAATCGAGTCCTGCAAAGCTACATCTATGTAATCCATTTATTGATCTAAAAATGTTCTTGGGGATACAAATCCTGTCTGAGATAGCCACTCCAAATCACAACGTGCCACTGTTTCAATAATGTGCCTTTGTGGAGCACATCTTTGGCCTTATAGTTATGCGGGACCGTGCATATCTCTGGTACGTGCCAGGGAGCACCTGCACTCAACACCATCGCAGAGCCTATATCACATCACTGCTGCGAGCATGAAATGGTGAGACCCTGCACATGGAGGGTATCTCGAACCCCAATGGACTCCCCCCCCCCCCCCCCCCCCCCCCCCATGGGCCTCTCCGCGTGTCTCAGCGACCCGCCTCAAGTCGCTATTAACCTATTCGCCCACTGGGACAACGGCCGACCCCACCAGCGGGTCTTTTGAGTGTGAAGGCTTCGTCAAGGCGTCGACGGCACGTGTCAAGAATGGCCTCAAATATTTCCAGCGAAATCTGTGTGGCCTCCAGTCAGCCTTATGTATACTTCTCACAGTCATAGGCAATTAAACTGCTGTATACATGTCATTTTCTCCACGATGTTTACACTATCCCCGATCCACTGTCAGGCTGATGCAATGAATCCTTCGCAGACCTCACGTTTTATTCGTGGCCGAAAGCTCTCGCAAGACGCACCCCGGATGCCACCGTCTCTCAAATGGTAACGCTGTCCGAGCGAAGACCGACCGACCGATGTAAGACAATACCGCTGTGGCTTCCACGTGTCCCCACTTTGGCCGGGAACTGGCGTCTGTTTTCAGGCAACTGGAATAACTTCATACTGAGAACTGGTACTGTGTCGAGATTACTACAGCACAGTGTTGATACAGCCAGGTTGAGCGAGCTGTCTGGGTTTGGTCTAAAGTGGAAAAACTGGCAGTGTGAGCAGCCACCTTTAACATTGTCAGAGTTTTCGCAAAGCTGCCGTCCAACTGCCATCAGTACAATACCTGGCTCGCGAGTGCCAACACGCTGGGCACAATGCCCTCTGGGCACCGTGGGGCTGCTGCGGGCAGCTCGGCACCGGTGCGCAGCACACAGAGGGTGCAGCACATGGTGCACAACAGAAAGGCGGGGAGGAGGAAGGCAAATACGCAGTTAATCGGCGCCAATCGGCTAACCACATTGCGATCAGCCTGCGCCAACAAGCTAAACAAGTGGAATTTGTCATTTTATACTAAAATCCGCTAACGTGACCACATACATGCTGGCCGTGACACCGCTAGAACATCCGAATCGATGCAGAACCGGGCAGAGCCATGTGGACAGATGAGGTCTCACAAATCATAGAGGAGCAGCCCAAATAATATTATTATTAATGTTACGCACCAATTAGTGCAGAGCAAATTAGTTATACCTCAGCAGTGAGGAAATGACCTGGGCGCAGCCTGCAAGTGCCGCAGCACAGCACACAACTCCCTCCTGACTCACGCCTGTAGTGAAAGTCCCATTATCTCTCGACTGTAATTCACAAATCCTATTAGCCATCACCCTCCTCACTGGAAATCCCCAGCCTTTCCTCTCCTATTCCCTAAACGGCATGTCCGAAGCATCAGCGTTATGCATTCCGACTCAGTAGCTATACACAGTGAGGTGACATGGTGGTAGATGCTCTGCACCCCAAACCCGGTGATCCAAGTTTGATTCCGCCAGCATCTAACAACAGAGGTGAATGCTAAGTGTCCATATTAACCCCTTCACTGCTCCGCATTGACCGGCAAGGTGAAGTATGGTCAAAGAACTGGTACACACAAATATGCAGGCAGAGCAACAGAATAACTGCCGTTCGCCACGAAGTGGTGGTGACGTCACCAAGATGCTTGAGTCAGACAAGGTGCACTTTGAGGCCACGTCAAGTCATAGGACATCAACATGCTGCGTGTGGCGAGCACACAGCCGTCGTCGATGCGGAGGATTCTCAACCTTTTGCACCACGAGACCTACTTGGCCCAGTTGCGCCTGGTCTCTGCGGACCACTGGTTGAGAATGCCGGCTCTAAACCCAGAAGCTGGGCCACGTGTTTCCCACACGCGGGGCACCGGCGTCATGTGACACGCGAGGGCTGACGGAAGTAGCAGCGGTGTCGCCATTGTGTCCTGCTTGTTGTTGCTGCTGCTGCGTTTCCAGGCAGAACTTCTCTTTCGGCGAGTTCCGCATGACGCACTGTACGGTGGGGGCCCGCGGGGAAACACCCACGCCGAACCGGAGAACACCCCGCGCGCACCGCGTATTTATAGACAACTGCACACAACACCATGTTCCCCTGTGGGTGACACGGGCCAAAGGGCAAGGTGTCGTTGGCGAGCCCCTTTTACCGATGTTCAACAACCACCACCACCACCACCATTCGCCACTGAGTGGCAGTGACTTCACCACGGCGCCTGTGCCAGGCCATATGCACCTTGAGGCCACGTGAAGTGTTGAAAGCTCGTTGACAGGAGGTCGCGGGACAGACCCAGGTGTTATGGGTTGCCTGACTGAGATGACTGGCAGATGCACCACCTACGCTTCCTACCTTGCACACACACACACACACGTGTGTGCGCATCGTGCACCGTACTCGCGTACAAGTAGTGTTTACACGCGGTTCCACTCAGCACGTGACAACAATAACATGTACACTGGCGTTGTTGCTGGCAAAAAAGTACCCATAGCAATAACAAGGATCTTCCATATAGCCTTAAGACGGTAGAGTCCAGTGCTGTTAGTGAGCCCCTATAGCCAATACCACGCGCGACCGCCTTTGTCTACCTAGTGACGTGTTCACACCACACCAGTACATATTTGAGGCCGAGTCGATCTAGGAGAGGGCCAGAACCGATTCATAAAGTCGGCGTGACCACACCGCAAGCAGGGCTCTTGTTTCGACACTGCGACCGTGTAACCTGCAACGAATCCGACCCTCAAATGCTCGGCGGGTTTGTGTGAGGATCGTGTTTGAATAAGGTGACCACCGTGCACACAGCGGATGCTACAGGGCTGAGGGGATACGTGACGGGCAATATTGGGCAGTGAGGCAAGATCTGTTGTTGCACTGTATGTCTATGCCCCTGTGTCTATGCTCTTCACATTTACCAACCAGTACTGACCAGCATGGTGAAGTATGGTCAAAGACCTGTGACTCACACAGTGTGGACAGACCCTCATCCAGCGGTGGAGTAAGAGAAGAGCTTTCCTTGTGAATATTTAATGAAACACTTTAATGTGAGGTCGCTTCTATATTGATGTAGATGATTGTGGTTCAATGTATGACAATTTCTATTACGAGCTGCTCTTTCAGGATAGCCGTACCATGCATTCTTCCTCTCCTTCGAAATATATTGCCTCGCCAGAGGCATCAGAAACCTGGTAATGCCTCCAACGTTGAAGGCACTGTAGACGATACGTCAGTGACCGAGAGGCGTAAAGCTCAACGCAGCTTTCCTGAAAGAGCAACTCTTAAGATTGAGCTTTTTTCTCTTTTAGCTCGGTTCAGTCATCCCGTGTGCGAGAGCCGTGGGTTCAGATAGTCGGGCCCTGTGCTGCCCACGTGCGTCTCCCCTATGCCCCCAGTGACAACCGCCCCCTGTGAGAATGGCTCGATGCGATCGTCCTCACGGCCACAGCGGGGGAAGCGCGTCCACTGTGTTCACTCCACATGGCTTCAAACTAGGGAGAAACGCATTCAGCTGGGTTTCCAATAACTTGGTGGAAAATCACATTCAGGAGTGTTCCTTCTTTTTGGCGTTTCGCCTCCCACATTGGAGGCATCACTAGGCTTCTGATGCTACTTCCAACGTGGGAGGTGAAACGTCGCGAAATAAAGAGCAGGAACAGTCGACACGGCTCTCCTCAAAGAACAGTTATGGACATCAATTCTGAAACATCTAAAACCTATATCATTAACGAGATTTCAATGTCGCTGCTACCTAGTGCAGTACGTATCAGGGTGCACACTGTGCTCTGCGCCGGGTGACTTGAATGAGCGACCACTGACAGATGTTTTAAATTCCCCAAACAATATGCTAATTTAGTACACGAGCAAAGCACATGTTCTGCTCTATGCTGGGGGGTAGGGTCTCTGTGCTGCCCGCTTAC
Source organism: Mordacia mordax (assembly GCA_036362905.1). Lineage (NCBI taxonomy): Eukaryota > Metazoa > Chordata > Hyperoartia > Petromyzontiformes > Petromyzontidae > Mordacia > Mordacia mordax. The sequence continues at coordinate 8,742,522 of JAZEWT010000030.1, read as the reverse complement.
GACGTGGTCTCAAACACGGCCACCATTACCCAATGTGGGCTCAATGTAAGGCAGACAATGCAAGCTAGGGTTGGGATGGAGCCTCCTGTTAACGCTATATTCAACTGTGATCCCATTACAACAATTATGACCGAACACTGGCTCTTTTTACTGCATGAGCAGCGATTTTATGGCACTTGTTCCTGAATGAAACACCACTAGTATTTGAAGCTTCATGTGTGCGTTTTCTGTGATTCCGTCCTGTCTCACTCAGACACCCACAACAGCCGAACTAGTCCACGCAGGACGCCATTATGATGGACTCTTCAAATGTACTCAGTATTTCTTCAATTAACAAAGAAATTATATTTCGTTTGTATTAAAATATTCATAGTTGCTCATGACAATAGATTATTCCAGCCAAAATATTTCTACATTAAACCCTCTTGTATGTTTTGTATTGTTTATCTAAACCACAGCTACGAAGACAATGGCCTTTAGTCCAGACAGATTCCATGCGTAAGACTGTGTGGTCCACATCCACAAGAGGCTTCCATTTAGAAACGACATCAAGTGATAGTTGCACGTTGGTGCAGTGAGCAGCGTTGCCACGTCACAGCAAGAAGGCGTTATGTTCAATTCTCCGCTCGGGTGCCTTTCTGTGTGGCGTTTGTGTGCTCTCCCCATGTCCACATGGGTTTTCACTGGGTACTCCGGTTTTCTCCCACAGCTACTGCTGTTTCGGTTAATTGGCCTGCTGACTAAATTACCCCAATACCCATTAATTAGACTAGCATCCCATCCTGAGTGTAGTCCCAGCTTACACCCTGTCTACTAGGCTAGGCTCTGGTTCACGGTGACCCTGTAGGGTTAAGCGGGTATCGATCATGGATTTGTTGAGCATTATTAATTCATTACCCCGGCCACATATCTCCGTCCGGCCTGAGGCATGGGATCAGTCCTGCGTGAGCAGGAGGGAAACGGACGCGGGCGTTGCGTTCATGCGGTCAGTGCAGGCCGATGGCGAGGCGAGCGAGTCAATGCGTAGTGGCCTGCTCGGTCCTCCGCAGAAGAAAACGTTCCACAGCTATGGCTTGGTGCAAATCCGCATTGAGTCGTGTGGCTGGCCCTTTCCCCTGCTGTGTCATAAGTCTGTCCCGGAGAAATTACTTCAATCACACATCTGACCAAAGGCCAAGAAAAATTTAAAAAATATGCAAGTTGTCAACGGAAGAGAGCTGGAAAAACTGGAGTGGCTTCTCTTGTGTTTCCCTTTGGCTGTAATCTGCTGCTGAGCAGCGTTCGGGTCATCACAGTGCTCATTCCTGCGATCAGATTTTACTGCCAAATTACGTCAACATCAAGATGGCACCAAAGGGCAAAACCTTGATGCCACTGTCGTACCTCACAGCCACCACCGCACACGGCCCCTAAGACTTATCCGGCCCGTCTCCTATAATCGGCTGTTAAGTCTTCTCTTCCCCCTCGCTGTTGGGCTTATGGAGACTGCGCCAACGTCTGGCTCAGCAAGCGGCCATACTTCCTCATTGCTTATCTTGTCTTGCCACAAAATTCCTAGCATCCGTCTCAGACACCTGCGCCCAAATGCCAACGGCACATTTTTGAACTGCTTAAAATCTAGCTCACTACATTCCTTCTGAATGTTGATGCCGTCGGGACCGTGCTCTTTCCACTGCTTGTAGAGCCCCATCACAGCTGCCATGCGTAGGCAAATGTCAGCCTCACAGTCCACCAAGATTGCCATTGATGGTGGCAGAGCATCCAAGCCACTGGAGGTGAAGCAATCTCAAATGTCTCATGCGGCCATCACGACTCCTGGGGTCCACAAGGCGAGGGTAGGCTGATGATGCACAGTGAGGCTCACACGGTATGGGGAGACCCTCACTCGGCAGTGGGTTGACGAGAGTGCCGTGCATCTCAACGTAAAGAATATAATTGTATGAAACCTCTACCTTTCGAATGCTTTTTTAATTTGTAAGAATCAAAGCCTCATGGAAGACAGGGAGTATTAAGTGCTGAACTCAGAGGACAGGTCAGAGGGGGACAAGGATCAGTGTAACGATCTAGGGAGTCTCTCCATGGGGACGACCGTGTCCCCGGACACCCCGAAGGCAGCGTGTTCAAGGTGGATTAGAAAGCGCGGCACAGAAGAGATGGTGTCAATACATTCCGTTTGGAAATGCAGGGGATGGGTTTCGGAGTGACAAGGACAAAGGGGGCTTTAGCGCTGGGCTGTAATCGTTTGACAGCAGTGATGACGTGGAAGTCAATAATTATCACGATTTTTTTTGCTCACTGAGGCTCAACACATAATTAAAGTGTGGGCCAAGACGCTCCATCCTGGCTGAGACTGGCCTAGAGAAAGGGGTGGTGCATGGTAATGAGCTATGGTGCAATGGACTGTGCAGTGCGCGTGGAAGAGATAGCCCAGCCAGTGGGTTAAGGAGGAGGAAGGCAGGGCCCTTACGAGATGCTAAGAGTGCCATCAATCCCATGGAACAACTTGAAAACTGTGCTCTCTTTTTGCACATTACCAAATAAATTATTCTGCCATTCTGACACACGGAAATCCTGCCACAATCCTGGCACTCATCGTAACAAGAGATTCCAGCCTCCCAACCCGAGCAGAGGGTGTTATAGCATCTTGCACTCTGTGTTAAAAACACAAAAAAACAGTTTTTTAGCTAGGCGGAGGAGGGATCTCAGTGCATCCTGAGATCTGCATTCAGGAAATTGTCGCTCTTGATATCTGCCACTCCCGAGCAACTATTCGAGTGAAGTGAGGAAAGAAAATGGGGACATAGTTGCACGGTAGCAGATGATGAACTAGTTGTACATGCCGACCGGCCACCGTCAATTCCTTCAACAGAGATATCACATGGATTTCTATGACATATAAATGTGTAGGTAACCAGAATACCTGTGTAGTCATGCCACCCACCACTGTGCCTTTTGCAATCAGATAAAAGACTATGCATAACTGCCTGGTCCAGAATAAAAATGTAATCATATATACACAAATTACCACCACTACTTACAATTTTTAAAACGGCTATACAGTGCAATTGAGGAAATAAACAGACGTTTAAGAATGTGTCGTTATTCGGCACGCAGTGAGGCCGTGGCAAACGGAGACAGCAGTCGCTTCTCGCGCTAACGGCGAGCTTCTGCTCAACTCCACTCCCTCCGGGAGAGCCCGAGGGGCTTGGCGCAGGCACTGCCCAAACTCTGGCGAGACAGATGCATGGCATTGGAACTCGGTGCCTCTCACGACACGTCGAGAGGGTGCAGAGCAAAGCGTAGCAGGGATCGCCGCTGAGTCGCACCACTCCGTGCGACGTCGCCGACGGACTCACACCAGCTTCTCTCTGATGTTAGGAACATGCGGTCAAATCGCATAAACAATAATGATACTTGATCAGGAGCACATATCCGTATTATTTCAAAAAGCATTTTTCACATGGACGATGCGGTGGCACAGTGAGTAGTGCTGTCGCTTCACAGCAAGAAGTCCCCAGTTCGATTCCTGGTTCGGGTTCCTTTCTGTGTGGCGTTTGCGTGTTCTCGCCCCATGTCCGCGTGGGTTTTCACTGGGTGCTCCGTTTTCCTCCCACCGTACAAAGACACACTGCTTAGGTTAATTGGCCTACTGAGTAAGTTGCTCCTAGTGCCCTGCGATGTACGAGCATCATATCCTGGGCATATCCCCCCCTTGCGCCCTCTGTTTGCCGAGATAGGCTCCAGTTCCCCACGACCCTGTACAAGATTAAGCGCGTATTGATAATGATGATGATTCATTCAAATGACTCAGAGGTGTGCAGAAAGGCACCCGAATTTGGAATCCAGCTGCCTCGGGCAAGACTCTCTGTGAGGCCCCCTCAAAAGCAATGCATATTCGTAAGTATCTTACATTAATAACTGCAATAGTAATCTCAGATTTCATAGATTGAGATTAATTTTAACAGAGAACCGAGCACTAAACAGGCATTCTTGTCAACGTGACTAATCAATTGTGTGACTATTGTATAATTGTCCGTATGCCAAACGTCGCTCAGCTAAACGGCCTAGCCATGGCCCCGCCCTCCATGGGGTGGGGGGGGCTGCAAATGCTTGTGCAGAGTTAAGGAATGGGGGGGGGGGACTT
>JAZEWT010000030.1:8630662-8654494 GCA_036362905.1 Mordacia mordax | reverse complement strand
AGGCTACCGCGCTACCCACTGCGCCACGCCAGGCCGCCTTCGCGCCGCTTAACTCTGGGGTCTGACGAGCTGGGTACCCTCAATGGGCCCCCCCCTGGCTCCAACGCCGACGAGGCGCCACCACAACGGCAGCCCCACATCGGCGACGGCTCCCAGCGGCGTCCGGCACCACACGCGCTCCGCGCACGTGCGCGGCCCCCCGAGCAACGCCAGGCCGGCATGCTGAGCCTGCCGCAGCTCCAACTCCTCCCGCTTTCGCCGCCACCTCCTCCCGCCTTCGCCGCACTCCGAGCCGCGCAACCATTCTCCTGCGAATCTACTCTCCTCCACGGCTCGCTCTCTCGCCTCCACCGCACTCCGAGCCACGCCGCAATTCTCCTGCGACTCCACTCTCCTCCGCAGCTCACTCTCACTGTCACCGCCCCTCCCTCCGGCTCGCGCCGCTCGTTCCACTGCTGGCTTGCTGGCATCCTCACTCCGCTCACTGGCTCCGCCGCTAGACTCCTCGCCGCTTTCTCAGCCGCCACTCGCCGCAGCCTCTGATGTGAGTCCACATCACCACTTCTGACACAAACTCTGACACCACGGCTTTGACTGCGGACTTGTGACGGCTTACAGCGGCAACACCACGGCGATGATCAGTACCCACCCCTCCACAGATCAGCCAGCGAGCACGGACGATCAGAGACGTCTTGATTTAGATGCTTTATTGGAACCAGCAGTGGGCGGGGCCGGGGAGTAGCGGCATACAAGCAGCAGCTACATCGTGACGCTCCTTCTCCTTCTCATTCCCCCAGGAGACTCTCTTCACCCCTCCAATCCCCGCCGCCTATATATCCCTACGCCCCCTTCTAGCGCCTTCTAAAGGACACACCTTTCTACTGTAAAAGTACCCCGCCCCCGCCACGGCCCGTTAGTCGATCATTAACCTTATGCATTGTCACCGCATCACGAGACATCACGAGAAAGCTGAGTCACCATATCACGCGACATCACGAGGCACAGCGAGACGAGACCAGAAAGCTGACGCCCCCTCCCGTCTATATTCCTTAACGCTGCAGTACCCCCCCCCCCCCCGGGCATCAAGGCCCGTCCTCAGGCCATAACTGCCCAACAGTAATCTCGGAGCCATGGGGACGGAGCATCGCGCTCTTCCCGCACAGGGCGTGACTCACGCACCAGGCATCACTGTCGAATAGTTTTACATTTTGACGGAGACCACAGAAATTGGCGTGGTTCCACCAGCTGGCAACAGGGCACGCTGAACAGTAATTAGTTATCGCGACTACAGAGATGCGCCCTTCACCCAGAGGTCATAAGGATTTGCAGCAAATCGAGGTCGGGGGCGGCGGCCGCACGGTCAGCCCGTGCCAACCCGTCACACACTGCGTCCTATATATTATGATAACCGCAGGCAGTGGAGAGGGTGACCTGGAACAAGGCGCTTGGATAGTCAGCCACCACTGGCAGCCGGTTTAAACGGTGATGGTTACTGCCAATGGCTCTCCAACAATCGATCCCAACAGGTGAACCACGGGGCAGATGCGGTGACCCACAGTCATGCAAACATAGTATTGCCGTAAGCGTTGCGTGAGAACCGTTCCCTGCAATCGTTGCCCAACGAGGACGGGAAGCAGCTGCGGGGGCGAGGGAAACACGCGAGGTTTTTGGGTGGCTCACCAGGGCAGCTGCGGCCTTGCCCTCTGTGGGTAGGGAGGGCAGCGCTCCCGTGAAAGGAGAAGCTCCGGGTGACCATGCCCCCAACACTGCGGCTCTGTTCCACGCCGGAGCATTGTACGCAGTGTAGCGCACTGTACAGGGGACCGTCAGTCAAACAAATGTAAGCTGGAATGAACCTTTAAGCTATGTAGCTCTTTGTAACAGTTGTGCAGTGGGGAGGGGTGAGCAAGATATAACTTTTCAGGATACCGATGGCAATTTAGTCAGCAGGCCAATTCACATAGGCAGTATGTACTTGGATTGTAGGAGAAAACAGAGGTACCCAGTGAAAACCCACGCGGACACAGGGAGGAGATGCGAACTCCACACTGATAAGCGACACCCAAGCCAAGAATCGAACCCTCGTTTTCTTGTTGAGAGGTGGCAGAATCACTCACTGCGCCACCTGGGCTTTTATCGGACGTGGATTGATTGTGAGGCTTGGCTCTGCGCACAAGTGACGATCACCTCAACGCTCAGTGTCAGGGGATTGCTGTGGAATGAAAATGCGCTCCAACAGTATAAAAAAAATATTTGCATTTCTAAAGCGACTTTCACTCGTGGGTCACAAAGCACTGCAAACTGCTTGCATGAGCACTCACAACGCGACTTATACAGGTTGCACATTTCCGACTCGTCACGATGAAGCCGCATGGCGCGTTGAATGTTACCGCGTGAGGACTAAGTCCGAATGGTGCACTTCGGCGTCACGAGGAGATGCTTAGATGCTTGAAAATCAACACAGACGTGTTCAGCACAGACTTATTCGGAACAGACTTATTCAATACAGACGTGTTCAACAGAAGCTTGTTCAGCACAGACTTGTTCAAGAGAGACGTGTTCAACACAGACTTGTTCAACACAGACTTGTTCAACATAAACTTGTTCAACACACGCTTGTTCAGCACAGACTTGTTCAGCATAAACTTGATCAACACAGACTTGTTCAGCACAGACTTGTTCAACGGAGACGTGTTCAGCACAAACTTGTTCAACACAGACGTGTTCAAGAGAGAAACAGCAATTTACCAAAACCCAACATTACCTCAAACGAGTTTAGAGCCCTAAGAGTACTGAGGTTAATGTCTCGTACGGATGTCTCGTACTGATTGACAAGAAAATCGCAGCGTTACTAAACGATTGCACTTATGTTAAACTCAAACGCGATCCTACTAAATCGCTAGAGCTCAAGACTACTACCCTAATTAAATAAATCATCAATCCCTCAATATGAACAATACGTGATCAAACCAATGTTATCAAAACCAAGGTTTTATGGTTTACCAAACATTTACAAGCCTGACATCCCAATAAGACCAATAGTGAGTACAATTGATTCTGCGACTTATAAATTAACTCAATACGTAAAAAAGCAAATTCAGCCCTATATCGGTAGCATTGCGTCTTTTATCAAGAACTCTCAACATCCTGTCAACACTCAAAGAGATTACACATAATCCTGAGGATATCTTAAATAGTTTCGATGTAATTTCCTTGTTCACCAAAGTTCCAGTTAATGAGTAAATTCTACTTTTAGACGGCATAGTCAAAAACAATGGATTACATCTAGATATTACACAACTAGCTGACCTTTGTCTAAACAACACTTATTTCCTATGGAACAACAATTTCTGCAAACAAAAAGGAGCTGCAATGGGCTCCCCTCTGTCTCCGGTTATTGCGAACTTGTTCATGGAACATTTTGAAGGAAAAGCTATAGAAACAAGCACACTAAAACCATCACACTGGTTTAGGTACGTGGATGACACATTGGTTATCTGGTCGCATGGTAAAGACACACTTTATGGATTTCTAGAACATCTCAATTCACAACACCCGTCGATACAATTCACCATGGAGATTGAAGTGAACAAAACACTACTGTTTGTGGATGTCTTGATAAGACGGAGTTCAAATTGCAAAATATCGCATAGTGTTTACCGAAAACCACACACCGACGCCTACTTGAACGCACAATCGCACCATCACCCCTCACAGAAATCCGCTCTCGTCAAAACTCTCAAACACCAGGCAAAACTAGTATCTGATGCAAAAAGCTTAAGAACTGAGATTCTACATGTCAAGAAAGCTCTTCAATTGAACGGTTATAACAACGCACAAATAAACAGCTCTAACTAATAAAAACGGGCCAAACACCACAGAAGTTGAAGATGACAACATAATTAAAACGATTAAACTACCATACATTACCAGAGTAACTGATAAAATAACTAAAATTCCAGAAGAACAAAAAAATCAAAGTAAGATTTGGCACAGTACAAACAATCGCAAGAACATAACTAGTGTTAAAGATAAACTACCCAAACTCTCCACAGAAGGAGTCTACCGCATCAACTGCTCGTGCGGACAATGCTATGTTGGTCAGACGGGTAGAAACAATAACAACGTCTCAAAGAACACCAAAGGAACATCAAAAACTCTCAAACCCAGATATCAGCGGTGCAGAACACGCTTGCCAGAAGAACCACATAATTCACTTTGACAGTGTCGACATCTTATGTAAAACCAACCACTACCGGTCGAGACTGGTACATGAGTCCAATCATTCCGATAGCTACAAATTAAGTGCGGCTTGGAAATGCATTATCAAGCAAGGTACAAACCGCATATACCTCAACGCTTGACACAATCCCTCCATAACACCTCATGACGAGGGTAATGAAACATCTTTAGCCCCCTTTGTCTGAACAGCTCGTTTAACTGGAAACACCGGCTTGGATTCCTAATAAACCCAACCCCCCATTGTGTCCCGGCACACCTGATCGCGCGAGTGATGACATCACAGCCTCCGTATAAACAGACCCGGAAGCGGTACCAGTCGTTTGATCTGCCCGCCCAGGTTTGGCGAGGGTGCTTGATGATGCTGAACGTAGTTAACAGCGAAACGTCGTATATATCTTTTTTCTAATATATTGGGGGGTCACTTTTCAACACACTGGTGTGCTGAGATAGTAAAGGAATTGGCGCGTTTTCTATTCACGTGACAACCCCTTACTGATTGGCCGTGTCAGGTAGTGGAGGGTTAAACGACACTATTTTATAATTTTATACGTGACCTGACCCAAAAATGAATTTCGTCGAGAAGAAAGACGTGTTCAACACAGACGTGTTCAACAAAAACTTGTTCAACACAGACTTGTTCAGCTCCGACTGATCTGTGGGTCTCTGTGTGATTATGTGGGTCTCTTTGAGGGTCTGTGGGTCTGGGTGAGTTTGTGGGTCTCTCTGAGAGTCTGTGGGTCTCTCTGAGAGTCTGTAGGTCACTGTATGATTGGGTCTCTGTGAGGGTCTGTGTGTCTCTGTGTACGTCTGTGAGGGTCTGTGGGTCTCTGTGAGAGTCCGTGGTCCTCTGTGAGAGTCTGTGGGTCTCTGTGAGAGTCTGTGGGTCTCTTTGAGAGTCTGTGGGTCTCTTTGAGAGTCTATCAATCTCTGGGAGTCTGTCGTGTGTGAGTCTGTGGTTGTCTGAGTCTGTGGTTGTCTGTGAGTCTGTGGGTTTCTGTGTAAGTCTTTGAGTCTCTGTGTAAGTCTGTGGATCTCCGTGTGAAGCTCTGGGTCTCTGTGAGAGTCTGTGGGTCTCTTTGAGAGTATATGGGTCTCCGTGAGGGTCGGTGGGTCTCTGTAAGTCTGTTGCTCGCTATGAGTGTTCGTGCATCTCTGTGAGGGTCTCTGTTTATGTGTGAGTATGTGGGTCTCTGTGAGGGTCAGTGGGTTTCTCTGTAAGTCTGTGGGTTTCATAGAGGGTCTGTGGGGTTCTGGTAGAGTCTGTCGTTCTCTTTGGGGATCTGAGTGTGTCTGCAGGAGTCTGTGGGTCTTTGAGTCTGTGGGTCTCTGTGAGGGTCTGTGGGTCTTTGAGAATCTATGGGTCTGTTTGATGTTGTGCGGTTCTCTGTGAGGGTCTGTGGGTTTCTGCGAGAGTCTGTGGGTCACTGTGTGAGTCTGTGGGTCTCTGTTTGAGACTGTGGATCTCTGAGACTGTGGGTCATTATTAGGGCGTGTGGGTGTCTGAAAATCTGTGGGTCTCTGTGTGAGTATGTGGGTCTCTTTGTCTGTGGGTCTCAGTGGGTCTCAGTGAGTGTGTGGTTGAGTTTGACGGTCTGTGGGTCTCTTTTTGGGTCCATGGGTCTCTTTTAGGGTCTGTGGTTCTCTGAGAGTCTATGGGTGTGTTTAAGGGTATGCGGTTCTCTTTGAGGGTCTGTGGGTCTCTGTGTGAGTCTGTGGGTATGTTTGTGAGTCTGTTCGTCTCTGTGTGAGTCTGTGGGTATCTGTGTGAGTATGTGGGTCTTATGAGGGTCTGTGGGTCTCTGTGTGAGTATGTGGGTCTCTGTGAGCATTAAAGGGCCTCTGGGAGAGACGGTGGGTCTCTTTGAGAGTCTGGTTTTCTGTGAGTCTGTGGGTTTCTATAAGTATGTCTCTATGAGAGTGTGGGTCTCTGTGAGTCTGAGAGGCTGAGTCTCTGTATGGGTATGTCTGTCTCTGAGAGTCCGTGAGTCGCTTTGTGAGTCTGTGGATCTCTGTGAGATTCTGTGATTCTCTTTGAGAGTCTGTGGTTCTCTTATGTGATTCTGTGGGTCTCTGTGAGGGTCTGTGGGTCTCTGGGTGAGTCTGTGGGCCTATATGTGAATCTGTGGCTCATTATTAGGGTGTGTGGTTCTCTGTGAGAGACTGTGGATCTCTGTATGAGTGTGTCTGCAGGAGTCTGTGGGTCTTTTTATGAGTCTGTGGGTCTCTGAGGGATTCTGTGGGAATCTGTGAGGGTCAATGGGTCTCTCTGTGGGTCTCTGTGTCTCTGTGAGGGTCAAAGGGTCTCTGGGAGAGTATGTGGGTCTTTGTGAGGGTCAAAGGGTCTCTGGGAGAGACGGTGGGTCTCTTTGAGAGTCTGGTTTTCTGTGAGTCTGTGGGTCTCTATAAGTATGTCTCTGTGAGAGTGTGGGTCTCTGTGAGTCTGAGAGGCTGAGTCTCTGTATGGGTATGTTTGTCTCTGAGAGTCCGTGAGTCGCTTTGTGAGTCTGTGGTTCTCTTTGAGATTCTGTGGTTCTCTTTGAGAGTCTGTGGTTCTCTTATGTGATTCTTTGGGTCTCTGTGAGGGTCTGTGGGTCTCTGGGTGAGTCTGTGGTTCTCTTTGTGATTCTGTGGCTCATTATTTGGGTGTGTAATTCTCTGTGAGAGTCTGTGTTTCTCGGTATGAGTATGTGGGTCACTATTAGGGTATATGTGTCTCGTTGGGAGGCTGTAGGTCTGTGAGAGTCTGTGATTCTCTTTGAGAGTCTGTGAGTCTCTGTGTTAGTCTTTGGGTCTCTTTGAGGATTATGGGTTTTTGTGTGAGACTGTGGTTCTCTGTGTGAGTAAGTGGGCAACAATTAGGGTATATGGGTCTCTTTGAGAGGCTGTAGGTCTGTGAGTCTGTGGTTCTCTGTGAGAGTCTGTGGGTCTTCTTGAGGGTCTGTGGGTCTTCTTGAGGGTCTGTGGGCCTCTGTTTTTGTCTGTGGGTTTCTGTGTGAGTCTGTGGTACTCTATGAGTGGTGCGTCGCTGTGAGGGTCTTTGGGTCAATGTATTGGTCTGTGGGTCTGTGTGTGAGTTTGTGGGGTTTTGTTTGAATATGTGGTTCTCTCTGAGAGTCTGTGGGTCTCTTCGAGAGTCTGTGGGTCTGTGTGTGGGTCTGTGGGTCTATGTGTGGGTCTGTGGGCCTCTGTGTAAATATGTGGCTCATTATTAGGGTGTGTGGTTCTCTATAAGTGTTTGTGGGTCTCTGTATGAGTGTCTCTGCAGGAGTATGTGAGTCACTATTAGGGTATGTGGGTCTCTTTGAGTGTTTGTACGTCTCTGCAGGAGTGTTTGTGTCTGAGAGAGTCCGTGGATTTCTGTGATTCTGTGGGTCTCTGTGAGGGTCTGTGGGTCTCTGGGTGAGTCTGTGGGTCTCTGGATGAGTGTCACTGCAGGAGTTGTGGGTCTCTTTGATGAGAGTCTGTGGTTCTCGGTATGAGTATGTGGGTCACTATTAGGGTATGTGGGTCTCTTTGAGAGTTTGTACGTCTCTGTAGGAGTGTTTGTGTCTGAGAGGGTCCATGAGTGTCTGTGATTCGCGGGTCTTTGTGAGAGTCTCTGGGTCTCTGGGTGAGTCTGTGGGTCTGTTTGTGAGTCTGTGGGTCTGTTTGTGTGTCTGTGGGTCTCTATAAGTGTATCTCTGTGAGAGTGTGGGTCTCGGTGAGTCTGAGAAGCTTAGTCTCTATATGGGTATGTCTGTCTCTTTGAGAGTCCGTGGGTCTTTTTGTGAGTCTGTGGATCTCTGTGAGGGTACGTGGGTCTCTTTGAGGGTCTGTGGGTCTCTGTAAAGGTATGTGGGTCTCTGCGTGAGTGTGCATCACTATAAGGGTTTATCGGTCTCATTGAGAGGTTGTAGGTCTCTGTGGGGGGCGGTGCGGTGGCCCAGTGGTTAGCGCTGTCGCCTCACAGCAAGAAGGTTCCGGGTTCGAATCTCTCGGCTCGGGTGCCTTTCTGTGTGGAGTTTGCATGCTCTCCCCGTGTCCGCGTGGGTTTTCGCCGGGCACTCCGGTTTCCTCCCACAGTCCAAAAAGCATGCTGCTACATAGGTTAATTGGCTCGCAGGCTAAATTGCCCCGCAGTGCCCGGCGATGGACTGGCGTCCCATCGTCGGTATAGCCTTGCCTTGCGCCCTGTGTCTGCCGGGATAGGCTCCGGCTTCACCGCGACCCTGTATAGGACTAAGTGGTTTCAGATAATGAGATGAGATGAGGTCTCTGTGGGAGCCATTGGGTCTCTCTGTGCGTCTGTGGGTCTCTGTAAAGGTATGTGGGTCTCTGTGAGAGTCTTTGGCTCTCTGCTTGAGATTGTGATTCTCTGTGTGAATCTGTGGGTCTCTGTGGGTCAGTGGGCCTCTATGTGGGTCTGTGGGTCTATGTGAGGGTTTGTGGGTCTCTGTGAGTCTGTTGCTGACTCTCAGTGTAAGTGGGTCTTTGTGAGAGTTCATGGGTCTCTGAGAGAGTTCATGGGTCTCTGTGAGAGTCTGTAGGTCTCTTTGAGCATCTGTGGGTCTCTGTGAGGGTCTGTGGGTCTCTGAGAGTCTATGGGTCTGTTTGAGGGTGTGCGGTTCTCTTTGAGGGCCTGTGGGTCTCTGTGGGAGTCTTTGGGTATCTGTGGGTCTCTGTGGGTCTGTGGGTCTATATGAGGGTTTGTGGGTCTCTGTGAATCTGTTGCTCACTATTAGTGTAAGTGGGTCTCTGTATGAGTGTCTCTGCGGGAGTCTGCGGGTCTCTGCGGGAGTCTGCGGGAGTCTCCGGGTCTCTGCGGGTCTCTGCGCGAGTCTGCGGGTCTCTGTAAAGGTATGTGGGTCTCTGTGTGAGTGTGCATCACTATAAGGGTTTATCGGTCTCTTTGGGAGGTTGTAGGTCTCTGTGGGAGCCTTTGGGTCTCTCTGTGAGTTTGTGGGTCTCTGTAAAGGTATGTGGGTATCTGTGAGAATCTGTGGGTCTCTGAGATTGTGATTCTCTGTGTGAATCTGTGGGTCTCTGTGGGTCAGTGGGCCTCTGTGTAGGTCTGTGGGTCTATGTGAGGGTCTGTGGGTCTCTGCTTTAGTCTGGGGTTCTTTGTGTGAGTCTGTGTTTCGTTGTGAGGATTTGTTAGTCTCTGTGTTAGTCTTTGGGTCTCTTTGAGGTTTTTTGGGGGTTTTTGTGAGCTATGGTTCTCGGTATGAGTTTGTTCGTCACTATTAGGGTATGTGGGTCTCTTTGAGAGGTCGTATGTCTATGTATGAGTCCGTTGTTCTCTGCGAGAGTCTGTGGGTCTCCGTTTGAGCCTGTGGCTCATTATTAGGGTGGGTGGTTCTCTGTGAGTCTGTGGGTTTCTTTGAGAGTCTGTGGGTCTCTTTGAGAGTATGTGCTTTTCTGTGGGTCTCTGTGAGGGTCAGTGGGTCTCTGCGAGTCTCTGTGTGAGTGTCTGTTTGAGGGCTTGTGTGTCTGTTTGAGTCTGAGTCTCTGTTTGACTGTGTCCGTTAGTGTCTGTGGGTCTCTGTATGAGTCTGTGGTTATCTGTGAGGGTCTGTGGGTCTCTGTGAGGGTGTGCAGGTCTCAGAGGCTGTGGCTCTCTGTGTTTTTCTGTTTGTCTTTGTATGGGTGTCTGTGTGAGTCTGTGTGCCTGTTTGACGGTTTGTGGGTCTCTGTAGGAGTCAGTGGGTCGCTGTGACCGTTTTTGGGTCGCTGTGAAGGTCTGTGGGTCGCTGTGAGGGTCTGTGGATCTGTCTGAGTTTGTGGGATTCTGCTTGAATCTGTTGTTCTCTTTGAGAGTCTGTGTATCTCTGTGAGGGTCTTTGGGTCTCTGGGTGAGTCTGTGGGTCTCTCTATGAGTGTCTCTGCGGGAGTTTGTGGTCCTCTGTTTGAGTCTGCGGTTCTCTTTGAGATTCTGTGGTTCTCTTTGAGAGTCTGTGGTTCTTTGCGAGGATCTGTGAGATTCCTTTGTTAGCCTTTGGGTCCCTTTGAGGTTCATGGGTTTGTGCGTGAGACTGTGTTTCTCGGTATGAGTATGTCGGTCACTTAGGGTTTGTGGGTCTCTTTGAGAGTCTGTGGGTCTCTGTGAGGGTCTGTGGGTCTCTGAGTGTCTATGGGTCTGTTTGAGGGTGTGCGGTTCTCTTTGAGGGTCTGTGGGTCTCTGTGAGGGTTTGTGAGTCTCTGTGAGTCTGTTGTTCACTATTAGTGTAAGTGGGTCTCTGTATGAGTGTCTCTGCGGGAGTCTGTGGGTCTCTGCGGGAGTCTGTGGGTCTCTGCGGGAGTCTGCGAGTCTCTGCGGGAGTCTGCAGGTCTCTGCGGGAGTCTGCGTTTCTCTTTGAGTCTCTGTGGGTCTCTTTGAGAGTCTGTGGGTCTCTTTGAGAGTCTGTGGGTCTCTTTGAGAGTCTGTGGGTCATGATTAGGGCGTGTTGGTCTCTGAGAGTATTTGGGTCTCTGTGTGAGTATGTGGGTTTCTTTGACGGTCTGTGTGGATCTGTGAGTTTCAGTGAGTATGTGGTTGTGTGTGAACGTCTGTGGGTCTCTTTATGAGTCCATGGGTCTTTTTGAGTTTCTGTGAGTCTCTGTATGGGTGTCTATGTGAGTATGTGGTTCTCTTTGAGAGTCTGTGGGTCTCTTTGTGAGTCTGTGCGTCTCTTTGTGAGTCTGTGGGTCTCTTTGTGAGTCTGTGGGTCTCTGTAAAGGTATGTGGGTCTCTGTGTGAGTGCATCACTATAAGGGTTTGTCGGTCTCTTTGAGAGGTTGTAGGTCTCTGTGGAAGCCTTGGGGTCTCTCTGTGAGTCTGTGGGTCTTTGTAAAGGTAAGTGGGTCTCTGTGAGGGTCAGTGGGTCTCTGCGATAGTCTGTGTGTCTCTGTGTGAGTCTGTCTGTTTGAGGGCTTGTGTGTCTCTGTTTGAGTCTGAGTCTCTGTTTGACTGTGTCCGTTAGTGTCTGTGGGTCTCTGTATGGGTCTGGGTTATCTGTGAGGGTCTGTGGGTCTCTGTGAGGGTGTGCAGGTCTCAGAGACTGTGGGTCTGTGTTTTTCTGTTTGTCTTTGTATGGGTGTCTGTGTGAGTCTGTGTGCCTGTATGACGGTTTGTGGGTCTCTGTATGAGTCTGTGGGTCTCTTCGGGAGTCTGTGGGTCTCTTCGGGAGTCTGTGGGTCTCTGCGGGAGTCTGTGGATCTCTGCGGAGTCTGTGGATCTCTTCGGGAGTCTGTGGGTCTCTGCGGGAGTCTGTGGGTCTCTGCGGGAGTCTGTGGGTCTCTGCGGGAGTCTGCGGGTCTCTGCGGGAGTCTGCGGGTCTCTGTGGGAGCCTGCGGTTTTCTTTGAGCGTCTGTGGGTCTCTGTGAGGGTTTGTGGGTCTCTGTGAGTCTGTTGCTGACTATTAGTGTAAGTGGATCTCTGAAGGAGTGTCTCTGCGGGAGTCTGTGGATCTCTGCGGGAATCTGTGGGAGTCTGTGGGTCTCTGTGGGAGTCTGTGGGTCTCTGCGGGAGTCTGCGGGTCTCTGTGGGAGCCTGCGGTTTTCTTTGAGCGTCTGTGGGTCTCTGTGTGAGTATGTGGGTTTCTTTGACGGTCTGTGGATCTGTGGGTTTCAGTGAGTATGTGGTTGTGTGTGAACGTCTGTGGGCCTCTTTGTGTTTCATGGGTCTTTTTGAGTTTCTGTAACTCTCTGTATGAGTGTCTCTGTGAGTATGTGGTTCTCTTTGCGAGTCTGTGGGTCTCTTTGAGAGTCTGTGGGTCTCTTCGAGTCTGTGGATCTCTTTGAGAGTCTGTGCATCACTATACGGGTATGTCGGTCTCTTTGAGAGGTTGTAGGTCTCTGTGTGAACCTTTGGGTCTCTCTGTGAGTCTTTGTGTCTCTGTGAAGGTATTTGGGTCTCAGAGTCTGTGGGTCTCTGTTTGAGATTGTGGTTCTCTGTGTGGGTCTGTGGGTCTATGTGAGGGTATGTGGGTCTCTGTGAGTCTGTTGCTCACTCTTAGTATACGTGGGTCTCTGTGAGAGTCCATGTGTGTCTGTGTGAGTTTTGGGTCTCTGAGAGTCAGTGGGCCTCTATGTGGGTCTGTGGGTCTATGTGAGGGTCTGTGAGTCTCTATGTTAGTCGTTGGGTCTCCTTGAGGTTTTATGGGTTTTTGTGTGAGACTGTGGTTCTCGGTATGAGTATGTGGGTCACTATTAGGGGATGTGGGTCTCTTGAGAGGCTGTAGGTCTGTGTGTGAGTCCGTGGTTCTCTGTGAGAGTCTGAGTCTCTGTATGAGAGTGTCTGTCTCTGCGAGAGTCT
This sequence comes from Mordacia mordax, assembly GCA_036362905.1. Taxonomy (NCBI): domain Eukaryota; kingdom Metazoa; phylum Chordata; class Hyperoartia; order Petromyzontiformes; family Petromyzontidae; genus Mordacia; species Mordacia mordax. The sequence continues at coordinate 8,641,980 of JAZEWT010000030.1, read as the reverse complement.
GTGGGTCTCTGTATAAGCCTGTGGCTCGTTATTAGGGTGTGTGGTTCTCTGTGAGAGTCTGAGTCTCCGTATGAGTGTCTCTGCAGGAGTCTGTGTGTCTCTGAGTCTGTGGGTCTCTTTGACAGTATGTGGATTTCTGTGGGTCTCTGTGAGGGTCAGTGGGTCTCTGGGAGAGTCTGTGCGTCTCTGTGTGAGACTGGTTGTCTGTGATGGTCTGTGGGTCTCTTTGTGATTCTATGGGTCTCTGAGAGTCTGTCAGTCTCTTTGTGACTCTATGGGTCTCTTTGAGAGTCTGTGGGACTCTTTGTGATTCTATGGGTCTCTGAGGGTCTGTCAGTCTCTTTGTGACTCTGTGGGTCTCTCTGTGAGTCTGTCTTGAGGGTTTGTGGGTCTCTGTTTGAGTCTGAGTCTCTATATGACTGTCTCAGTGAGGGTCTGTGGGTCTCTGTGTTTTTCTCTTGGTCTCGGTGCGAGTCTGTGGGTCTCTGTGAGTCTCTATATGAGTGTCTCTGTGGATCTCTGTGAGTCTGTGGGTCTCTGTGATGGACTGTGGGTCTCTGAGGGTCTGAGTCTCTTTGTGACTGTGGGTCTCTGAGGGTCTGAGTCTCTTTGTGACTGTGGGTCTCTTTGAGAGTCTGTGGTTCTCTTTGTAACTCTGGGGCTCTGTGAGAGTCTGTGGCTGTTTGTGAGAATCTGTGGGTCTCTCTGTGAGTCTGTTTTTCTCTGTGAAGGTCTGTGGGTCTCTGTTTTTCTGTTGGTCTCTGTGTGAGTCTGTGGGTCTCTGTGAAGGGCTGTGGGTCTCTGTGTGAGTCTATGGGTATCTTTGAGAGTCTCTGTTTCTCTGTGTAAGTCTGTGGGTCTCTGTATGAGTGTTTGTCTTTGTAAGAGTTTTTGGGTCATTATTAAGGAATGTGGATCTCTCTGAGAGTCTGTGGGTCTATGTGTGAGTCTGTGATTGTCTGTGAGGAAATGTGGGTCTCTGTATGAGTCTGTCTCTGTGAGGGTCTGTGGTTCACTGTTTTTGCTGTGGTGTTATTTCACCACCCGGTGCGGTGGTGAATTTCCCCAACCTTCTCCAGAGATGTAAATCTCTACTGTGGGAGGTGATACCAAATTCCGACCCCTTAGCAAAGGGAACATCAAGATGGGGCGAGGTCTCTCCGCCAGGGCTCGCTGGCCATGGCCCATCCTACACAGAACACCTACCACATGATCCAACGTCCTTCTGAACACGTGCGGATAAATTTGAGCGAGCATTTGAGATCAGTCATCAAAGTCAAACATTTTCGTCCTGGAACGCCAAGTATGTACCAACCGGAACGTCAAGCCCACGCAGAGCTCGGTGTTCTCCGTTGATTGTGGGCGTTGCCTAGAAGAGGCCGGACGTTTGTGGTTTTACTGAAAACCCAGGAAAATCCCAAACCTCATTCGGCTGCCCCACGCACAGAAACGCAGCCTTGTACACGAGGAGTCGGCAGCGTGCGACACGCGTGCCGTGAGTCACACGCACAATGAAAGTCTGACGGCAAAGAAACCAAGGTTTAAAAACCCAATAAAAGCTACACCTGGCCGCACTGGCAATCTCTAAATTATGCCGTCCACTGAAAGTTCTTTGACGTAGAAATAAAAACGATTGATTTAGTTCGTTTATGACGCAAAAAATATCAATGGCACGCAGATCCGCAAACAAGAGTTACTAAGTTAGATCTTGGTTCGGTTGCTGACCCCTGTTCTGTACGCACACCCTCCCCCCCACAGAGGCGCCGCGGGTCGCGCCCACTCGCCACCGGCAGCGAGACGCCCTCGGCTGGATGGCGACCCCGAGATGTTCTCTCGCAACCCGCGGCCCAGCACGAGCGTGAGGCACCGTCCTTGCGCATAGCGCGGCAGCCGCCGCCACGGCAGTAGGGACTTTCCCTGCGCGCTCGCCTCGCAGCCACAAAGAACCCTCCACCGTTAACAGCCCCAGTCCTTTGGCCCGTTTTGTGCTCCTCCCATGCAACAGTGCAGGAGGCTGCAGCATCACGCAAATTATCATCGCTAGCAACAGCATATTGATGCTGGTTTTACGACACAATGTGTGATCACTTTTGTCCTACAGATGATCTTCATCCTCATCATGAAGCTTTGACGATTCCTCCAACGTGGGAGGCGAAACGTTGCGAAGGAGATTGAGGGAACACTCGACAGGGCTGTGGAGAGCACGTCTCTGCACCATCATTATCGGCAGCCTCACTGTGGAGAGAAATGAGCACCTTCTTCACATACCGATGTCTCCATATAAAAAATGTGTTCTTTACTCATCCCATCAGCCGCTTGTCCTCCTAGAAGTGCATCCTTTCAGCAGCATTGATTTATCAAGCAAACCGTGGAGCGGATTTGAAATTCGTTCCCATCGGCAGCCGGAATCTGCTCGAACCAGTCAGGTTTAATGCGAGATGTTTACAGCCGAGGTTCTTGCCTGTACCACTGGGTCCTAGTCGGGCACAAACCTCCGTGATGCTAATCACAGAGCCGTCATCGGCGTCGCTTCGCCGAGTCTAAGGACTGCAGTAGTGAATTCGCACAAAGCGCGACTCGTGTGGAGCCGCGACGAGGGGGCCCAGGGCTCGACGGCTCGCGTGCGAAGCCCGGAAGAGACATCGTCGTCGGACATGTTACGAGCAGCGTTCTGAGACCCGATGTCGATCTCGCAACAGCTGCTGGGTCTGGTGAAGGGAACGGTGAGGATGGAACCAGCGGCATTGGTCACAGCGACCTGCGCTGCTCTTGGTTCCGGTCACAGTTTCACATCGTATTGTAATATTTACATCTTTTAACAGAAGCAGTCAACTGAATAAAGTGTGTCATAATAAAAAAATACCGTTGGCACTTGGGCAATAATAATACAATTTGTAACGCCTCACGCAAATTCCATGCCTGGTTATGGGCGAGACAGAGCTACAAACCGCAGAGAGGCGAAGGAAAGGCAGCCATGCAGTCATCTGGCGCCAACAACTGCTGGACACTGTCCCGAATATTATGATGTTATTGGCTAATTAATTGAGTGGATTTTTTTTTATGTCGGAGGAGATTCACGCAGAACAAAGGGAGAACACACAAACTCCACACAGAAAGGTGCCAGAGGCGGGAATCGAATCGCCTCGGACAGGACCTGCTTGCTGTGAGACGCAGATGTTAGCACTGCGCCACCCTGCCGCCAAAACAGGCGCTCTATCCGGACCCGGCCACACGACTGTGGAAACGCACCGTCTCCCTGACGCTGTTTGGTTAGAAGCTTTGCAGGAGCCGGAAGTAGTGGCAGAAGCGGCAGATTCCATCGTGAACTGCTCGCATAGTTTGTGATGGAAATTAGACTCCGAGCCAAAAAGACATCTGCAGTTTAACACAGCTGCACTGTTATTGAATGGGAGGCTTTAACGTTTCCAGTTTCATCCGTCCTTGAAGAGAAGACGAAATTGCATTCCTTCCCATTTAAAACACGAGAATGTCATCTCCCGAGAAAGCATCCCAGCCTTTCTCACAAAACCTTGTTCCATCTTAGTTGACGCATAGTCCTCAGCATTCGTTCGTCTTCTGAGCTGACAGGGATACTCGAGGATGCCTCCAATGTAAACGGCTAAATGTCGCGAAAAAGAGCGAGGGAACACTCGACACGGCTACCTCTAAAGAACTATAGAGAGCAATTATGCTTCGAGTCGTGCAAATACACGTGAGTACAAATCCGCGTCGGTCAGCTACACTTCAACGCGCTGCTCCTCACGTCCCGTTGGGCGGTGCTGGAGAGTTTCCCCCCCCACTGCGACAGACCGCGCCACCCCCAACGATGCCACCACGGTCGCCTTATTAGCACGACTCCCAGAAATGATATTTCCATCAACGTAAGTGTCCTTGTAGCGTCCACCCAAATTGCAGCCCGTTGTGTCAGAACGGCGCAACCGCAGTAATTATCGCAGATTACAGTGACACGTGCCAATCTGCCAGGCCACCCCGTCTCATTACAGAGAGCCGGTGACACGGAGAGGCCCTGTGCCGGTGATGGTGCCTGCTAGCGCGGGAGCCCTCGCGGCCACCGGTTTGGGTGGAGGGCGCTCGTGGGTGGCACTCAGGGAGACGATCAAACTATGAAAATACAAACCTCGACGGTTTTCAAGGGGCAGATCACGGAGCCTCTTTGCGGGCCCGTGCCAGGGGCACAAACCAGATTCCTCTTCCCCCACGAGTGCAGTGACCCTTACTACTGTTTCGAGGGGGACCCCTTTCGCTGGTTAGACGTCAGTGCGAGTGCCGCCATGTCGCCTGCATGACAAAACAATGCAATTCTAAATGTGATTGATTCATAACAGCTAGGGTTTTCTAAATATGTCTGCATGGGCAATAAAACAATACAGACTTCATAATTCAAAACCTAAAATGTAACATGAAACCAAATACTCAAGGTACGTATTTTCACAGGGGTTGCTCGTCACATACTTGTGGCCATGAGGGTCCGCCAATGAAGACTTCCATAACAGTCCGCCATAGCCCTGGGACGATCGGGCCGCGATGCACGCCTCTGGGCGCTGCTCGCTCCACCCGACCCTGCCCGCGTCTCGCACTTAGACAGCGCCTGTCCCGTCATCCCTTTCCTCCGGCGCCGTCCGGCGGCGTCTGAAGTTCCCATGGGCACCATCAATCGTGGTCATGAGTTCCACGTCTTGCAGATTCCTGTGATCGACCCGACTCCGCGGTCTCGAGCCGCGTTTTCTTATCGCGGGCCGTCCTCGCTGAACGTTACGAATCGCTGAGAAGACGTTCGCGAGGAGCGAGCGGAGAGCGCGGCGGAAAGCGATGCTCATCGGCTGCGTGAGTGCCGGGTTGGTCGGTCCCTGAGAGATCCGGTGCTTGAGACACTTGTCGAGCAAAGTGAATTGGTTTAGTTTCTTGGGTGCGGTAATTAGTTACAATTTGTGTTACAATTTGTAACACAAATTGTTACAATTTGAATCCAAATCCACTTGGTGACTAAAGCAAATCACAGCGGCGGTATTGTTAGCGGTGTGCGAGCAGAAAGTAAAAACCTCTCCACATTCATCATCGCCACTGCCTTGAAACAGCAATGTTTGCAGCCATGCTGACGCTGCTCATTCAGGAGCAGATGAAATCACCTTGAGTCGGTTTTCCTAGCTCCACGGCCACGCGCGAAGTCTTGGGGGTATGGGGCCAGGGCCCCGTTTGTCACTCGGTCTCACCTCAGGGAGTGTGCGAGCGGGGCCCCACTCGCACTCTCCCCTGGCTCAGCGAGGACATGCTTCGACTCTCGTCTGGTTAATGCGCGTTTGTGGCATTCTACGTGGATTGGTACCACATGCTGCCTTATTTTAATGGGGTACTTTTATTTGACTTTTTGAGTTTGCCCCTTTTACGCATTTTCGATGAACCCAAAGTCTCCACACGGCCCCTATTAAACACACGTGCGCCTTGTTAGGTGCAGCCTCCAATTGGCGATAATCATCTCTGCGGCAGGGCCACGACCACCGTCTCCGGTCCCTCACGACGCACGACTCACGCTGCTCCTTCTCACGAACGCTACACGACGCTTGCTCACTTTCTGGAAAATGTTGGCACCGGCTAACCACGTGTCTGCCTTTCCTCTACCCGCCTCTCTGCGGTTTCCTGGCGTCTTTGAATCGTTCTTTCTTCAGACGACACTGAGTGTGCGTGGTGCATTACCAATTGCAATATTACTTTAATTATTTTCATAGGCACTGCGCGGCCGTAGTGGCCATCCTCTGGCCCCAAAGCCAGCGGACTACACGGAGGGCAGGTTGAATCTATATGAGACACCAAACTTCCTTACAAACTAAGCATGAAGAAAACGGAAGAGCTCATGCTTGCGCAAACGTATCTGGTACAAACACTACAGTGTGCAGCAAACCATCCATTCATAAATGATCTTTAATCACAAACTTGCAGACAGGCCAGGAGGAAGTTCCGGATGTAACTCTGGAAGAAGTCACCTTTGCCGGTCGCAGTGTAAACGTGGGCAGAGTTCCTCGAGCAGGTCGGATCACTCTGGAGGACGTCGTTAAAGAAATGGAACCAGCTGCTGGAACTCACCAGTGGACTTACTCGGACTGAAATTACAAGGGGGGGGGGGCAGCAAAGTAGAGATTAAAAGGGAAGTTAGACAAGGTGACGCACGTTCACCAAGGTTATTCACATTGAGAATTGCTTTCCAAAACCGTTATTTCGGGATATCCGCGTCGAGCGTTGCCTGCCTCACGTTGGAGGCATTCCCAGTTTCGCCTTCCACGTTGGAGGCATCCTTAGGCGCTCTGAGTTCTTATAATGCCCAAGGATCCATCTAACGTGGGAGGTGAAACGGCGCCAAGAGAGAAAAGCTTGATACGGCTATTCCGACAAAATAGCTTTGGAAAGCAATTCTCATGCATCCAGCCGTGAATACCTACATCAGTTATTCACACTATTTGCATCGTGATATCATTCTCAAAAAACGTAGTGGAGAAAGGAATAAATGCTAGTGAAGCATTTACAGGAGGTATCTCGGATGAGTTGACGACGCCATGATGGCAACATTTCGTGGGAGCGGACAGCGGGGTTAGGAGAGCAGGAGAGCGTCGCCCAAGAGATCGTTGCAGGGTTGCGCACAGCGCGTTCCGTTGGAGACGGCGAGCCGTGACGATGTTGAAAATCAAAACTTGTCGATGAAAAGCAGCGTAGTACCGCCTCTCGAGAAGCGCATGTAAGGGGACGGAGCGCAGACTCGGAGTGACGCGCGCACAGTGGCCTAGAGAACATTTGGGATTCCACCGGGAGATTATATTAATAATAATTGCACCCGAGGGTCACAAAGCACTGCACAGAACTGCACAGAGAACAGAACGTCAGCAACAACGGCACCAGAGCAGAAAATCAGCAACAATAAACTTTTTGGGGTTTTTTTTTTTAATATACACATCGTTGCCGAACATGTAATCTTTGATCAGACTTTCAACTATTATTTTAAAATACAAAATTACAATACAGATAAATTATATTACATATATTTAGAAATCATTTAATTTACTATTTATTGTATAATAATAATAATAACTGCATTTCTAGAGTGCTCATCATGCAGTGGTCACAAAGCCGTGCTCAGTGCCGCGGAGTGAATGGCACATGAACAACGAGATAAGAACAGCATATCAGCAAAAACTATTTTTTGGAGTATTTTTTTTTTTACAAATCCGAGTTGTGCAGAGAACGGGTTGTCAACATCAGGACAGCCCAACTGAAAGTAGAACAATAGCAACAAACTATAGAGGGACAAAAAATAAGATAAAAAAATAATTCTGCGACAAACATGGATGGAACAAATGCTCCAAGGCAGGAGCAGCTCGGAGGATTGCCATCATCCCGGCATGACAACACTGAGCCGCATCAATCAACCTAGAGAGCTGCATATCTCTGAAAGGCAGGAGGAATGGATGAGAGTCAAAAAGTGTTAGAGATGAGTCACAGTGTTAGAGATGGGAGTCTCAGTATTAGAGATGGGAGTCAGTGTTAGAGATGGGAGTCTCAGTATTAGAGATAGGAGTCTCAGTGTTAGAGATAGGAGGCACAATATTTGAGATAGGAGTCTCAGTGTTAGGGATAAGAGTCACGAGGCCCAGGCGGGGGGGGGGACTCGAAAGCCTTACGAAACCAGTGAGTCTTGAGACGAGATTTTAAGATACCCAAGGTCGGGAGAAGAAGACGACCACGTGAGTTAGAGAACGGAGCACAAGTCACAATTCATTTCCTCGTGTAACGCGCGTCGCTGTGCTACTCTATGCGAAAGAGAATATGACTCAGAGGTATGGAGAACAAGCCGAGTTGTAGTCAGACGGTGAGACAGCGTCAACATGCCTAAGCGAGAGAAAAACCACACGTACAAGTGTGGCATCCATTAACCAATAGAGGGAAGAGGCAAGCTCCACCTTTGTTGTACTGCCTCCTCCCGGTGGTGGCTCACGGTATGGCACCTGGATGCCAACCACGGCCCTCGAGTACGGGGCCACATGCGGACAGCGCCGAGCGATGGTCGCCGTTACGAAATTGTGAAGAGCGGTGAGGTCGAGACTGACAGCCGAGTAGCAGCCAAAGGAATGGACGCGCCACGTGTGATGTCAACCATGAATAGGGAGTCACTAGTCGTAACCGTGGAGCAACACAGGTAAATGCCTGGAGGACATTCCTTTCAGAATGTTAATGCAATTAAAGAAGATTACAACAGGTTTTACCGTATCTGGCGATTATACAGGTGTTAAGATCTTAACACCTGCATAATTGCATAATTGCCTGGCAATAATTGCATAATTGCCTGGCAATTATGCAGGTGTTAAAATCTTAATACCTGCATAATCGCCAGATACGGTAAAACCTGTTGTAATCTTATATATGTATACTGGCAAAAAAGTACCCATAGCAATTAAATAAATTTAATGAGTGGAGCAACAGGACACGTGCATGCCTCTGATCAACGCCCGGCCATGGGGTTCGGGGGAAGGGGGGACTACAATTGCCTGGGTTGCCCCGTTGTTCACCACGCTAGTGATCCATGGTCACACTCGCGCCTCCAACACCGCTGCGCTCTCGTGATCCAGGCGCAACGGACCCGGAGGCGATTTTGCCAGGAGGAAGGCATCGCTCGGCTCGCTGTGTTCAGTGGATAATCATACGATGAGTCTTTTAACGAATGACGTTTCCTCCTCCTGGGGTGACATGGAGGAGGCCCACGGCTCCCTCCCGTCCTCTCCCACAGCCGGGACGTCATGGAAACCCCCCCCTTCTCACCCCTAACCCCAACCCCTCTATCTAACCCCCCCCCTCCAAACCCTAACCCCCAACCCCCTCCTAACATTAACTCCCTGCCTCTACCCCACTCTCTCACCGTGCTGCCCACGCAGGCTGCTGCCCGCCAGTCAGCGCAGCAGCAGCAGGGCGATAACTTATGCGCTTTATGTGGAGCGGCCCGCCGCGTCCCCCACCCCGCGCCCCGCGCCCCGCTCTCAGTGACATTGTGCCTCTATCCTGTTGATGTTTCCGATGCCTTGCATTTTTGTTTCCACGCAGCAACAATGCCGTAGGTCTCCACCGGGGCGTTGTTGGGGCGGCGCGGTGTCGCAGTGAGTAGCGCTGCTGCCTTCCTCACGGCGAGAAGGACCCCGGTTCAATTCCCGGCTCGGGTGACTGTGTGGAGTTTGCGTGTTCTCTCCCGCGTGTGTTTTTGTCAGGTACTCCGGTTTCCTCCCAGATACGCTGCTACCAAGGTGAATTGGCCTGCTGAGTAAATTTCCCTAAAACGTGTGCCCTGCGATGTACTGGCGTCATATCCTGGGTATAGTCCTGCCTTGCGGTCTGTGTGACAACCAATGTTGACTTCTACCGGGGCCATTTCTGGGGCCCCAGTCAAAATTCAATCAGCACCACTACACTGATAAAAAAGGACTGAGGAACATCGCTCGGCCGGCTCTCGGACGACACGAACTCGTGGGTCACGTGAGTTCACGTGGAGTTACAGTGCCCATTTGAATCCAAGGTTTGAGTTTCCTTGTCGCCATAGTCAGTTATTATTCACCCGAAAGGTGCAATATTAATGAGATTACTATCCGTCTTGATCACATATCAATGGGTGAATTCTTAGTCTTGTCAACACTGTCACCACGAAGCTAGAGATGATTTTCGTCACTACCCATGGGAGGGAGGGTGGCAATGGCGGGCCGTTTGGTTGAGCGACATTTGGCCTACCGACAATTCCACAATAGGTACTTTTGCCTGTATACATATGTAAAAAAAGAAAAAAGGATTTTACCATTTCTGGCAATTATAATAAGAACAGCACTTCTAGAGCACTTTTCACCCGAGGCTCACAAAGCGCTGCACAGCTGTGGAGAGAACAGCATGTCAGCAATAACGTTGCTGCAACAACGTTGCTGACATGCTGTTGTTACTGACATTTTCTCCCCAAGCCCATAAGGTCCAACAATATCTATTGTTCACTTCCAACTTTTTCATTCAGATAATCCATCACTTGTGGTTTACACTGCCTCTTTGCTTTATACTGATCTCCATAGAAATGCTCCATATCTGCTTCTTCACTTTCTGCTGTCGGTACACAAATTTGTATCCCTCAAATATTGAATGGTTTAGCATTTATTTTCACCAGCATGACTATTAAATATTGCCCAAAACCCATGTAGACACTTTGAGATTTCTTCATCTAATATTAAGCCAACACCTTTTTCGTGTCTGACCTCCTAAAAATATAATCTTTACACCTCCTGATGCTCTATAAAAATACATCTGTTAAATCTAAACTCAAAATAGAAACCCATTATTACAGCATACATTTTTTGGGAGGATTCACTGATTTCAAATGCGTGGGGGTATCATTGAATTTTTCCTGGGCCCTGGAATCACTAAGACCGTACTTTATTGTTCGGAAGATGGAACGGGGTTCTCCGAGACTGGACGTGGCGATGCTACGTAGGGGAAGTGAATTTGTAACAAGGCAAATGTGCAACCTGCAGACTTCCAGTTCCATTACTCCGCAACAATTGGGCCCCACGCCTCGGTACCTCGCGCCCGGTGTTAACGCCGCAGTACTGAACGGCAGGCGGACCGTGACACTCGCACGATTCTCCCTCACGGACAGAGTAATTTACAACGCATTGTTGATGAAAGATCCAACACCTCAGACTGAACGTGAACTCTCAACGCGAGGAAAACATTACCTGTATTTACTACATCACTACAGGCTATGAAGAGACAACATGGCCCATCACGCCTCGCACCAGGGCCTGTGCCGCCTATGCCGCCTATGCCACTGCTGGATAACGCACAGCAGCCGACGTTCAAGTCAGCATTCTCCGCTGTGCGCAGCAGCAGCTATTGCTGCTGCCCTAAATCAGCGGCGGTGGCCGCAGGCTCCCCCTCCCCCACTAACCAGGTGACCTGGGGTCATCCGAGACAACCACATGTTGGATCATTTTGCTCTATTAATAAATAGAAACGTATATTTGTGTGTGTGTGTGTGTGTTCTATTTGTTTAATCAAGTTTTATTTATCTTAGATGTGTGTCATATGATCACCTATCGGACAGTGGCTGTGTATTACCCGTTAATGCAAGAGGAGATTAAGCCGGTAGCAGGTTTAATGGCTCGCGGACGTCATCAACTGGCCCCTGTGCGTTTCGTATTTACATACTAATGGTGCCGTCTAGTGGATTCGGGATGGTTAATGGGCAGCAAGGGGGGGGGGATGTAACGGTAGTGCGAGAGAGTGAGGGGGGG
>JAZEWT010000030.1:8614171-8630603 GCA_036362905.1 Mordacia mordax | reverse complement strand
TTTGTGGAATGGCCGAGACACGACTAAGCAAGCGGACCCGGCAGCCGGAGGAGCCGGTGCCTCGTCTCGCGCTCCACGACGTTTCGGAGAGAGCGAGAGTGACGAAGAGGGGATGGGGCCCAGCCCAGCGCAAGAGCGCTCGCCACCTGATGACGGAGCGCTGGCTGGGCATGACAGATGAACACGATCGCATTTTAGGTCAAATTTATGCAGAAATACAGAAAGTTCTAAAGGGATCATAAACATTTTTTCACCACTGCATATACACAGGCACAAAAGGCTTGCCTCACCCTTCCTCTTAAACCTCACTTTAGGAACAGAGAAGAGCACAATCAGCAGATCTCAATACCCGCTGAAGCTCATAGGGAGACAGTCTATACCAAATAGTCTGCAGCCACAACCTTTACTCACAGGGTCACAATCTGAAGGTGAACCTTACCACAATGGCAGCAGCCAGGTCCGGCAGTATGCATGGGGACGCGAGGCGCTGAATTATTCACGAGCAGTCGACGGTCGTTCCTCAGCCCCATCGCCACATAGCTCCTCCCCGCACTGACAGTACGTGCCGTGGAAGATAAAATAGCGAGGACATTGAAAATTGCTCTTCGCGGATTTTCTTTTGGAATAGCCGTGTCGAGTGTTCCAGCTCCTGCACGACGCATTGCCTCCCACGGCATCACCATCAACGTGAGAGGCGAGTCTTTATTCAAACGGGCTATCCCGTTTGAACTGCAGAGGAGAGGAATTGTCATATATCGAGCTGCGAAAACTTACATAAAGATGAAATTTCAAAATGTACCGTGCCAAGGGGCTTCTGGAATTGCTCGAGGCGTGTTTCCATTCTCCCAGCTGTGCGCAGACTTCGTGGCCCCGCCGGAGGCTGCGCGGCTCCTTGCGGTGTCATTCACGCGGAGTCACAGCCGAGTGGGCCCCTGCATAGCGGGGATCGCGTCAGCGGAGAAGCAGTTATGAGCCACCAACAAGCAACACATAAGTTGAACATCTTATCGGCAATTCAAGCGTGTAACTGACGGGTAGGGTGGTGCAGTCTTGGCATCTGCGCATACAGAAAGGTCCTGCCTGGGACTGTTCTATTCCGACCTTGGGCACCTTTATCTGTCGAGTTTGTGTGATCTCCCACTGTCCACGTGGGTATTTGCCTGGTGCTGCGGTTTCTTCCCACCATCCAAAGACACGCTGCTGCTGTTGCTGCTACTGCTGCCTCTGTTAATTGGAATGTCAACGTGTCCCGTGTGCCTTGCACGGGTGGCTGAAGCAGGGTGTGCTGCCACGATGCGCTGCAGGAGTAGAATGTACAGTTCATTATCAATACCCGCTTAACCTTGTACAGGGTTGCGGGGGGCCTGGAGCTTATCCCGGCAGACAGGGATATAGACAGGATATGACGCCAATACATAGCAGGGCACCTTTTTGAGGCAATTTTCTCAGCAGGCCAATTAACCTACGTAGCAGCGTGCCTTTGGGTGGTGGGAGAAAACCGGAATACCAATCAAAAACCGACGGGGAGAACATGTATTTTCCACACAGAAAGGTACCCGAACCGGGAACTAAACCCGGGCCTTCTTACTGTAAGACAGCAGCGCTACTTACCGTGCCGCCTACGAGGACAATGTACGACGGAAAAAAACACAACAATGAGGAGTGTGCATCCTCTCCAGGGCAAGCACGGAAACATACCTCCGTAATTGCTGCTGTCAACGTGCACATCACAAAACGAAGTTGTAAACACTTGCCAACACCATTGTCACGAACAATGTGGTTAACCTGAAAAATGCATAAGATACCGGTGGAGGGAACGGCTGCGTTCGATGCAGGGGAGGCCCATGCACGCAGGCAGGAGCTCCGAGGCCTCCACGTAAACGTCACTGCGCTACCGCGCAAGCAATGCAGGCCCTCAATAAACACGTGGCATTGTGCAGAAAAGCCTCGCTAAAGCCTCAGGACTTTCCTGGAAAAAAAATACTAATTTTCCAGGTGCTCTTCCATTGCGAGATTACGTTCCATTTAGAGAAGCATGGGAGGGGAGCACCCGGAGAAAACGCGTGCATACGAGGCGACGTCGTCACACCGTCACGAACCCACCTACTCTGCTGCCATCTGTTGCCACCTTACGGTCCAGAAAAGTGAGATCACAAGCCTTAACTCAATAAACTCTTGCCTTCTAAGTGGTGGCCTTCAGGTGTGAGCCAAGTCGCCCGTCCACAGCTCGACATCGAATGTCTCACTGGCTTGCCCTTTCACCTTGGTTGAGATGAAAGGGGCGACCCCATTTCTCGGCTACCTGTGTTTTGTAAATGGCTCGGCAGCAGATGCAGAGGGCGGCGCGGTGGCCCAGTGGTTAGCGCTGACGGCTCACAGCAAGAAGGTCCCGGGTTCGAATCTCTCGGCTCGGGTGCCTTTCTGTGTGGAGTTTGCATGCTCTCCCCGTGTCCGCGTGGGTTTTCGCCGGGTACTCCGGTTTCCTCCCACAGTCCAAAAGCATGCTCCTGGATAGGTTGATTGGCTCGCAGACTAAAATTGTCCCGCAATGCCCGGCGATGGACTGGCGTCCCGTCGTCGGGTGTATTCCTGCCTTACGCCCTGTGTTTCCGGGATAGGCTCCGGCTCACCGTGACCCTATATAGGATTAAGCGGTTTCAGACAATGAGATGAGCTGAGCAGATGCAGATCCACCACGCGGGCCGCGATTTCCCTGCAGATCTCTCATGGACCTCTTCAGCTCCAGATTTGTGGAAAACAGTTAAAGGTGTTTGGTTAACCTTCCTGTTGCCAATGTTCGTACGAACTCATCTATTGAATAATGCACAGTCGAGATGAATTCTCTTACGCAAATCCAAAGGTAATGGCGATTTATTTGTTAAAAATACAGTTTACCACGAGCAAGGCTCACTGTGAAAATGCAGATGTCGGTGATTGTGTGCAGTAAAGAATGCACAAGCGATGACGGTCGACTGTATAGTGCATGCGCCAATCTCTGACGCAGGTTGGAAGATTTGCTGATTTGAAAAAAGGCTGCGATAACACTAAATGTGTCACACAGTAAAATTGTAAACATCCCACGCGAGTGAACCGGTTGCTGTGGAGAGCGACGATGCTCTGCCCTTGATGTGGAGAGCTCGTGGGGGAACCTCTCAACAACAACTTTACTAAGGTACTTCATATCTCTCATAGGTTATGTGATATCAGGAGCAATCAACGGTATTAGAAAAATGAACACAAATGGACAACGTTACTTTGCAGTTTAGTGTAGAGTCAAAAATACCCCCTCATGGACCGTAACGTAATGGTGGTGGAGGGGTTTGTGTGTTTCAATGAATCCCAGAGCCATTTCGCATCGAATCTAGCACTCCTGCTCGGGTCTACCTTGGTAAACAGGTCTGTGGAAAGGTTCAAGATAAATAGCAATTCGAAGACCCTCCAACTAGAGGTTGGCATCAGAAATGGCATTCGGCCAAAAACTTTTTGTTCAATACCCCCATCAATGGGGGAAAACGACTAACCTGCGTAACAGCTATTTATACCGGCAAGGTGGGTCTAAAAATAACCAAAACGTATGGTTTGAAAGAGCCAATTAATTTTCAAGCTAAAGCTTGGCATGCATGTGGGGTGACAGCGTTGTTACTACGAGCAGTGGTGTCATGCAGCACCGCGCTACCTCCTCACATACAGCAAACGTCATACGATGGCACCAGCAACACAGCGATGCCGCCCAGCCTCAGTCCCATGGCACCGGCGAGTCAATCACAAAGGATAGACCTTCACATTGGTGAGTTTATTTCAAAAAGGGTCGAATGTAAAAGTGAACGTCAATGTTCAAAATGTTGTATTCGTTAATCAATTTAGCAGACACATGGTGGAGTTCGATGTATTCAGAACAAGAATAGATGGCACATTATTATATTGTGAATTAGTGCAGTGGGATACATGTGGTTTGCAGCATAGCTTTAATCGTGATTATCAACTTACAATGTGCACACTATTCATGCACTTTCTACAAGAGGGATGCAAAGGCATGAGGAGGAACAACAAAGAGGAAGGCAGCCCGCGCAACAGCCGGTGCCAACAGTTGCCCGAGTTGTGTGGTCCTCTATTGCTGGTATCGACCAATTAATAAGTGTTTACATTTGGGTGGAAACTAGAGCACCCACAGAACACCAACACGTGAGGAGGAAACACTGTATCCCATATAGACAACATTTTATAGACCACAGGTTTTTTTTACATTTTGCACCTCAAGGCCCACTTGGCTCACTTGGATTTGGTCTCTACAGACCACTTGATGGCCCTTGCAGCCCACTGATGGGTCACGACCCACCAACTGAGGTT
Source organism: Mordacia mordax (assembly GCA_036362905.1). NCBI lineage: Eukaryota > Metazoa > Chordata > Hyperoartia > Petromyzontiformes > Petromyzontidae > Mordacia > Mordacia mordax. The sequence goes on along the minus strand of JAZEWT010000030.1, from coordinate 8,626,256 downwards.
CTAGGCAAGCCAGGATATGGCACCCCGATGCTCACTGGAAGGGAACTTCACGGTGTAATCCACCAACCCCCGCCTGAAATAGAGGCGTACGGCCCCACCGCCCTGCTCGCGATGGTCACAGCACAACACACCGTTTACACTTTGCCCTTTAACTGAACGAGCCGTGGATAAGAAATGACCGCTTCCTGTCGAGCTGTCAGAGTGCCTAGAGTGGACGAGAGGCAGCGAGGTCGCTGGGATGGTCGCTGCCCTTTTTGACCTTGGGATTCGGGGCTGCAGCAACAACACAAATCACGCTGTGTTACATGGGCATGCAGCATACGTCCGTCCCCCGCGTCGAGTCTGTGTATCACGGACTCGTAAAGAACCCTGAAATCGCTACACGTACAGATTGCAAAAATAAGCTACGGTGATTCATTCATTCATTACAGTTCCCACTTAATCCTGTCGAAGGTCGTGGTGGGGCATCAGCCTGCTCCGGCAAACACAGGATATGAGGCAGGACTATACCCAGCATGAGACCACAGTCGATCACAGGGCACCAGGGTAAATTTAGTCAGCAGGCCAATTAATCTAGGCAGAAGCATGTCTGGACTTGTGGAAGAAAACCACAACACCCGGAAAAAAAACCCATGCGGACACGGGGAGAACATATGAACTACACACAGGCACACGAGCCAGGAATCGAACACAAGTTTTCCACACGTTTTCCTTGCTATGAGGCTACAGTGCTAGTCGCTGCGACATTGTGCCGCCCATAGAATTGAGTACACTTAATATTTCCCATAAACTCTCCTCGCAGCGGTGCGAGGTCGCTCCCTTGTGGCCGGATGTGAAATCGGCGATTGATTTTGACATTAACCATGGCGGCAGCAGTATATCTTTTGGCTGCGGGAGGAAACGGGAGTACCTGGCTAAAGCCTATGCGGACACAGGCAGAACTAGCAAATTCCACACCAAAAGGCGGCGCCTGGGGCTTCGAACCGAACCCAGGCCCTTACTGTGAGGCAGCAGATGCTGCACCACCGTGCCACCCACAATATCATATCTCTTGTATAAAATGAAAACTCTAGACAACACGTTATATCGATGCGTAATAACACACACCATTCTTGCCGTGGGTACAACACCTGCAAGTTACACACTATGTTCACCTGCAGAGGGTAAGGGCCGTGTGTGTGCAGGTGCATGGGGGTGTAGAGTAAGCACTGACCATTGGGGTTTTGTCCTTTATAGAAGGTCTTCAGCATATCCACTGCCTCCTCGGAGTACACCCCTGACACACACTACATCTCACACACACACATTACACACCCACTTACCTCGCTGCAGTGTCTGTTGCTAGTGTTTGATTATGTCAGTATGTATTATTGTAAATGTCCCCAACTCTAATTACGCTACCGAGTCACTGTTGTGGGTCCCCCAAAATAACACTCATTTGATGATATCATTATATAGGATGCAGTGTCTGATAAGTGTTGTCGCTGTCTAAACATTTGGCTGCTTTCCCCCCACCTCTCTGCCGTTTCCTCATGGCTCTGAGTCGTTATTTTCTTCGAACAAATACCATCAACAATGAATACTGTGCCGCATGTTATAAATTGTAATTATTATTAAACTTAGCTGTTATCGATTGCACCACATGCCTTTAATGTGTTACGGATTACAGCAGAATGCATATCGTACGGTGGATCCATACTGGAGAGAAAAAGGTTCCGATATTTACAGTCGTGCAAAGAGCACGAGAGATGACCGACTACCGTGCACACTGCACCGGCAGTACGCGAGGCTTCGGAGAAGCTCCGACCGCACACCAGCTGTGCAACGAGGCGTCAAGAGCAGCAGAGGAAGCTTATGGAAGAAGTGCCGAGCAGGAGAGAACCTGCATGCGGCCACACAGCGGGGCAGAGGCTCGCGGACACCACGGGCACTGATGCAGCGTGCGCCTGTGGCATACAGTGTTGCCATCTCGAAGCCACAAAAAACGAGACAATGTCGTGGGAGTAAAAAGATTAAGAGAGTGGGGAATGTAAGCGTAACTAAATGACTTGTTTCATGAAAATGTAGATTTCCCAGTAGAGCTGCCTAAAAAAATAAGCCAGGTGACGATCTTAGTGACGTGCCGCTGAGGGTGAGGCGATGGTAATCCAGCGCCACGTTTCACTCGTTTAGACGCCGTTTTCTCACGGCTTTTATCGCAGCCCTCACCTGGAACGCGGAGCCCGTGTGCGGCAGCTCCGCCGAGTGCACGCTCACGACAGAGCCGCAGCCCCCGAAGCGCTCGTTGCGGCAGCCGTAGACGACACGGGGCACACCTGGGCGATAGAGTCAAGCAGCAGTCCGGGGACAGTAGCCGGTGTGATGCTGCAGCACTGCTGCTCCACGTGCTCACGTCGCACAGCGTGCAACGCCTACAGTGCCGCAGCACCATCACCCTCCCAGGAGGAAGCATGCAAACACCTCTGCATCAGCCGAATGCAGTGCCGATATGCCCACTAGACTGAATTTGTTTTATATATGGGTGCACAGAATATACGGAAATATCTACATTTAGAATTGCTTAAATAATAATGGAACAGGTGTTTGTTTTTATATATGTCCATACTTAGAGTACTGGGTTCGAATCTTTCACAAGCACACATTTTAACTGCATAATACCAACGCTTTTAGGTCTTATTTCAGCTGTACTTCCCACTCAATGATTGCGCTTCTGAAAATTAAGAGCCAGAAAAAATTCCCAAATGAACATCAGGAAGAAATCCAGTTCAAAGCACTCATGTCAGCAGAAAACGTAATTGACGAAAGGTCAGAAGGTGTTACATGCTTGAAATAAGACCGCCTACAGTGTGGATACACAGCTCCCCTACACCGTCGTGCATCAGGCTCCACAGAGCGGTTGACTTGGCTCAATTTGGCATGTGTCACTTGATGGATCTCTGAGTGAGCTGTCTGCGTCGTGCAAGACTCGCCTCTCACAGCAGCAGTGTGGAAGCTGCAGCGCGAGTGAGGGACGTGACGACCAAGCGGCCGAGTGATTCGCAATCGAACTGTGGGAGCCGGCGTGATGTCGAGACTGGGATCAGAGGTGATGTGATGGGGGGTGGATACGCAGGAGGCGAAGGGAGGCAGCGCACATCACGCAGGGCTCCACGGTCACATAGAGGCTGCAAGCCCGCAGCACGCTGGTGGCGGTAAGACCTTGGACCCGGCACCACTCCAGCGCCTCGTCCAATGCCACCAGCTCGGCGTGGCGTGTCGCCTGGCGGTAGCCAAAGCAGCATGCGGAGAGGGAAGCGAGAAATCGCGGCAGTTCTCTTCATAATAATAAAATTGCATTTCTAGAGCGCTTTTCACCCGAGGGTCACAAAGCGCTGCACAGAGCTGTGGAGAGAATGGCACGTCAACAACGAGATAAGAACGGCAAATCAGCAAAAATAACGTTTTTTTTAAGTTACAGTAATAGAGGGAGGCAGCATAATACACCCTGCTGCTAACATTGACCCTGAGGATAGACCAGACGCTGAGCTGTAGTGGTGGATCAAGGTTAACCTGCACTTGTTTTAAATACAGATCAGTAAACATTTCTAGCATGATATTGGTAACAGCTAGATGAGGTGGTGTCATAGTGGAGCAAAGTAGTCTGGGTATTTCCACATTGGCAGTGTCACGGGCAGTGCAGTAGCAGCGCTGCGTAACAATGTCCCGAGACAGCAGCTTTTCGAAGCAATCACTTTGTCCCATAAGCAACTAAATGTACACACATAAATAAATAGATCTAAACGAAAAAATGGATTTATAACTTAAGCCGTATGAACAATGGACTACCACAGCTGAAATCGAATACAAGATGCAAATAATGACAAAGAAAGTTCATTAAATGCAAGGCTCATTAGCCGCTGGTAGGTCCTTGTGGTCTAAAGTGCAGCTCCTGATGCGATTTCCCCGGCAATAGAAGCGCGTCCTGAGTAGAGGGCTTCATATTAAATTTTTGCTCTCAAATAATCAATCCTACATTGATTTATTGAGGCAGGGTGATGCAGTGGTAACACCTGCACTTCAAAGAGAGAAAATCCTTTCCCAACGTGGTTCAATTCCCGCCTCGGGCACCTTTCTGTGCGGAGTTTCTATGTTCTGTGCGGAGTTTGTGTGTTGTCCCCCTGTTCTGCGTGGTTTCCTCCGAGTTGTCCAGTGTCCTCCCACATATATAAAAATCACACTCATTAATTATCTAATTACAGAATGCACTGTCTGGTAAATGTTGGCACTGGCTAACCACGTGGCTACCTTTCCCCTTCACGGCTTGCTGCAGTTTCCTCGCACAACCAAATCAATCTCTATTCCAATCAATACCTTAGAATTAAAATTAATGTTGTGTGCGTAAAAAAATGTACATATTATTATGGGCAGACATATTTAGTTAACTTACCTGTTATTTAGGTATAGCATTGTTTGTCATGCATATGTTGTTGCAGCTCTCACACTGATATCTTATTGGCAAAAAGGACCCCACTCTAACAAGAAGTGATGATCACTGATGGGTTATCTAACCATTTACACATCCACAGCACAGCTCTAATCACGCATCCAATGTTTGTGTCCCGTGTTTATCCGCGCTGTTTTGTGCAGGCTGTACACAGAGAACAGAGAGACACAGGGGTTAGGGACGGTACGCGTGTGCCGGACATCGTATGGACTGCCGAGAGGTCAGTGGGATCTGGCAGCACACATGGCTCCACGTTACTGTGGTAGTCGGGGGTCGAGTCAACCAACACAGCGGTAGCCACAGGCAAAGACATGCCTTAGCGGACGTCCACTGCAAAGATTGAATCGGCTCGTGTTCAAGACCGTGACAGACAGCAACGGCTTGGGGTACATTTTTCTTTTTTCATGTCCTTCTATAATTTATTGCTATTTGACTTTCAGTTGAACGGTCCTGATGATGTTGACACGCCGTTCTATCCACAGCTCGTATTTGTAAAAAAAAACGTTATTGCTCATTTGCCGTTTTTATCGCTTTGTTGATGTTCTCTCTGCAGCTCTGTGCAGCGCTGTAACCCTCGGGTGATAAGTACTCTAGAAATGCAATTATTATAAACGATAAATGTTACATTAAACCCATTTCCCAACATATGTATTATAATCACTGATAATTTCGCATTTTAAATTTTTAGTTGAAAGTCAGATCATATTTTACGTATTATTCTGCAACAAAGTGTATATAAAAAAACCCCTAAATATGTTATTGTTGCTGATTTTCCGTGCCGTTCTCTCCGCAACTCTGTGCAGCGCCTTGTGACCCTCGGGTGAAAAGCACTCTATAAAAGCAAATATTATTTTTAGAGCGATAATATTAATACAATTCATAACGCACACAAATTCCACATCTAATCATACATATGGGACATGAAGAAAGTGCAGAGGGGGGTGGGGAGTCAACCAGGTGGTGAGTTGGTGCCAACCCATCAGACATTACTTCCTGTATATTATGTTATTGGCCAATTTATTATTTTTAGTGTTTTTATTAGTTGTGGGAGCAAACCGCAACAGCTGGAGGAAACCCTCGGAGAACAGGGGGAGAACACACAATTTCCACACAAAAAGGTGCCCGAGTTTGGAGTAGAACTGCCTCAGGCAGGACTTTTTATGAGGCACAGACGTTACCACTGCACCATCATGGTCAATGCTGACTGTCTAGTCCATACTGTCGCATTCCAAAATTATTTTATCAGTTTGCAAGTAGGGGCTATGATTGCTCTGTATAATATCAATCAAGTAATTTGTGGTGTAGCTTTCCAATTAAAACAAATTCTGGACCCAGATGTCAGCACACAATGGCCAACTCTTGGGACTAACATCAGGGATCTTTCCAATCCACTGTGAATCAGAGAGTGTGTAGTATCAGTGGTACGGTTAATGCATCCACTTTAGGATTAACCAGGGATGCGGGTGCACGCAAGCTGGTGTCGGGCTCAAGGCCATGCACCACACTCACGTTCTTGGTCTCGTTCACTTGGTTGCGGCCGCGGCCGATGACATGCCCCGCATGCACCACAAGGCATCCGACCGGCACCTCTCCCCGTGTTAGGGCTGCCCGCGCCTGAAGAAACAAAGATCCCTCCAGTGTAGCCTCAGCACACTTTTGAAACAGGTGCCTAATAAGGACAGGCACACCACAGGGTTAGTGGCCACCACCATGCCTGGCCACCTTTGGCTGCCCAGTGCTGTTTACACACCTCACTAGGTACTGGTTAAGAGTCGAGTTGACCAAGGGGAAACCAAGGAACAGTGCAGATAATCACCAATGTCGGCTGGGAGCAGGAATAGAACTGCCTACACAGACACGCGCACATTCAACAATGACAGGAACAAATGCATCCTCGCACGGCACGGTACCTCAAGTCATGACAACAGGGCACTTTACAGCCTTGCACAGTCCCAAAGTGCATTCAACGTTTTAAGCAATCGCCGTATCTATATAACTGCCTAGGGGTTTCCCTGCTCTATAATCAGAAAATTTTGCTTTCTTTGAAGATCACAGTACATCCAGACCTCGTTAGCCGCGAGGCATCTGTTCCAGAAACATTTGCGCATTGCAAATTTCGCAAATAGCACCTTGACCCTCAAGTACATATCCATTAGCCATAAGTATTGAATGAAAACCCATGAATAAACACTCACACGGAATAACAATGCAGAAAAATCTAAAAACAAAAGATATATTACTGCAAAAACACGAACAGTCTAGAAAAGAATGCTATGTGTACGTACAATGCAGACCACTTCTACCCACGGAGTGGTGGAACATGTTCACAAATGCTTCTAAAGCCTTCAGGAGGCACCCAGAAACATTTTCGAGGCACTGTACTGTCCGCGAAATTTTGCGAGTATGTGAATAATGAGGTATGGCTGTTACTCCAGACTTTGATAAGAATCCGAAATCTGAATATTCCAACCTAAATCCGACCACGAATGTGATGTTAGCACAGTTATGTGTCACACATATAAACTGCGGTGTCCAAAGGGTAATCTGGGGAATCGCTCCAACAGCTTATGGCTAATGGGTACGTATAGCTAATGCGTATGCACAGCTGTGTGTTGTTTTTACATGTTAAAGCTATACAGTGAGGCAACGGCTCCCAAGCATTTTAACACACAGGCTACTGTCAAGCCTCAATCATGTCTCCCATGCCACCATCACCATTAATATATTCAAAATTAACATGATTAATGTGGTACTGTATCTGCTTTGGTTCCACGGCCCAGTTTCCACTGCCGTACGTACCACTAGTGGTTCACGGACTGCAGGTTTTGGATCACTATGGCAGGGTATCCTGCAGGCATCAATATTCGTCACAATCAGTAAAAGAATCAAAGAATTCCGTGCTATGTCAGACTGTGCACCATGAGTGACCGTTGCTAACAAATGCACTACAACAGTCCTGCGTTTTAGCCAGCCCCCATGATCTGGAGATAAAATGTAAATTTGATTGTCTTCCTAAAAAGTTGTATTTATTGCATTGCTGATGTACTATACTCCAGAGAGCTAATGTTATGAAACCCTGTTTATGAATTGATGTAAGTTTTCAAGGCTCAATATATGAGAATTGCTCTTAACAGCTTTTTGGGATAGCCGTGTCAAGCAATCCTCTGCTCTCCTTTGCGATGTTTCGCCTCCCACGTTAGAGGCATAATCAGGCTTGATGCCTGTAACATGGGATGTTGAGCAGCGCTAAAGAACAGCGTGGACTTGGAGTGTTGTAGTGACTGTCGAATGGCTGCAGCACCATGTCCAACGCTTGCTGCATCCACGTCTCAGTCTCGCACGCCTCGGCAGGGCCCGAGCCCAGCTCTCCACGCTCCATGGCTCAGTGATCGGGGTCTTTGGGAGGCTCAGTGCCGTTCTCTCTCAGACGTCCCCTGAATTCACCAAAAGACACGCATAATTCACAAACTCGTGTGATCACGTATTATATATTTGGTATTATAAATGCATAATCACATATACTGTGCATGTAATAATTTTACACAAATGTATAACGTCAAAATATATCATCGCTGAGAGGTCTTTGTGTCTCATCAGTCCTGAACAAATACTTAAAAATACATGTTCTTATGGTAAGGAACAGTAGGGTACACTCAAAATTCAAGTTTAATGTCATGTTATACAAGGCCATACCTCCTGCTTTATTCCTTGGCCTGTTCAACTGAAGCACTGCGAGTTTAAAGACAATCCCTCAATATCGACTGGTTGCCCAACAAAGCTGCAAAATGCGCGACAATAAAGTTACAGTACAAGCATAGACGCATATAAGGAGGGATCCTAAGCAACCTGTAAACTATTCATAAATGAAAATGATGCTCAGCTAGAGTTTTAGATCAAGTGACTAAGGAGAGTGTGCGATTCCAGGAAACGGAGCCTTCAATTTCAATATGTATACAGTGGCACCCTACGGGCCAGTCACTAGAACAGCCAACGTTGGTTTTCTACCAAGGCGGTACAGCCCCACAAAGATAACGATGATCATTGTGGGTCCAAGTGAACCGAGATAGCACGTGAACTGCTCACGTTAGGGACACAGGAAATGCTGTTCTACACTACGACCACCACACAAAGTAAATATACGTTGTTGAGGATCTCATCTGGTTGAATGAGGATGAGTACTCTATGCTTAACTTTCCATAACAGCTGCAAATGCATTCAAAAGAATGGACTCCACACCCCCGTCTCGGTGCTAGAACAGTTGTCTGGCACCACCCGAGACAGCCTCAAAACCATGACTGCTCGTTGTTGCGCCCGTGGATCCCGAGACACGTTGGTGCTTCTCCTCAGGCGGCGGCACCACCAGAGACGATGACAGGAAAACTATTACTTTGCAGAATTTTATTAACTCGCTCAATCACTCCGTCCTGCGCACGGCATCCGAACACTCTCCAACCGCTACGCATCGGCGCCGAGCCACGCGCTCCCGTCCCAACAGTCCGTTGCTCTTTACATCGTCAACCGTCAGCTTGCCTAGTTTCCATCACCGATTGTCCCCTCACGTCTCCTCGACCCACCTTTTATTTACTGGTGGCGCCCCCCGACGCCCTGCCCACGCTCGACCAGTCCTATGGCGAATCAGCTCAAACCCGTCAAAATTGGCCTATACTCGAAGGTGTTAATGCATAAGAGCACACCGGCTTATTCTTCCAATCTTTGAACCTAACATGACCCCTCTCCGGCCAACCATCTTGTAGCAACAGTGCTATAGCCAACCACACACGACCCGCGCTCGCCCAATCCCAACAGACACCCAGACTAACCCTGGGTGTGTCAAAGTGCACTCAGTCTGGCACGCACGAGACCCCACTCAGTCATCCAAACCGCTGCAACTCGGCACCACTATGCACAATAACCGCGATTCGCCACTAAGTGGCGGTGACATCACCAAGGCACCTATGCCAAGCATGCACTTTGAAGCCACGTGAAGTGTTGAAGGCTCGCAGACAGGTCACGGGACAAACCCAGGTGCTATGGGTCGCCTGACTGACATGACTGGCAGATGCACCACCTATGCGCCCTTCTGTGCCATCTTGCTGTGTTTTAGCCGCCCGACGCTCCGCTTGTTGTTGCGAGCGTCGCTCCTCCACCCTGCATTGTTGTTGGAGGGCGACTGCCTACAACTCCCTTTAGCGTCCTTCATGATCCTCCTCCACAGAGGTCGATCTTGACACTGCTGGTACCAGTCTTCAGCAAGTCCACTCAGCTCCAAGTTCATCCTGTGCCACATCAATCCATCACTTCTCTAGCCCATGTCTGCCGATTTAGCCCCCTCTATTCGGCCAAACAGTAACTGCTTGGGCATGCGGTGGCTGAGCATGCGGGCTACATGACCAAGCCACCTCAGCCTCGCCAGCCGGAGGAGCTCACAAATGCAACTTTGTCCAGATCTTCTGGGAATTTGTGAGCTCCTCACACAATCGAACTTGGTGAAACCCAGGATGGATTGTAGGCAGGCCAACTGGAAAGTTTCTAAATAGCGTAGATGTTCAGCAAGGGGGGTTCACGTTTCGTAAGCATAGAGAAGAGAGGGCATGACTGCAACTGAGAACCCGAAGATTTGTGTGGAGCGACAGGCCAGGCAGCTTCCACACAGCGTTGCGTAGTCGATGAAACGATAATGCTGCCCGACTGATACGGAGCGAGACCCCTGCTGTCAAACCGGAACCGGCCATAAGCACACTGCCTCGGTATGTAAACTTCTCCACTGTCTCCACAACTGCTCCATCACTCATGGAGAGCTGAGGAGGTAGCGTATTTTGTGGCACTAAATACCCAGACAGGTAATTGGTTTTGGTGGTACTGATGATAAGACCCCACCTCTCTGCAGCATGCTCCAGAATCAACAACCGAGCCCCCAACTCCTCAGAATGAGCAGCAATCACCAAATCATCAGCATAGATAACAAAGTTGGCCTATAGGGAGCCATCCCTTGACCACACCTGGGCATCGATCAGTCTCCCATTGTACCTGTACCAAATGGAAATTCCACTAAGACATCCAGAGAGCCTCTCGAACTACGTGATCAAAAACATGTTGACTAATGTAGGAGCCAGAAGGCATCCCTGTCCCACCATAAGATGAATAGGGAATGGCTCTGACTCCCGATCACGTGTAGCTTTACCTGGGCTTGCCCACCCTCATGAAGGTCCTTAATGATGGTGAGCAGCGTGTCATGGATTCCGAAAGCATGAAGAACAATCCACAGCCCTGACCTGCTGATGGTATCGTGAGCCTTGACGGGTCAATAAAGCAGAGACGCAGGTTCTGTTGGAATTCCATACATCTCTGCTGTAGTGACTGGACAGAGAATATGGCGTCTGTGCAAGAGTGCCACAGCCGGAAACCACATCACGCACATCCCACTCAGCCATTCGCACCACAGCTCTCTCTTCTGGCTCAAACCCTGGACGTGACAAGATGCACCCAGCCTGGCACGCACAACACCCCACTAAGCCATCCACACCGCCGCAATTCGGCATCGCTCATCACACACGACCCCACTCATCCCATTTTATCGTCGCCCCCCTCACAGCCCGATCGTTTGGTGTGGGTGTCCGGGTGCACCTAGCCTGGCACGGTGCGGGGCTTGGCACCACATAGGCACTAACACGTATACTGTGTAAACGACATGACATTTACATCTGTACTCTAACATCTGATCTAACTATATTTGAGGAATATTTCTGTCGCTGGAGACTCTGCTCAAATGTTTCAAAAAGCACAAGCGCTTTTCACCAGACTAAGTATGCTGGAAGTGTCACCCTTGATGCGTCCTGTGACAGCCAATGCATGGTGACCACACTCCAATACATTTCGGGGTTATCATGGAACGCAGCCGGATCATCAAGGCCACGTAAAACAGATCTGTGAAAGGCCCTGACAGATACGTGGGAACGACTTATCAGCTAATGCGTTGCCAACTGCCATTCTCTGAATGATCCACTGTGTTTGTTTGAGTGCTTGAGTCACCGCGTTCCAGCCCGGGAGCTCTACTACCAGAGGTTCTCAACCTATTGTTTGTGTTAGTTGGTTCAAAAGTTTGTTGTACCGCAGGAATCCTCAGATAGAGCTTGCAAGTTTACTGAGTATTTTCTTTTGCATAAGGCCAATCTGGGTCTGGTTTCGGCGGCACACAAGGTGGCGCTCGCGGCCGAAAGTGTCTGCACACCGCTGTGAGATGCACAATTACACAACGGGGTGCACATCACAACCCGGAATGTGACACCAATACCGCCCTGTCCTGGCGGACTACATCTAAATGTCCATAAACGCGCGCAAACTGTAAGGGAGTTTACACATTTCCTTGTCAATGTCAGCCACCTACCCCTCAACCAAGACCTCAACAGCACTACTGCACTGCCGCCGCAAGTCCCGACCTCGTGTCACCCGCCTAGACGCGCACCTCGGATGAACGCTGCTGCTGAACAGAGCGCAATGTGTGGTTGTAGCGCATGTAATGTAGTTGACGGTGCAACCATCAACTACATCAGAACATCCGCGAGCCGATGCGCGCATCTCCTTCAAGATTAAGGAATTTCAGCC
>JAZEWT010000030.1:8592730-8608383 GCA_036362905.1 Mordacia mordax | reverse complement strand
TACCGAGTTCGAATCCTTCAAAACTGGAAATTTTGTCCACACAATTCCAAGGTTTTTATGTCCAATTTTATCCATCGTCATGCCTCTTATCCAGTTCCGGGTCGTGGAGACAACAGGCTTAGCAAAGCAGCCCAGACGTCTTTTTCCCGAGCAACTTCTTCCAGCTCTTCCTGGGGAATTCCAAGGCGTTCCCAAACCAGCTGAGAGATATAATCCCTCCAACGGGTCCTAGGTCTGCCCCGGGGTCTCCTCCCAGTTGGCCGTGCCCGGTACACCTCCAGAGGGAGGGAGCCCAGGAAGCATCCTTATCAGATGCCCGGACCACCTCAACTGACTCCCTCTGAATGTGGAGGAGCAGCAGGTCTACTCTGATATCCTCCCGGATCACTGAGTTCCTCACCATATCGCTAAGGCTGAGGCCAGCAACTCTGCGGCAGAACCATCTGCCTGTATCCTGGACCTTACTCTTTCAGTCATTACCCAAAGCTCATGACCATAAGTGAGGGTTGGAATGAAAACTTACTGATAAGTTGAGAGCTTTGCCTCCCGACTCCGCTTCTGCTTCACCACGACAGTCTGGTACAACGCCTGCATTACTGCAGATGCTGTCTCCATCTGTCTGTCAATCTCATGCTCCTTTTACCCTCACTCGAAAGCACAACCCCAAAATGCTTGAACTCCTCCACTTGTATCAGCTACGCATGCCCCACCCAGAGGGTGCAAGCCACCTTTTTACAGGCGAGAACCACGGTCTCATTTGGAGGTGCTAACTCTCATTCCCACCGCATCAAACTCGGCTACAAACCGTTCCAGTGTGCTGGAGATCATTCAAATGAAGCAAAGATGACATCATCTGCAAAAAAAGAGATGCCACCTTCATACCCCCAAACTCAATACACCGTGGTTTATCCAGTTTTAACTTCACTCTTAGTTATCATTCTTTTGAAACTTTAACTCAATTTCAGCTTTAAAGTCCCACTTTTGCATGAGTGCGGTCGACCCTCCTCGGCTACCTTAATCGTGATGTCAATAGAACGTGTGACATGCTTGGAACAAGATCGCTCGTCTGGCAGGTATTTTCTTAGTACACAAAAGGGCCCTGTGTGGTGTTGCCCATGCCATCATATATGCCGCAATAAGTGTCCCTTTTTGTATAATTTATTTAACCAGGAGATTAAATTAAGATTGAGACACATGAAACAGCATTGTTTATTTTGCAATGGTGACCTGGATGAAACAACTCCTGCCATGACCACGTCCCTGTGACAGCACTCATCTGCACGACACTGTCTGGCTAGGCAAGGCCCTTTGAGTGTCGGCTGGTGTGTGTGTATATTGTATATGTGTTGGCGTGCACATATCTAGGTGTGCTGGTGCTGGGACGGATGGCTCGCCGCAAGCTGCTGGAGCTCCAGGAGCGTGAGGCGGATGTGTACATCGCTCACGCTCGTCGCATGCACCACTTCGAGAGTAACCAGCGCACGTGCAACATGACGGGTGAGCGGAGCTTGCAGAGCCCAACCATGTCTCCGTAACGGCGAGGCGGGGATACGCCGGCTGCCCGCAAATCCACGGCGTCGCGGATCGTTGCGTGCCAGACCGCGGCTGCACATAACGGCGTCGGCCGTGCATTGTGTGCAGTGCTCTCCATGCTGCCCACACTACGGGATAACATTACGAAGCAGCTGGACTGCGAGAGCCTAACGGCTGCCCTGCGCACCAGGCAAGTTGCCCCCTGCGTGGTTACCTGTCTGCCTGACACTCTGCCAGGCCGAGAGTTGGGCATTGTCATGTGCGTATGTCATCTAGCTCTTGTGCGACAATGGTTGTTGGGTTATATAGGTTTGTAATTTCCAAAAACCCACTGGGTTTTTGAGATAACCAGGTGATGGCAATGCAGCAAGTGGGTTTGTGAACCTGGCTGTATACAGAACTTTTAGTGTTATCCCTGTGTATGGGTTTTCTCCGGGTACTTTAGTTCCTCCCACATGCAGACATTGCGAAATATGAAAGTGGCAATTTACCGCAGTGCAGTACCCTCATGGAAATGTTTTAATACTCAGTGAGGCTTTGAGTATTTTAAACACACATTGTTATTACTATACTGTCAAGAGGGCAAATCATTTTTTTTTAAGTCTTAAAAATGTGCAATTTAATTTAACGACACAATGTTCAAAAGTACTGAGAGGCAACACCATTACTCTGAGCCCAGGAGTGTGTGCGGGAATGGTGTGTGGTGACAGTGGGTGGGGTGCGGTGACGGTGGATGGGGTGCGGTGATGGTGGATGGGGTGCGGTGACGGTGATAATGACTACAGAATTTTGAACGTGTAAGGTGATGAATGGTCGATGGTGCAGGGTTGTGTATCGCATTGTTGTGAACGGTAGTTGTTTATGGTGAGTGGTGGTGTGTGTGAAGAGTATTATTCACGTCATGGTGAGTGGGTAACACGGAGTGCTGCTGCTGTTTCCCAAAGGCCTTCAAACAAGCTGGAAATATGGGAAGATCTTAAAATCCTGAGTGAGTAATGCAATAAAATTTTATTTGCTGCTTTGTGCTCTTCTCTCCTATAGCTTAATTTAATGGATTACATTTAAAACATTTAATTATTCATCAATATCCGCTTAATCGTACACCGAGACACGGAGAGCCGGAGCCTATCTAGATAGACACGGGTCACAAAAGAGAGCTCTACCCAGAATGGGACATTAGTTCATTTCAGGGCACCAGGAGTAATTTAGTCAGCTCAATTAATTTAGGCAGCATTATTTTCGACTATGGGAGGAAACGGGACTACCTGGCTAAAAATGACGCGGTCACGGGAAGAACATGCACACTCCACAAAGAAAGGCAACCGAGCTGGGAATTGAACCTGGGACCTTCTTGCTGTGAGGTGGCAGCACTACTCACCACACCACTGTGCCGCCTTACATTCATTTAAAATAGAGAATGATTTATTATCTTGTGCCTATGGCCATCTCACCTAAAATTTTCCCAGTTTCATCAAATCTCAGAAGCTAAGCAGGGCTAAACCCAGACTGTTCTTGGTCGAGTGACTCCTCTGCATAAACAGGTCGCCGCTGGTCTTGTCAGGCTGCATTCTGGGAACTGCATGGCCATGCAGCAACATTAATTGTTGTGCAGTACTCAAACAGTCCTATATCTGCACTTCCCTCCTTCACAAACCATAGTGGTGAATTATGCTCAAATAACCCTCAACCCCCAGCATTTACAAGTGGACAACACTATATGGCTGTTACCAAGCTTATAGGGTACATACTGTAGAGCTTCAACTTGCTTTAAATCTGTAAATAAAGAGAATTGCGATCACAAGAGAAATATTAGGTGTGGGCTGGAAACACAACACAGGTGTGCAGCGTCGCATAAAAAGAGCTGTTGGATTTCTCCAGACCAGAGGTTCAAGGAACTAAATGTGTGGTTTTATCGTTGCTGTAACTATAAACATCAGTAGTTATTCATTTATTTAAAAGTTGTAGGTAGCCTGCTGCAGACATCTGTCTGTTTAAGGTAGTTATGGGTGCTTTTGACAATTGTCTCCATTTTCGGCTTTCAGAACATGTTTTTTTATGCAATGGAAAACTGAATAGGTTAATAAGGGTGTTTATGTATCCAATACTACGTGGTATACTACTCGCATTAACAGATCTAGCCCCTTTAGAGTTTGCCAATACGTGTCAGGTACATATGCACCTTAGATGAATATTAAATTATGGCTGACAAACAAGAGGAGTCACAAACAATGGCTAGAAGTGCATGTCCTGTGACTCCCTGCCTGGCTCCCTCGTACCCATGTGGATAGCACGCTATGTACGTGTGTGTATTGCGCGGCTTTATATTGTGTATGCGGCGCGGCTGCGCAGGCTTTACACGCAGCGTGGTGGCCGTGTATGGTACGTGCATGCTCGTGGTGATGCTCCGAGTACAACTCAACGTCGTCGGAGGTTACATCTACCTGGACAACACCATGTCAAGCACGCATGGCCCCGAGGTGAGGACACACACATTGCAGACTCGTCCGGCCTTAACCAGAACCTGAGGTGTTCGTGATGTATTGTCGCTGTGGGTTTGTCCCGCGGATGCCACATGCGCGATATTCCGCGGAACACAGTAATAGTAGAAGAAGCCATTTGTAACTTGTGCTTCAGGCAGCACTGTCTTTAAAGTATGTTGGCAGGGTGGAGCAGTGATAACATCTGCACCTCATGGAAAGAAAGTCCTGCCCAAGGCAGTTCGATTCCCACCTTGGCTGCCTTTGTAGAGTTTGTGTGCTTTCTCCCCCTGTTTTTTGTGGGTTTCTTTTTATTTCTCCAGTTTCTTCCCAGAACTAAAATACACTTATTAATTAATTGGCCGATAACATCATAATGTTCAGGATGCTGTGTCTGGTGAGTTGGTGCTGGCTAACCCCACAGCTCACTATTCAACCTCTTTGCGGTTTCCTCGCTCCTCTGAGTCAAGTTTTGAATTCTTTCGAAATTGAATGAGTGTTTGCCACACATTATAAACTATATTATTATATAATGCCTACTATAAGGGGAAGTTAGTGTGTGGCCTTAGGGGGTGCTATGATGTTAACAACACGACCATTCACGACATCCTGAAGCCATTAATTTTATATTAAATAAGAACACAGCTCTCTGGTTTGCCTCAGTGCGAGATACCGTTGACCGCACGCGTCTCTTCTGCATTACCTCGGAGACCCAGCTGAAAGTGAAGCCCCCTTAGCGGAGCGAGAACCGCGCGGGCCGGTCCGTACTCGCACTCTCCAGCACGGCGGCCATGGGACTCCGGCCCAAGCCTATGGTACTGGGTCGGAAGTGGTGCTTGTGAGTGTGGCATTTGTGTCCCTCACAGGACGAGGCCTCTGGGCCGCTGTGGCGCACGTGCCGTGCTCGCTCGTTGCCCACACACGTGGGTGTTATTAACCACTTCCGGAATCGGGCTGTGTGCAGCGTGACACGGATGTGTGTGTGTTGCGCTAGGCCATGCGTGTTCCAATGGAGGTCCAGCAACGCTACCTGTCATCTATTCAGTACCTGCTCGGGGATGGTATGGGACTGTGTGCATTGTGACACCGCATTACACGCACACCGCATCCAACAGTTTTCTCTAAGTACAATTTTTACCAAAGATCCGTGATGCGGATTGCGCGCACGACGATAAGAAAGCACTTGTGACACTATTCATTCATTTGTGCATCGAGAGATATTGTATGTTTTGAATGCCAGGTTTGAACTTTGAGCCATCTGTGAAATGTACTGTGGCTTTATGTTGTGGCACAGCACACACAGTGTGAGCCATCTCCGTCGTCTCATGTTCCTCAGTATCAACAGTAAATCAGAGATATAGAACGGCTGCAGAGCACCTCTCCTGCAACCCCCCCATTAACAACAACGTCTCATCTCATCTCATTATCTGAAACCGCTTAATCCTATATAGGGTCACGGTGAAGCCGGAGCCTATCCCGGAAACTCAGGGCGTAAGGCAGGAATACACCCGACGACGGGACGCCAGTCCATCGCCGGGCATTGCGGGACAATTTTAGTCTGCGAGCCAATCAACCTATCCAGGAGCATGCTTTTGGACTGTGGGAGGAAACCGGAGTACCCGGCGAAAACCCACGCGGACACGGGGAGAGCATGCAAACTCCACACAGAAAGGCACCCGAGCCGAGAGATTCGAACCCGGGACCTTCTTGCTGTGAGGCGACAGCGCTAACCACTGGGCCACCGCGCCGCCCTAACAACAACTTGTTGTTGTTAATTTAAGCTCAATAACACTTTAATTTTGCTCTAGCACCACGGAATATACCCGTAGAAGAAATAGTCACAGGATTAGAATGTGCAATTTTTAACAGCAAGCTCCCAGAAGTAAATGCTGAAGAAAGCAGCCAAGATGTGTGCAGAATCATACGCAATTCTAAACCACCAAAATCTAACTGTACGGTTGAAGAACGGCGAGAGCTTAACAAACTCAACAAGAATGAAGACATTCATTCTGCAAGCGGACAAAGGAAACGCTACAGTCATCGTCAACACAGATGATTACAAGTTGAAGATGCACCAGGAAGTCAACAACACCACAATATATGAGAAACTCAAACGGGACCCAACCAAGAAAATCGAAATCCGAATAAAGGCCATCATCAAGCAGACGATTCAAAGTGAAGAGAAAAGAAAAGAATTGAATCTACAATATAGCAGAATTCCCATACTATACGGACTACCGAAGATTCATAAAGAGGCGACCCCGTACCGACCGATAGTAAGTGCAATAGGTTCACCAAACTACAAACTCGCCAATACGTAGCCCAAGAACTACAACCCACAGTGGAGCGCGCACCCTCATATATCAAGAACTCAAGACACTTCATTGAAATGCTGAAACAAATCACACTCAACTAAACGGACCTGCTCGTTAGTTTTGATGTGGTCTCCTTATTTACAAAAATACCCATGAAAGAAACCATCAAGATGATTGAAAAACAGTTTGACCGGAGGTTAGCAGAGCTGGCAAAGGTATGCCTGACAACAACACATTTCAAGTTCGATGGGGAGTTCTACCAACAAAAAGAGGGTGCAGCAATGGATTACCAGTCTCACCCGTGGCAGCCAACCTGTATCTTAAGCAGTTTTGAGGAAGAAGCCATAAACTCATCTACACTAAAACCTACCTACTGGTATCGATACATTGATGACACATTCGTCATATGGCCACATGGAAGACAGAAGCTAGAGGAATTCCTTGGTCATTTAAACTCCATACAGCCGAACATCAAGTTCACCATGGAAATAGAAGAAATTGGCCAAATTCCGTTCCTGGACCTACTGGTGAAGAGAAACGCAGAGGGGACGCTCAGCCACACTGTATATAGTAAGATAATAGATACGGATAGGTATTTACACACGGAGTCTCACCATCACTCAAAACAAACGGGGGATACTGTACACCTTAGCCCACCGGTCAAAAACGATTTCAGACAAACAACATCTATGAGATGAGTTACAACATCTACAACAAGCATTAGTGAGTAATGGATACACAGAAACAGAAATCCAACGTGCCATAACAAGAGAACGTAGACAGAAACCGCAAGAAAATGAAGATGATATCAAGACCCGCGCTTTCCTGCCATATGTGAAAGGCACCACAGACAAAATTAGCAAATACCCAGAAAAACATCAACTAAAAACAGTCTTCACAACCCACCAGAAAATACAAGACGTACTCAAATCACCTAAAGACCGACTACCACTACAGACAGAAGGCGTATATTGCATCCCTTGCAGCAAATGTGAGGAAGTATACATCGGACAGACAGGAAGAACAATAGCTACAAGAAAAAGAGAACACGAGGCAGCAGTACGTCTGCGGCACACGGATAAATCAGCAACAGCAGCACATAGTGTAGATAACCAATATAGAATCGATTTTGATAAAATACGAATACTAGCAGCCATCCGCCATAAAGGTCCAAGATTAATTCGTGAAGCAATTGAGATTCAGAAGACTAAAAGGATCATGAACCAAAAACAGGAAATGAATATAAAGCTCAGCCAATCCTGGAGGCCAGTTATTGAAGTCAGTAATGCACAGATATAGAACTATTGCGTGTGGACATCAGAAGGGGATCGCCTAGGTATGTGAGAGGTTTATTTCATGAGATGCAAATTAGGAGACTAGCCACAGACAAAGCAGGGAGGGAGTTATCGCAGTTCAGGGGTGGGAATAAGATAAGGAAATGAATGTTAATGTGATTCAGATGTAGACCTTACACAACAAAATATGACTCGACACATGCATAGTACCCACATATAAAGGAGCAACAGGCACTACACACACATACTGCGCCTGAGGATGCCTCTAACGTGTGAGGTGAAACATCGCGAGGAGAGGAGAGGAAGCCATCGACATGGCTGTCCCGAGAGAGCAGCTTTTCGAAGCAATCATCATGCATAGAGCCCTGAAAACCTACATCATTACAATTATAATGCTGCTTCACAGCAAGAGAAGGTCCCATGTTCGATTCTGGCTCGGGTTCCTTTTTATGTGGAGTTGGTGTGTTCTCCCTGTGTCCACGTTGGTTTTTGCTGGGTACTCTGGTGTCCTCCCATCGTCCAAAGACACATTGCTGCCTAGCTTAATTATTGTGCTGGATAAAGTGCCCCAAAAAAAATGTGCTCTGCAATGTACCGGCATCGCCTACTAGGTATAGCCCCGCCTAGCTTTTATGTCTGCTGGGATAGACTTGGGCCCCCCACGACCCTGTACAAGATTAAGTGGGTACTGATACTGAGCTGCATTGATAATAAAAATATTAATATATTTTGTAACATATGCAAATTCCATGCTTGGTCATAGACAAGACATGGATTTGGAGTCGCGAGGAGCCTGCAAAGGGATGGGGGGGGGGAATTGTTCATGTGGTCAGTCAGTGCCAGTCTGCTACACACTGCTTCCTGTATATTATGATGCGCTCAACCAATTAATGAGTATTTTTTTTAGCTGTGGGAGGAAACGGGAGAACCTGGAGGAAATCCACGCAGAACAGGGGGAGAACACACAAACTCCACACAGAAAGATGCCTGAGGTGGGAATCGCACCGCCTCAGGCAGGACTTTGTCAGATGCAGATGTTATTATTGCGCCACTCTGGCTGTGGCCGATGACGGCGTCCCCTGAACTATGGTAGTGTGATATGTGTTCCGTGTGTGCAGCATCAATATATGACTGCACACGTGTACACCACAGCCACGTCTTGTATGCTGAAAAACACACTAAGTCGACATGTGTTCTGAACCTGCCAGTGGGACTTGTTTAAGGTTGGGAGTCCCAATCTGTGAATCAGGAGATGAAATGACTCAAGCTGACAGCAGAGGAGTGTGGCGGCAGGGTGGCGGAGTGGTAACATCTGTGCATTATAGAAATAAAGTCCTACCCGAGGTGATATGATTCCCACCTAGGATGCATTTCTATGTGGAGTTTGTGTGTTCTCCCCTTGTCCTGTGGGTTTCCTCGGGGTTTTCCGATTTCTTCCCACATCTAAAAAAAATGCTCCTTAATAAATTGGCCCATAACATCATAGTTTAACGCAGTGTCCGGCAAATGTTGGCACCGGCTGAATGCATGCCTGCCTTCCCCTCGCCACTCTGTGGTTTCCTCACTGCACCTCTATAATGATGTTAGTCGCCCTGGATGAGGGCATCTGATAAATAATAATTAATAATGATCGTGTGACGCAAGAGTGCCATCTGGATGAGAATTCGTTGTTTGGAGCCATGGAGCCGTGAGTGTCCGTGCTCTCCTCTTAGACGCTGCTGCACACTGGTGCCTGTGCGCTTTTGTCCACAGGGCTGAGTGAACTCATCACGGAGGTGAAGCGTGCCGTGCAGGCCGTCGCGGGCAGGTACATGCTCCCGACGCGCCTCCAGCAGTCCACACTCCGCCAAGTTCTAATTCATCACAGTTATTGTAATTACTGGCACAGTACTCGATACTTCAGCGATCTTGTTCCAAGCATGTAATACATTCATCCGACTTCTCTTGTTTCTGTTTTATACTGTAATGACCGCTTTGACATGGATTTTTACCTAATGTGCTTTGGGAATATAGCTGCTGGCTCTGAAGCTTCAGATGATTCATCAATAATTAGGAAGTAAAGCTGAAATAAGCTGTAAAAATGTGCACTTATGAAGGATGTTTGAACCCAATGTGCATTTACAAACACCTGCTTCATTATATATAGATAATGTATATACTTTTTGTCTTCATGCATGTGTACACAGTCCTTTGTCAGTCCACTGTGGGGCGAGTGCAGGTTCACCACGCTGGTCAGAGCAGGTTGATGAATTCAGGGAGCATCCATGTAGAGGAGGGGTTCTCATCCTTTTTTACCTTAAGGCCCACTTGGCCCACTTGGGTCTGGTTTCCACAGACAACTAGATGGTACTCATGGCCCACCAGTGGGTCATCACCCACCAATCGTAATGGTGGATGTAGAGTATTGCTGAATCCCTATCATTCATTGTTTTCCAATTTGTGAATGAATTCTAAAGTTCAAAAAATGCACCTCAAAAACTTTTCTTTTAAACGACCTCATACATAGGGATTATTACAATTTTATAGCAGAACCACGGTGCGCCGAGCGGCCTCGCCACTCATTGCGCCGCCGTGCGCCGAATGGCCGCCTCACCCATGACCTGGGCTGTGGCTCACAGGCAGAATGGCACCTCGAGCGAGCTAGACAGGAAGCTACTTATGGGACGCATAGGCCCATAGCTATCCGTGGCTGCATTCAGTAGCAGCTGCGCGCTTCGCCCCAGCGTGTCTCTGAAGCAGAGCGTGACGATGCACGAGCTGGAGGGGATGGTCGGGCGCGTGAGGGCTGTGGTGGAGGGCGACGGGCGCCAGGAACTCAACGGCTTTGGGAAATTCATGCTGGCACCTGAAGACGACGTGCTAGATGGACAGGTCTGCCCCTGAGACCCCTCGTGCTCTACTGGGAAGCTGTTCTTGGCTACTCCTGTGAGAGTTGCTTGACTCGGTGTGACAGAAAAAGCAGAAGCATGTCCAGTGGCACAGTGTGGTTGGCGTGAAACCTTGCACAAGAAGTGCAATGGGGGAAATGTGCCCTTACTTTGTAGTCTGGCCTGCAGGCCCCCCTAGCATCCGGCTGTTTATGTGCAAAATAAAATGTGGTTCTTTTGGGACGTGGCAGTGTAATGGCTGCAATCTGGACGCATATGTGAGCCACTTAAATTTGTAAAACTCCCAATCACACTGTGATATATTCAGAAGATGGTAGTCAAGCAGATGGGTTTTCTTCATCTGCTGGTTTTCTCACTAACAACACTTAGTAATGAAAGTGGGCAAAACAACTGAATGCAGCTCCCTCTTATGTAAAAATCATAATAATCGTCGATGACTACGGTGTGATTATGATCACACGTGGAGATGTAGATGATAACAGAGAGGATATCTTGACATCCGGTCCTGTGCAGGTGTGTGGCTCAAGGGAAGAGGAGCTGACTGCCTTCAAGATGCTGAATGAGACCAGGGACATGATGGACAGGTACTGTGTATGAACCTGAGCACTTGATGGCGGACTGTCACTATGGCATTGGTGATTATCACAGCGTCATCGGACATTCCTAACGTCTTTCAGTTATTCAGATGATTATTTAAATTCGCTTTGGTGCTTATTTTTTTATTCCTCTGAAATTGTGTTGAAGCCCTTTCAGGGTGCTACCCTGCTAATCTAGGTTACATTTCATAATTTATAGTGGTAGTGTGCATTTACCATGGGTTTATGTACATTTGCCACTTGTGCAGTGCATGCATGAAATGAAAATGTATGAAGCTGGAACCTACTGCTGCTGCTACTGCTACGTATCACCTGTTGCGCAGGTGGTAGAGCAGGGGATGCACCGCACGCACCCTGGGCTGATGCGACCTCCCGTCCTCTCTTGGCAGTGTCCGTTGCCCCGCGGTCAGGGTCTAGTGATACAGTATGGCCTCGCGGCACAAGGAAGCCATGCTGGGAGTTACGCTTTGGAGTGCGACGGTGTGTGTATGTGTATGTTGACAGCCATTGAGCTTGACCGCGCTTCCTCCCTCTCCGCCTTTCTCCACGCACAGTGTGGATTTCTGGACCGTGCTGCGTGCGTGTCTGGACCGAGGCTTCTTGCGTCTCATTGACGGAGTGGCAGAGTCGTTCCGGCGCGATCGGACCAGCGAGAGCGGAGGGCGGAACACGCTGGGGTAGGTTCCACCATCTCTACCATTGTCTCCAATTTCACGTGCAGGAATTAAACTGCTGATCCTGTTCAGGCCGATTCAGTGGTAAGCAAGTGAAACGAAGAAGTCAGCCATTTCTCCTTTCATATGCACGGGGTGGCTGTAGCACACGCAGCGTTGGATGTCCCCCCACGGTATGGGTGCTGTCGGCATGAGTGCTGCTGTGAAAACGCAAGCACCAAAACTACGTGGTGCAGACCATTGGCCTTCAGAAGGCTCCACATTAAGTAGGCGTACACAGCAATTGGAGGTATAGGATCTGGCAGAAGGAAATGGTGATGAGGTGTGGTTCAACAATGTGATGGCCAGAGTTTTTTTTACTTGAGCTTCATTCCTTTTCTAATACACAGATAATTGCTTTGTGAAAATAAAACATACATATGTTGAAATGACAATGCTTTCATTCCTTTCTGCTTCATCGGTGTATTCGTATGTTTGTGTAAAGCATCTCAGTGGAGTGGCTCCCTCTTGCGAAGATTATTCCGATTCTTGATGGCCAGAGTCACGTTGTCTGCAGCGATGCGCCCAACCACTTCGTGCAGGTCAGTCGCTCAGTTTACTGTCGGGAATAATGGTGGCGATGGAAATGGCTGCATCCAACACCAATATTTTCCAGGCTCTGCATCCTATATGTTATGGTTTTGGGCTATTAATAATTATTTTTTAGTTATGGGAGGATTCTGAGAATTTCGAGGAAAGCCATGCAAAACAGGGGAAGAACACAAACATGACACAGAAAGGTGCCCGAGGCAGGAATTAAACAACTCGGACATGACCTTATTTCTGTGTGGCACGGCTGTTACTACTACGCCACCCTGCCAACTGTACAGCACTCTTATGTTGACATGTCACAAAAGTTTTTTTTATAAAAGAAATATATATTTTAAATATATATAGAGTCGTTTGCTGCAGTAGAGGGAGCTAGTGGAGACATCAGCTCGGTGGACAAAGTGGAGCAAATGTAATTGGTGCAGTAGTCGTGGTGGCAGTGATGGAGTAGAGGACGTGGCAATAGTGCTGTTCTTATAGATAAAAGGCAAAGATTCCATACAGATGTGGAGCTGTCTGTTCATCACTGCTTCCCTCCATCATCGTCGTTGGCTTAATTCGCCAGGTGCGTGTAGTATGAATGTGGCACCATACCGGAGATGGGGATGTGGACGAGTCCCCGTACAAGCAAGGCAGGATGTAACCTGGAGAAGACAGTACTCTAAATATGTTCCTGATCCATTTTTGCAGAGTATGAGTGTTCTGTGGTTTATTAAGGCCTGCTATTGCTTTCTGTTTTTTTTATTTAGGAACTGCTCACCATGGAGACAGTGCGCAACTTCGCAGCGAATGTGTATGAGGCGTTCAGCACTCCTGAGCAGCTTGGGAAGTGATGGGTGTGCGCATGCATCACGTGGCTCATCGTGCGGCAATATCGTGTGCCTGCCTGTGACATTTAAGTTCTAAAAGGGCAGTGGGACTCCCTGCGCGTGCTACAGCTGCATGCTCGTGCATGCACGCACTTGTCCGCTCGCGCGGTTTATCAAAACACATCTTCATCTGTGCTGATGTTTATTCATGCTCAAATTAGACGGTTTAGTCGCACTCTTCAAACGTGGGCTGAGTGTTGCGTGAGTGGCATTCGCACAATAGGACTCACCGTGACCAGGGACCCATGGCGTAGCAGGTTTCTGTTGACCCGGAGATTTGATGCATGAAGAGGATATCGTGGTGATGGCTGCAGGGAATGGCCTGTGTTTGGGTCATATTTCTGCACACGGTTGTGCATAGATGAACGCGAATTTGTGCACACTCGCTCACTTGTATGTGTGAGCTTCATTCTACCCCACCCCTGCATTGAAACGGTCACCCACACACACATTAGTCTTTACACTTTTAAATTTAGGGCGGCGCGGTGGCCCAGTGGTTAGCGCTGACGCCTCACAGCAAGAAGGTCCCGGGTTCGAATCTCTCGGCTCGGGTGCCTTTCTGTGTGGAGTTTGCATGCTCTCCCCGTGTCCGCGTGGGTTTTCGCCGGGTACTCCGGTTTCCTCCCACAGTCCAAAAGCATGCTCCTGGATAGGTTGATTGGCTCGCAGACTAAAATTGTCCCGCAATGCCCGGCGATGGACTGGCGTCCCGTCGTCGGGTGTATTCCTGCCTTCCGCCCTGTGTTTCCGGGATAGGCTCCGGCTCACCGTGACCCTATATAGGATTAAGCGGTTTCAGATAATGAGATGAGACTTTTAAATTTATACTTGTGCATACACACCGAACATTTGATGAATTGTGTCAGATATATTAACTTAAATGGTCAATTCAAGTCATCAGTTCAGTTGGTACTCTTGTCCAGTCTTGTAGCACAAGGATATTGCAACAGCGCTGTTTTTAACAGTCCACAGCATTTTAAGTTGGGGGCAATGCCACTACGTGTGATCCCAGTTGAATAATTTTCAGTGTCATTTTTCATGCTTTGGCAAATTTGGAAGCCACCATACGTGGCCTAGTCTGTTTCAGTTAACATCGCGGAATCTGTAACATCCACCGCAAAACAAATGGTGCACATAGCCACTATTAACCAGGGTACAGTAGTTTGAACCACACAGATCTGCAGCAAGTGGCAAGCGACCAGTCGCTCTGCCTTGTCACTGCCAGTTTACCTTCACACATGCCACAACATTGACTCCTAGAGTACATTATGTCATTGTGCAAACGCCTCTTATGTTTTTATCTCACTTTAGTGATGTAGGTCTTCACGGTTCTACGTATGAAAATTGCTCTCAAGGGCTGTTATTTTGGGATAACCTCATCTCACCTCATTGTCAGAAACCGCTTAGTCCTGTACAGGGTTGCAGTGAGCCTGAGCCTATCCTGGCAGACACAGGGCGCAAGGCAGGGATATACCCATGATAGGACGCCAATCCATCACCGGGCACTGCGGGCAATTTAGTCTGCAAGCAAATAAACCTATGCAGCAGCATGTTTTTTGGACTGTGGGAGGAAACCGGAGTGCCCGGCAAAAACCTATGCGGACACGGGAAGAACATGCAAACTCCACACAGAAAGGCACCTGAGCCGAGCTTCGAACCCGCGACCTTCTTGCTGTGAGGCGACAGCGCTACCCACTGGGCCACTGCGCCACCCTAGGTTACGTTGTGAATTAAAAAATTGTGTATAACGAATATAATTTGACCATTGTCTTTACAGTTGTGAATATAGTTGTAATATTGATTTCTGCTATTTAAAGCAACGCAGCAGTGACATAAAAGGTGAGACGTGTTGACTTGCTGGTTGCATATGGATTCGCAATGTCGGCTAATTGGCAAGGTTTACGCAGCATCAAAATATGTTATCTTCTGTAAGCATAACAGACTGTAGATTTATCGCCAATGGTCAATATTATGGATGAGCCTCCGTCGTTACCATCCGACATAGCCCTGTGATACCATAAATCATCTTGCACATGTGCATTGGTGAATATCCGCCTCCACGGTGGTTGAACTCAAGCACGTTATCTCCTTTGGCTACTATTCCATCACCAGTCTCGTCGATTTGCCATCGTCCTTTCAAGAAACATGTTCATGCCCAAGCCTGCTTAATAATATATGCATTTATAAAACACTTTTCACCATAGGGTCACAAAGTGCTGTACATGTATGGAGAGAACAGCACGTCAACAACATCAGAATAGCAAAGTGCGGAGCGGTAGTGTAGTGGTTAGCGAGCTGCATGATGACATCGGCGACCTGGAATTGTATGTGCAGATTGTCTAATTTCTCTCTACGCAGACACTAATCTTATTGTAATGATGTAGGTTTTCACGGCTCGATGCATGATGATTGCTTCGA
>JAZEWT010000030.1:8414538-8428011 GCA_036362905.1 Mordacia mordax | reverse complement strand
TCCTCGCGACGTTTCGCCTCGCACGTTAGAGGCATCCTCAGGCGCATTATTGTACTGCGCCTGAGGAAGCGGACGACGCGGCTGTCCCGGGAGAGCAGCTTTTCGAAGCGATCATCATTAATCCATGCATGTTTTTTTTTGTGTCCGTCTTTATGAATTGTGATGCAGGCAAAGAGAAAGTTGGAGTTGGAAGTTCCTGACCACCAGTACCTGAGCGGGGAATTCCACACGCCCAGGGGGAAGGGACGCACGCCTTATCGCGCACACAGCCCCCGCAGTGAGTGCATGGGGATCTACCCCGCGACCTGTGTGCGCGTGCATGCGGCGCTGTGTGCGGCGCAGTGGCATAGTGGTTTGCACACTGCTGCAAAGCCAACGTCCCAACTTCAGCTCTCGCTCGGGGTCATCACCAACAATGGATCCCTCTGAGGCCTCCCCAGATGTGGCGCTGACCACACCAACCCTTGCCGGCTCTGCTAGTCTTTGTAGGCGCTCGTGAATGGAACTTGTTCCTGCGGCCAGATAAGACTGTGGAGAACGTTTTGTATATTTTTGTATTGGACGGCATATTGGTTGTCGCACCGTACTACAAACTCGGTTATCTGAATTCAACTCATGGTCTTGGCCAAAATAGTGACGGTTATATGATGAACAGTCTATGTTGAGTCACGCAACATTATGTTGAGGTGTGTCCATCATTGTGGAGTTAGGCCAACTCCCTTGTTGACTGCCACGTGGGAGGAAAGCGTTGTCCAAAATACGTACATTACAATTATGCTTATTACATGAAAATACAGTTGAATCTATATGCTGTATGTATGCAGCGTTTGTCTACAATGCAGAATTTCCCAGATATTTGAGATTTTTGTAAGTTACCTCTGGCGACCCATTTAGAATAATTAACGCGCTGTACGTTAAAACCCAGCTCAACCAACAGCAGCGGCTTGGATTCAACCTGTAGGATTTCAGCTGTGCCAGCTGAGCGGTCTGACACATCTCTGGATCCCCCGAGTCAGAAATGGGCCTGATCTTCAGAACCTGGTAACACACGCAAGATTGAGGCGACGTAGCGCTTGGATGGGCGGACTACGTTGATCAGTTGGGATTTTTGAGTCACAGGAATCCCACATCCAGAGCTTGCAAGCTCACTGGGTACTTTATGTTGTAATAATAAACATCATCTCCTATGCACAAACAGGTCGTCATAGGGCCACGCCTCCGTTCCCTCACTTGGCCGCTGGCATTGCTGCCCTGTGCGTCGCGAGTAGATTTATCGCGGAGGAAAACAACTCCGAGGCGGTGCGTGGTGGAGACGTCCTCGGTCATGACCTCCTCGCCATGCGTCCACGACCCTCGGCACAGAGTAAAAACACATGGGTGGGGAATCTGCAAGGTTGGAGGCAGGTGTTAGAGGCTGCTGCCGTGGCGGCTGTGTTGTGGGTTAAAAGTGGACATTGCGGCGAAATCTATCTCGTAGTTTTCCACTTGTGTGCCTCTACATTTGTGCTTCCCATCAACGTCAACCCGCACTGATCAGCGTGCTCAAACAACCCGTGCGGCGACCCTAGTTCGACCCATGGCCTCACCCAGCAGTGCATTGACAAATAAATACACAAGTACATTATCTGCCACAAATGGGCCTTAAGTGGCGGTAATTGTGCCATTCTGCTGAGAGGAAGTCGTGCGTATTGTTTATCCGCAGCAGAAATGAGAGTGTAGCGGCAAGATGGTTACGTCCAAATAATGCCAGCCACCCAGCGAATTTTGGCTCGCGCTCGTACAAACAGTAAAGCACAGGAAACAAGCCTGACATTGCTGCTTTTTCTATACACGTGCACATACGCGACCATGTGTGTATGAACATGTACACACGCACAAACAGAAATGGGAATTGCCCTGATTTGGGGAAAACAAGAACGTGAAACCCAGGGCATTGATCACCTTAAACATCCATTGTTAATCCACGGCTTGGTGAAGGCCTTAATGAGCTGTCGGTATCCCTCGCAGTTAAGTTACACAACGCAAAACTGCCATCAAGCTTTGGCACATGAGCAGAGCTCATTGGCTGCATTTCTGCGGTGGTCACCCTCAGGCACATTGGATAGATATTCCTTGTTACAGCAGAAAATACCCAGGGAGCTTGCAAGCTCTGAATGCGGGATTCCTGCAACACAACAAACGTTCAAACTCAAACGTCATATTGCTTACTTTGTTTCCTTAGATGATATAGAAAATGCGGGAGAGATGAGTAAAGTGAAAGAAGTTAGATTAGTGATACACTCAAACTCATGGTATGAAATAGCCTGGAGGTGAACAACCCATGAGTGGCGACCTGTGAGTATAGTTTCTCTTCATACATGTAGTTTGTCTGATTATTCCAGTTTCCTAACATATCTTGCGCTTAACGTATTTTTGGATGAAGTGGATTATGATTTCAATTCGAAGTCTTTCGTGACCAGTGTTTTCGGTGAATTCAAATTTTTAAGTTAGGTCACTTTAAAAATGTTTTGTTTAATTGGCCGTTGTCAGGTGATGGAGGGTTTACGGCAAACATTTTTTACGTGACCTAACCCAAGAAAATGGACTTGATGGATAGGATGATGGCCTAAGTCGAGGTGGTGTGCGCGTGTGCGCGTTTTGTCACGGAAGCTCCCAAGTCACCCTCGGAGCGCTCTCGCTACGACACGTCACTCGGGCTCCTCACCAAAAAGTTCCTGGGACTCATGAACCAGTCATTGGATGGCGTTGTCGACCTGAATCGCGCCGCCGAGACGCTCGCCGTGCAGAAGCGGCGCATCTACGACATCACCAACGTCCTGGAGGGCATCCACCTCATCTGCAAGAAGTCCAAGAACCACATCCAGTGGGTGTAAGTAGTCCCATACGAGCTGCGTATCCCTTTACATCGGACTGCATCGGAGGTCACATGGAGAGTGATCCGGTCAGAGTTAAGGCTTCCACTTGTATCTTTGGTTCTTTTGTGTTTGAATGCCCTTGGGAATTTGTCACTGACCCTTTTGTTGCCTCGTGTTTGTGTGTGTTTTCTTGTATGTGTGTGTGTGTGTTTTCCTGCATCTGTGTGTGTGTGTGTGTGCGTGCGTTGTGTCGAAGTGCACGCGTGCGTTAACGTGCCTGCAATAGGGTCCGTGTGTTTGTGCGTATTACGCGTGCATGGGAGAGTGGCGTCGCAGTTAGCGGCATTACACTCCGAACTGCCTAAATTTAATTCTCCCTTACAGCCAACATCGGGTGTTAGTGAATTTAGCATTATATGTGTACATATTTAGCGTGGCATGTAATCATTACCATTGGGTAAACATAGATGGCTGGGATTGGTGGTGGCCAACAACTTTTTTGTGTGCTTGCCAGCCTCAATAAATGCTCTTCAACATCACGGTGTGACAATATCTATGTGCCGGGTGTCTGTCTTTTTATTCAGCGGGCAGTCTCCCTTGGACACTGGCAACCAGGCCCGGGGGCTGCCCCAGGAGGTTTCCGAGCTGAGCCGCAAGGAACGCGCCCTCGACGATCTCATCGGGAGCTGCACGGCCACGCTCAAGCAGCTGACAGAGGACTCGCACAATCAGAGATATCCTTCCCTACACCCCTCCCATCACTCCCTCGTTCCCGGATTTCCCCCTCGTTCCCGGATCACCCCCTCGTTCCCGGAGCACCTCCCCTCGTTCCCGGATCACCCCTCAGTTCTTGGAGCACTGTGCCTCACAGCGTCGGAATTGAGTAGACGTCACTTTTGAATGGTTTGGGCCAAAGGTTGAAAATGTTAATGCGTTTTACCCGTCTTGTTTGTGTATTGATAATACAGCGGAAGGTGGTGTGTGATAACTATAATAAAGGTGATTTGATGTGAGCTCTGCTCAGACCTACTCGCTGACCTATAGACTGACCTTAACACCGATCTTCCTGACCATCCGTTCTGGTGTGATGCTTGTGATCGGCACTCGATCCGGATGGATTTACGAAATCGATGGGGGTGTAACTTTTATCGTGGGCGATGTTACAATTACCAATTGCCGCTTTGCCTTGACAATGCCCCCGCGCCGCGGGTCGTCACGCTGGCCTACGTAACGTACCACGATATCCGCGGTGTAAACAGCCTGCGTGAGCAGACCGTCATTGCTGTCAAGGCGCCACCGGAAACGCGCTTGGAAGTTCAGGATCCTGTCGAGGTTGCGGACGGACTGGAGGTGGATAAGCGCACAGACAACAACACACTCTTAAGCCCGTGGCTTAACTATTTGCAGATGGTTCTGAAAGCAGAACGTCTATTTCATCGTCTCTTCTAAAGTTAATTTTTAATTAAAATATTTACGCTGCCCAACGAAGACTCAGTGTTAATGCATTATTCTCTCTAACGGGGGGGGGGCGGGGGGCTTGACTAGTCTCCTAAATATGATCCAACATGCAATAAACCTTTATCGTAGTTTCTCTAGTTATTACGTTTGTTGTATGGGAAATGTCACGTGCAACAAAGTTGCCCAGTTATTTTACAAGGGAGAAAGTGAACACTTGGAGGCACAAATCAGAGCATAAAAGGCATTTGACACTGCACTCATCAGTGTTATAACACCCATGAACTCACCCAGCGTTGAGAGACCGTTATTCAGCGGCACATTACAGAAAGTCTATACTTGTTGGCTGTTGATTGGCGGCCAACATTTGTCTCTCCCCCCCCCCATTCCTCCGCTCCCTCGCTCAGTCGCTGGCAATGCTGCTCAGTGCGTACCGAGTAGAATTTATTTTTTTTTTTGCGGAGAAGAGTGACTCCGAGGTGGCGTGCGGCAGAGCTGGCTGCGATCACAGCCTCCCCGCCACGTGTGCACGAACCCTCGGCACAGTATTGCAGCGTAATAGTGACTGCCGCTGATGAACGTTTTGAGTGCAGTGCTGTATTGCGGTTCTTGTCCATATATCCCTTGTATGTTGCTCTCTCTTAACGTCATCTCCATATACAAACCTAGAATTTTATATCGCCTTTAGTTTTGTCGGTGCGCGGTTGACCACTGTATTTTCATTCCCCATGCCGAGCAGGGGAGCGCTTTTACTTTGTGAAAACCATAGTACATGAGGTGCTTCGGGGGGGCCTTCATCCAGTACTGGCTGATGCTTTTCCCCCATTTTGCAGTGAATTGAACCAAAAACGAAACAATGGTTTTAAGGTTTGGGTTTTTGCTAATTTTCTGAAAAGTACACCTTGGCAGAGTCTTACAAATCCTTAATGTGGTTTCTTGCTTGGTCATTTTGCGTTGCCCTCATTTTCATCTCAAAGGGCAGTTTCAGCTGCACTAAAAGTGTGCAAAGAAAGTAGCAAGAATACTCATCCGACTATGGAGGCATGTTTTACCGAAGTTATTTTTATCGACCTTAACCAGTGACTATCTTACCATTGCCGATTATGATCACTATAACCGCAACGAATTTTGTACGGGAACAATGTCTGTACGACCCGAAGTCGCTCCTCCTCCCCCCCCCCCCCATCGTTGACGCGGTGTGTCGCGTGTTCTGCGATCATCGCCGCAGAACCTGCGTATGCACCTCCTGAGCAAGCGGGGCCCCATCGAGGTGTACCTGTGCCCCGAAGAGGCACCCGACAGCCCCGTGTGTGGCACCAGTGGTGGCGCCGGCGGGAGCTGCGAGCTCACGCCGTGCACTCCTGATCAGCAGGGAACCCCCGGCGAGACGCGGGGACGCTCGCCTGACGCCACCAGCAGAGGTGGGTGGGGGGGGGGTCTTTGTCCGTACATGCCTCTTGACCTAACAATGGGCATCGTGAAATTCTTATAAAAACGTGACGTTTTAGCTGCTTTACAAATTATATGTACCCGTTCAAATTACCAACGGCTGTGCCTATGACTCGAAATATTATCTATGTATACAAATGTAACATACCCAGGGCATGTAACTAGAATAACATGCTCATAAACGTTGCCATACCCGTAATTGTAACGCTTACCTGTAGCCGTAACACTAACAGACCTGTCATCCATGTGGTCCCGCTTCTACAGACTCTGTGAAGAGAGACCTGTCAATGGCTCTCGTGGCATGCAGCAGCAGCAGCAACGATGCTCTCAGCGATTACGTCATGTCGACTGGCTGCTTGGCGGTGCCAGTGAATATCGATGAGAACGGAGCAGTACCCGGCGGTGCTTCTCCCCTGGGCACACCACGACGGAGCCTGCTTATGCAGACCGAGGACCAGCTGCCCTGGGAGATGGAAGCCAGCGGGGAGTTGCCCTTAGTCGCCCTATCGCCGCCTCTTGGGCCCGATGACTACTTGTGGAGCCTGACGGAGAGTGAGGGCATCTGTGACCTGTTCGACATTGGCACCGATATCGGCTCGCTGCTCGAGTAGTGGGGAGATGATGCAGCACACGTAGAACAGCAGAGTGAAGCTTCGATGGGTCACGGTGCCAGCAGTGGTGAAAATGACGGAGCTCGTTACTCGAGTTTACCAGCGAGACATTGAGCAACTTTACCTGAGCTGTGCCCAGATTGTTTTGCCCTGTCTCAACTTTGCACGCGAATCCTACGGTCCTAGAGCAGACGATCATGTCACCGTCCATGTCATCTGTCATAACAACTATGTTCGTTATAAACTGTTTCATATTTGTTATATTCTCTGCTTAACAAAATGCTGTGTTGGTGTTGGCTAATGTGTGTTGTGAGAGTTTTTGGGAGCTGCTGGCTGATATCACAGGTTGCTGGGCATATTATTTCACCCGACTTGCTGTCGCATACAACAGCAGCTAGTTATGTCAACCGTACCCCGATCTTATTTTCCGGGTCACTGGTAGACTGTGGCAGCTGCATGACTTCTAACTGTAGCCATAACGAGAAGTGTGCTGGATGTGATATGCTGCTGGGTACATTAATATTGTCTGGGTCAGTGACCTGGATAGGTTTAAATTAAATTAAGTCCTGTACTTAATCCTTTTTGGCCAATTTTAAATATTCCCACCTAGCAATTTACCATATTAAAAATCTGTGAGAAATAATTTTAAAAGAGCATGTGTTTAAATATGAACTAAGTTAATGGAGTTGCTTTAAACTGGTATGGCGGACATTTCTTGCACAGCGACATGTTTGCGTAAATATTAATAATGTATAATCTTTTACATTGTTTACAGCGAGGGTGGGGGTTTAGTGCTGAATGTGTAAAGGAGGAATGCTCTTAATGCCTCTTGTGCATGGAGAGGCTATATTTGGAAATTTTAAGATCTTATATTATTATGAAAAGCATTTTTCCACATTTGGGGATTTTCATTTTTTTTTTCTGGTTGGTTAGGGCAGGCTGTACATGTCCTCATTGATTTGTACACTTTTTGAGACGAGAACAACGTTCAG
The DNA here is from genome assembly GCA_036362905.1 of Mordacia mordax. Lineage (NCBI taxonomy): Eukaryota > Metazoa > Chordata > Hyperoartia > Petromyzontiformes > Petromyzontidae > Mordacia > Mordacia mordax. Next base: position 8,420,649 of record JAZEWT010000030.1, on the reverse strand, counting down.
AATTTTTGAAAATAAGAAATACAACCGCCAGTTGTTGCATTAAAAACAAAAAATTTGGCCACGAGTCTTGAGTTGCAATGAGACATCAATTTGTTTTATGTTTGGTGCTCTTGAGGAGAGTGGTATAGCTGACTTTACATGTAAGTGTCAATGATTACAGGTTATTGGGAAGAGTAGCGAATGGGGGCTGTGGTTATATATACAAATGTGAGCTGGGATTATGAGTGATTAACTTGTCATCACCAGTTGCTGTCCATTTCTGATTGTGCTGTAAAGCATGACAACCATGTACAATCCATCTCTGCCGTGGTCGTTATACACCGTGCTGAATCAAAAATAAATGTTGTGGACGCAGATGACCTGAATGCATGTGCAAGTCGTCTCTTTAAGAGGCGCAGCAGAGGGGAACCCCTTACGGAGCGGACAGGCTTCGAGCCCCATCCTCTCACCGACAACAGAAATAAGCACCCCTTAGGCGAGGTGCTTGCCTTGACAGCAACGAGAATTGGGAAGCAAAGCGAGCAGTCTAGAGAAATGCGGATTGTTATCATCGTTGTTTGGGTGCGATGCGGCAGATGAGGGACAATTCTGCCAGTGACTGGAAATGTGACGATGCCACATTCTGGGGCAGTGGATATATGAGTGGAAGTGAACGTGGTGGTGACGAGGGCTGTGCCGCTGCCAGGATTCGAGACTGTACCCTGGTCGCTTGCAAGGGGTCGGCTCTGCAATTGTTCCCCCCTCCCCGCAAACTCATGAATGCGAAGACGCAGTAATAATAATAATTCTTGTTTTTCTGCCGTTTGATACTTTTTGGGGAAATATACACAGTGCATATATAATTTACAATAAGCAATATGAGAGTGCATAATGTCGTTGGTTGTAATGTAAGTTGTTGAATTGTACAGTTTTCTGTGATTAATTACATGAATAGTATTTCAATTGCATTGGACCAGAATTATGTAGAAATGCATGTTGTTGTCCAAGCTGCTAAATTAACATCGATATCGCTTTGAACAATTGGCACAGCAATGGGGAATTTGTAGAGTAAAAAATATATATATTAAGGTGCTAAATTAGTGCTGAAGAATATACTATTTCGGTGCTTTTTGTATGGAATTCTCGAATACGCACGCAATGTAATTCACAGCTTTTAACAGCAATTTCTTTAAAGATATAGGCCGGTGTATAGTTATTGTACAAATACATTTAAGTAATTCAAAAGTACATATAACGCTTCTCTAAGCAGCTTGCTCGTTGCAATTGGTAAAATTGAGAGCAGTCATAATGTTAAAGGATCCCTGTCAAAGGATGCATTGGATTACTGATGCGAGAGCCAGCCATTGGTCAATAGTTGCCTACTTTTGAGCCCAAACTCCCCATTTCCAAATCACAGGTGCTGTTTACTACCGAAACAGCTGCCCTCACCTCGAATGGAGGATTCGCCATGTACAGCGTTTGGTTCTGAATGCCTCGCCCTATACGCTTCGTATCTCTCGCTTGTGTACATTGAGCAACTATAATTAGGTCGCCAGAGTGTCACTCGGCTTTTTTGCAATGTGCGTAGGTCGGCCGTCAAACACGCAAGGGCTACTGTGCAGCGCTCTGTGGCCCTCGGGTGAAAGGCGCTCTGTAAATGCAATTATTACTATTACCAATCAAATGTCCCGCAAAGGATATTTTCCCCTCGTTGCAGATTTGTAATCTGGCAATTGTGCATTTTTTATTTAAGTGTGCTCTAACTTCTGTCATCACAAGGGCTTTACGCATTCACAATCGTGAATGACCGCGTTTGTGTGGTGTTATTGTGACCCGCTGAAGGTATTTGAAACTCCTATTTGGCCCCGGGTAAGGAATAGGTTCCCCACTCCTGTTTTACAGTGGATGTAAATGGGCAGTTTTAAGTGTTTTTCATAGTTCCCTGTTGGCTACGAGCAATGGGGACCTCACCACATGCCTTTCAGCTGCTCGAATGCGAGCCGCCTATAACCCAGTAACCTGGAATGCACTGACTCTCATTAGATCTTTAAAGTAAAAGACACGAGTTTATCCTCGAAGTGCTTCAGTAGGTGAGCACAGTACACAAACATGTTGTCATAGGTATGCCCGTCTGTGAGGTGCGGGAGTAGAGATCGTTTGTTATACTGTATTTTTATACTTTCATTTCTCTGGTTCCCAATATCAGCCCAAACTGACCAGCATGATAACATAGGATCAAAGAAACCCCCCCCCCTCCACAATGGCCAATGGTGCATGGAGATGCCTTCCTGCAGATTTGATGGAGAAACGTCTTGATGCTTATCTCATTTTACTGAGCCGTCGAGACTCGGGTGGATGACAGAATCCACCCTCACCTGCAATGCGTGAGTTGGCTCTTATCTAACAGCGAGATTTCCGGACGGGCTCTGTACAATATGTCCCAAGACACTTTGTACATAGAGGCTATCGCCTCTATGTGAGGCTATCGTCTCAGCAAGCAGGTCCCGGGTTCGAATCTCGGCTCGGGTGCCTTTCTGTGTGGAGTTTGCATGTTCTCTCTCCGTGTCCGCGTGGGTTTTCGCCGGGCACGCCTGTTTCCTCCCACAGTCCAAAAACATGCCATCGCATAGGTTAATTGGCTTGCAGACAATTGCCCGCAGTGCTCGGTGATGGACTGTGGACTGGTGTCCCATCGTGGATATATCCCTGCCTTGTGCCCTGTGTCTGCCGGAATAGGCTCCGGCTCACCGCGACCATGTACAGGACTAAGCGGTTTCCGACATGAGATGAGACGTCCCAAAGCTTCAAACGCTCTCCAATAGGGAGGTAGCCCTGTGTGTAGGATGTCTATGTAACGTTTTACACATTAGCCTTACTTTAACCGGGTCGGTTATCTCGCGAAGCCTGGCACCGATCGACTCAATTGAGCTGGGAGATGCTTGGGTGAGGAGGGCAAAGCAGTGGTAGGAGCTGAATGGTAGGCAGCAACTGACTTGGAAAACAGAGGCTAAGGAACACTTCCAAAATTGATAACTGCAGTGCTTGCCACGTATAGCTATCAAATAAAAAATATAAAAATCCAGCCTATCGCAGTGCAGAATGCAAGTACTAGTTTTACACCTTATAATGGCGGTAGGTCATGTTTTTGGAGGGATCGAGGTGAACATTAGAAAGAAATGGGAACTCTGGCTATTGTACTGCAGTGGTTTTTTTTGTGGATGTGTCTTCAAGTTATTTGTCGCTATGTCCAACGTCACGCTTCACATTCTGTTCAGTTCTTAAAGCGGCTGCCAGTACTTGCACTGAAACATTGTACGTGTTGCAGAATGGCACCTCGTGCAACCCTGAAACCTATCGTTAGAAAGAACGTTGGCTTTTAGAAAAGTTATCTTGAACAAGCATCAATCAATTGTAAACCTGCAACCATGAGTTGGTGTTTATTTCTTTAAGGGGTTGGGTCTTATTAATCCCAATGACAAAGTTTCTTTGATGTAGATTTGCATTCCCCCCCCCCCCCGTTGTATTACCCGGTACTGTGCATGTTGTGCATTGTGGCCTCGAGGTGAGTGATGTGTAAACATTTAGAGAAAAAAACATGTGCTCGCCTCTTAGGCAGAAAAACGAAAACAGATTTGCCTCGACCACGATTCCACATCGAAGCCCCGCATTTTAATGAATTATTCGCTAATTTTACTTTTGTATGCATACTGCACGCGGTACGTACCTATGGAGCTTTTTGGAGAAGGAAACAATTTAGAACTTTTTTTTAATGTAAATACGGTATTTTAAGTCAGCCTGTCGGGCTCTTTAAAAAAAAAACCCACATTTTTTTTGTCTACAAGTCATTATATTCAAGTGCATTACTGTGAGGGCTCTGCGTTAAGGAGTAATGGCATTATTGTGCGAAATGAGAGCTTTATCGTATGCTGACATGTTTAACCCATTCTTTGCAATGCTTAATGCGCTGAGCATTTTTGAAGGATAATCTGCATTTCTTCATCCGCCTTTATAGTTGTCGAAAATTGCGACATGAATTCAAGGAATTCTCCCGTTATAAATACGCGTCTGACTCTTCCGCGCGGTGATAAGAGGTTTAAAACAATTGCGGGCAGGTGTACAGCAATTTTGAAAACGTTAACGTTGCCGTTCCTTACCAATTTCAGCGTTGTGCACTTGCAAACCTTTAACGCCACTAAAACACACGTGTGTGTGTGGATATACATGCGCAACAGATATTCTGCATATTTCAACCGCCTTGATATTTCCTGTGACCAGGAACGTCCATCGCAAAGCATTTGGTAGATTATTTGCCGGCACATTGGAAATGCTTTACCCAAATTGTTTTGTGTAGCTGTGACGTCCCTTAGCACGTGCGTTTGGAAGCCTTGCCACTACCGCTCTGCATACCTGCAGCGATCGATTCTTTCAGGAATGTCTCAATCAAGGAGTCCAGCTCAGCCTTGGACCACTCGTATATTACGACAGAGCATTATGGGTTTTGATATTTATTTTCCATCACACACTGAGCCGACGACTCGGTCGCATATGATCGCTCACCACAGTGGCTTTATCATCACATTTGGAATTCAAGCTTTGTGTCCATTGTAATGGTGCTTAGTTTAATCCATTGAAATGTAATCATCTGGATGCTTTCCTTAAAATGTTCCAATTTTAAGCGCTCAGGCCTATAAATAAGGCCACAATTATTCTTTTAATAGACAGTGTGCGCAAAAATAGGTCCATAGAGGCATATTTTTGTAACAGCGTGAAGAGTCGGACATGGACTTAAATACAATTCAGTTGTCAATGTAATAATTGTGTGGTGGGGTAAAGTGTGGGTAATCTCAGCGCTTCCACGACCTATAGGATGAATACCCTATCGAGGAGGAGGGTATTTAGAGCTTATTCTAGAAGGGGGCCTGCCAGCAATGATGTGAGCAAGCATTTGTAAGGCTGCATCACCAACAATTCGTGAGTTGCTTTATCGATTTTGTTTCAGCCGAAGCTCTGGCGCCCCTGAAGCTAAAAAGTGACAAACATTTGGCTCCAAGAACATGCAGGGGAGTTTCTAAATGACTGAAGCAGTGTCGTCGATCAAATTATGGCTTTGTTGGTATGTTTCATTTTTGATCAGAGGCCTGTTTTGGTTGTGTGTGTGTGTGTGTATACGATTAATGCAACAACGCCAGATATTCATTCAATTTCGAAGATTATCATTTTGACAACGACTGAGAGGCTCGAGGTAATCTGCGGAGGAGATCGGGAGGTGAAGCGACACAGCAGGCGTCAACCCGCCGTATACTGTGTGCTATATATTATGATTTGCTCCACAATTGAGTGTTTCTTGTCAGTTATTTTGGTTTGGTTTCCTTCGTGCTCTCCGGTTTCCTCCCACAAAAAACCCCCCACTAATTGGCTGATAAATACAGGACGCCAGTGTCTGGCAGATGTTGGCGCTGGCTGATTGCATGTCTGCCTTCTCCCCCTCGTCTCTGCAGTTTGCTCACGCGCCTCTCTGTCTCGTCCATGACCAGACAAGGAATGTGCGAAGCACATTTCAAGTGATATCATTAATGTTGTCGTTTTGCGCGACTGCAATTGCCCGATGTTTCATTACACGTCTTGTAATTTACACGTGCCTTGTATGCCAGGGCAGAGGTGTTTTGCCTGAGCCCAGAAAATCATTACCCATTTTCACCATGTACAGCAAAGATAACAAATGGAAGTCGAAACCCTGGACCGTGGGTATATATGAAAAGCAGCCGAACTTACAATGTGTAACATCTTTAAAGCTAAACAATTAAATAGAGTTCGATATTTATGGAAGGGAATGTGTACAGACAGATTGCTTTAGTGTGGTGTGTTTAGCAATTATAGTAATATTGGAAAAAAAAAAACATGTTGCCCTTAAAACATTTTTGCAAAATGCGTGGTTTTAATAAATCTTGTCTGACAGACACGGCGTGTGCCCGTCTTGATTTCAGCATAAGCTTGAATCGTGTGGACATTGAATGTGACTCCAGTGTGATTCATGTGGAAGCTGTAAAAGGGCAGCCACACAATACTACCCGCACGAGACGGCAGTACTGCAATGGGTTAGAGGTCATCCGTCCAGAGCTCTGAGTGTTACCC
>JAZEWT010000030.1:8382568-8398023 GCA_036362905.1 Mordacia mordax | reverse complement strand
CCCCCCCCATAAACATCGGCATTGGGCGACGATCCTCGTCTTCATAGGTGCTTGCAAACAGCAGTTATCGCGAAAGTCTGTTGAACGGTTTACTCCATTGTTGGCCATTGTTGTCTCGTCTGTGTCTTCTTGACCTTGTTTCTAAAAGTCTGTCCGAACGGTCTCTGTCTCCTCTCTCTGCTGTCGTGACATCAGACGCAGTGCACTGACGCCATCATCACGAGCTGGCAGTTTTTTTTATCGTTACTATCAGCAACGGCAGCGAATGCCAGAGCAATTAACAATGGATATGCACGCTGTCAAGGCTTAGTATTGTCATAATTGGCGGCATCATGTATGGCTAGGGGGCGGCGCGGTGGCCCAGTGGTTAGCGCTGACGCCTCACAGCAAGAAGGTCCCGGGTTCGAGTCTCTCGGCTCGGGTGCCTTTCTGTGTGGAGTTTGCATGCTCTCCCCGTGTCCGCGTGGGTTTTCGCCGGGTACTCCGGTTTCCTCCCACAGTCCAAAAGCATGCTCCTGGACAGGTTGATTGGCTCGCAGACTAAAATTGTCCCGCAATGCCCGGCGATGGACCGGCGTCCCGTCGTTGGGTGTATTCCTGCCTTACGCCCTATGTTTCCGGGATAGGCTCCGGCTTCACCGTGACCCTATATAGGATTAAGCGGTTTCAGATAATGAGATGAGATGAGATGTATGGCTAGGGCGGCAGCAGCAGCAGCGGTGACGCCGTAATAACCACATGAAGCTGCAGCGGTGTCGCACTCTGTTTAACGCAACCACCACCGTGGTGGTTTTGCTCACAGTGGTTATTTTATTAACCCGAAGTGGATGATCGATCGAGTCAGCATTGTCCGGGCTTTGAACCAGGGGTCCCCGGTTTGAGGTCTACTCGCTGCCAGTAGCACAACGCGGTAGCACAAATAGGCTCGTAAACGAGATTATCTCTAATCAGGCTTGAGTGGATTTAATTGTGCTTAGCTTCAAAACGTTTTAAAAAAAAAGTACCAAGAAAGCACGTGTTGCTGAACGTTAACATTTGCCGTATATTTGATGCAGCACGCTTGTAAACCGTCCGAAATTAACATTTTCACATTTTAAGATTTGGTATCAGATACCAATGATCATTGGCATAAATTTCTGAACAAAAATAGTTTTATTACAAGCGTCGGCTGGACTATTCAATGAGTGTTTCACGTCAGGTTTCTAGTGCTTGCATTAGAATTGACATGATTCTCCGTCTTGATTAGTTCATTATCGATCCAGGGCGGCACGGTGGCCCAGTGGGTAGCGCTGTCGCCTCACAGCAAGCAGGTCCCGGGTTCGAATGTCGGCTCGGGTGCCTTTCTGCGTGGAGTTTGCATGCTCTCTCCCCGTGTCCACGTGGGTTTTCGCCGGGCACTCCGGTTTCCTCCCACGGTGCAAAAAACATGCTGCTGCATAGGTTAAATGGCTCGCAGACTAAATTGCCCGCAGTGCCCGGTGATGGACTGGCGTCCCATCATCGTCGGACTATCTCTGCCTTGCGCCCTGTGTCTGCCGGGACAGGCTCCGGCTCACGGCGACCCTGTACAGGACTAAGCGGTTTCTGACGGGGTGGGAGAGCCTATCCCGGCCGACAAAAGACACGAGGCAGGTAATCCCCAGGATGTGACCCCGGTACATCGCAGGACACAATTCGTGGGGCACTTTTACTCAACCCGGCCAATTAAACTGGACAGCAGCGCGTCTTTGGATGGTGGGAAGAAAGCGTGTGTATTTTTATTAAATGACAAACAGCCTTGCCCATTATTCACGCACAGGATATGGGGGGTTGGGACACAGTGGTTAGCTTGCACTGCACTAAGAATCGGGCCACCTACGGTCAATTTCTGACCACGGCTAACATAGTCTCATCTCATTGTCTGAAACCGCTTAGTCCTATACAGGGTCACGGTGAAGCCGGAGCCTATCCCGGCAGACACAGGGCGCAAGGCAATGATATACCGATGATGGGACGCCAGTCCATCGCCAGGCACTGCTGGGCAATTTAGCCTGCGAGCCAAACAACATATGTAGCAGCATGCTTTTTGGACTGTGGGAGGAAACCGGAGTGCCCGGCGAAAACCCACGCGGACACGGGGAGAGCATGCAAACTCCACACAGAAAGGCACCCGTGCCGAGAGATTCAAACCCGGGACCTTCTTGCGGTGAGGCGACAGCATTACCCACTGGGCCACCGTGCCGCCCTCTTTATTATTTTTAAAAAAATTACAATTAAACCCATCTTGCCTCTTTTTCCATTACCACTGCGTAGCGTTCCTTGCTCGTGCCGCGCGTTGTTCCGATGCATTTTCGGGTCGGACCGCGTGTTGTTCGTCACGACGTCAGACGGTTCGCTTTGCCAGCCGGGAGCTTCTGCAAGGAACTGAAGAATTTCCTACCACGTGGAAGTGATGACAAATTCAGTCATGGGTATTGCCATTACAACAATGAATCCTATATCATCCCAATTGACCACCGCTGCTGTCTCATTACAGCAGCTTGCGATGACCAGTTTGCCCCAGAAGCATCAAAGGTGGGCTTGTCATTCTTTGTTGTTTTGGGTTTCTGTTTTATCAGCCTGTAGTTATGGTGCTGAACCATACACTCATGATAAGTCGGAGTCAAAACATTTGGCCCTGGGTCACCCGGCCACGCGCATGATCGGGAGGAAAGCAGTTTGTCTGGCTGCACTGATAACGAAATTAATCAACAATTTGCAGTGGCGTTTGGCTCGACGGTTTCGTTGAAACGTTGAGCAAAACTAAAGGCTTGGAGTAGTTGCATGGGAACAGGATTAGAAAGGTTGGGGTTTTCAGCTGAGTCTGCATTTAGATAATTTATTTTGTTTTTAGTTACATAAGTCGAAACAGTTGTCGGGCGGCGCGGTGGCCCAGTGGTTAGCGCTGACGCCTCACAGCAAGAAGGTCCCGGGTTCGAATCTCTCGGCTCGGGTGCCTTTCTGTGTGGAGTTTGCATGCTCTCCCCGTGTCCGCGTGGGTTTTCGCCGGGTACTCCGGTTTCCTCCCACAGTCCAAAAGCATGCTCCTGGATAGGTTGATTGGCTCACAGACTAAAATTGTCCCGCAATGCCCGGCGATGGACTGGCGTCCCGTCGTCGGGTGTATTCCTGCCTCCGGCTCACCGTGACCCTATATAGGATTAAGCGGTTTCAGATAATGAGAGATGAGATGAGAAACAGTTGTCAGAAACACGGGGCCTTCGAGCGAAAAAAATGCGATCGGTATAGTTTTTGGCAGAGCTCCTTCATAAATATAGAGGCCAGGGAGACGGTGGATCCAGAGTTGGAGACTGAAATTACACCATTGGTCTCCAACTCTTGTCTGCTCTAATTCACTCTACAGGACGTTGGTGACAATGGTCTTTCAAAAAATATCTGCTCTTTGAACCTCTCAGAATGCCCATTGTTAATGTGTTCATCCATCTCGAGACTCTTCACAGAAGTCAATCTCTGTCGCTCACGATCATTCTTTCCTTTAAACACATTTTAAATTTCCTCTTGCCTCATAGTATAGCTGAGAAACTACAACTGTCTGCTTCTGATGTCATGCAACACCTTCTCTCTGCATCCCATTCGTGGCAATTTTTTTTTCACTTGAGGTGTGACCTTCAAGATGCATCCAAAGAACTTTATTATTAATTATTATTTAGTTGATGCCCTTATCCAGGGCGACTTATGTCGTCACACACATTTCTGATAAATAAATTCTTTATGTGCTCCAAAGAAAGGTCATTGCCTGAAATATTGCCTCGTCTATATATTTCATTTTAAGGCAAATGTTATATTAAACAATGTTCTACTTTTTTTTTGTTAATTGTGTTTGTGTACAGCTGCCCATGCAGGAAACCCGATGCTTAGTTTTCATGGTCGGCTTATTAGAAAAAATATCCTTGGCCTTATCTCATCTCATATCTCATTATCTGAAACCGCTTAATCCTATATAGGGTCACGGTGAGCCGGAGCCTATCCCGGAAACACAGGGTGTAAGGCAGGAATACACCCGACGGCGGGACGCCAGTCCATCACCGGGCCTTATCATGGATCGTAATAATTCAATCCAGGAATCGGTGCTTTCTTGTCCATTTAAAAAAAAATATTTTGCATGATATTGTCCGCCCCGTAGCACAAAACATAAAGTGTGTATGTAATTCGCATGTCATTTGCGTACATTACGTACAGTGACTCTCACGCAGACGGCTCGACTTGGGTGCCGCGCCTGACGTGCGCCGCGCAGGGTTGTGCGGGAAGTGAAACGTGGAACGAGTGTCTGTGAAGATGACCACAACCACAGCGGCACGCACCCGTCGTTGAACACAGCTTTACAAGTTGTCCAAATGCCAAAGCTGACACTGATTGCTCCACAAGATGATGCGAATCTTTTAGCGCTGCGGATTTATGTACGTGACCTATGTACGTGACCTATGAACGTGACCGATGGAAGTGGACGATGCGATGATTAGGCCTGTATGTCTGCATCAATACGTTGACTGAAGTACAATCACGCGTCAACGATGTACGCGTACAATCATCTCAAGCTCTCATGACCTTGTTTAATTCAATAAACACAAACTCCTGTCGAATACACCTTCAGTAGCACTGCTCGTCGGTGTCCGCTTGACATTTTGAGTGGAACTGCGCTCAGCAATTGCAGTTGGCAAGGTTATCCTGGACAGACGCACGAAACAATCGATAGTTCGCAATATGTAGACATGTCACCGTACCTGTAATTTGAGTATGAACATTGACGTCAGGAGGCGGCACGGTGGCCCAGCGGGTAGCGCTGTCGCCTCACAGCAAGAGGGTCCCGGGTTCGAATCTCGGCTTGGGTGCCTTTCTGTGCGGAGTTTGCATGTTCTCTCCCCGTGTCCGCGTGGGTTTTCGCTAGGCACTGCGGTTACCTCCCACAGTCCAAAAAACATGCTGCTGCATAGTTAATTGGCTTACAGACTAAATTGCCCGCAGTGCCCGGTGATGGAATGGCGTCGTATCGTGGGTATATCCATGCCTTGCGCCCCGTGTCTGCCGGGATAGGCTCCGGCACAGGACTAAGCGGTTTCTGACAATGAGATGAGATGAGATTTTGAAGTCAGGTGCAGATGCTACTGTTGTTTATGTGCTTGCATAATGGCTCGCTGTTGACCTGGGCCTGCTCAGGAACACTTATGCCTTCCTTTATTTGTTCAGCAATTATTTTTTTCTGTAATTTTATGTCCTGCAGTGATTTATAGTCATTATTTTACTTTAAGGGCGGCGCGGTGGCCCAGTGGTTAGCGCTGACGCCTCACAGCAAGAAGGTCCCGGGTTCGAATCTCTCGGCTTGGGTGCCTTTCTGTGTGGAGTTTGCATGCTCTCCCCGTGTCCGCGTGGGTTTTCGCCGGGTACCCCGGTTTCCTCCCACAGTCCAAAAGCATGCTCCTGGATAGGTTGATTGGCTCGCAGACTAAAATTGTCCCGCAATGCCCGGCGATGGACTGGCGTCCCGTCGTCGGGTGTATTCCTGCCTTACGCCCTGTGTTTCCGGGGATAGGCTCTGGCTCACCGTGACCCTATATAGGATTAAGCGGTTTCAGATAATGAGATGAGATGAGATTTTACTTTAACCGATCAACTCTGATGTTGTTTTTGTTGCCTGCACAGCGCTTTATGGCCCTCGGGTGAAAGCGCCATAGAAGTGCAAATATTATTACAAATAAGACAAACCACCCACAAGAAATAAAAACGGGATGGCAAGAAACGATCCGAGAATAATGGAATCGTTTATTAAATCATCTCTCCGAATTGTGATAAATCATTGATTTTCTAGGTCTAGTTCGTGAATCATTTCATGAATAGTCGTAACCTTTTCAAATGTGTCACCCAATTATAATTTATGTTAGTTTTTGACTTTTTAATTGAAGCAAGAAGAAATACAAGTTCTACTACTGGCGCAGCGTTTCAGCTCTGTGCTGATTTATGTAAGCACACGTGGTCGACCGGAGCCTTTTAATTTTTTGGTCGCGCCGTTCGGCCACACGTTTGGCTTCATTGGCAGGAGGATGGCTTCGGTATGCCACCAAATCCAGTTCTGCAGGTTGGACTGGTAGCTGAGAACGGGTCCCGCCCCCCACCCCCCTCGGCAACAGATTAACAAACGCACTCCATTAGCTCTGATGGTACTCTGCAGATGACAGTGTTGCCTCCACACTGTGTAAACGTTTTGCCAGAGGGGCGAAGTGGCCCACACGGGGTGGAACGAGCGGCCCTTCTGAGATTCACTTCACGGCGGCCGGCACTTGAGGGCTGTGGCTCGGCCCAGCGGGAACGCGTTTGTCACCTGTGGCACGGGTTCACGGTTCGAGTCCCATGACCGGTCTGGTTATGACTGCTCCGTGCGTTGACTAGTAATGCGCACCATCTAGTTCACAGTGTACTTTCTAGACCTCGTGACATTGTACATGCGCTGGCGATACCGTGCGAGCTAGTTTATTGTAAATAATTGCATCACGAATTGCTCCTTTGGAGTCTGTATAGCAGCAATCTGTGCCTCCTTTTTGCGAGGACCCTCTCGAAGAAAAGTTACGAAACTTGGTGAAGCTTTCCTGGGTTAAACAGTTTGAGCAATAATATTTATTGCAACAAGAACACACTTGCGCTTAAGCTGGGATTGCCAGCTGTCCACGTTTTGAACTCGTGATCTTTAGTTTGGGGCGGCACGGTGGCCCAGTGGCCCAGTGGCCCAGTGGGTAGCGCTGTCGCCTCACAGCAAGAAGGTCCCGGGTTCGATTCCCGGCTCGGGTGCCTTTCTGCGTGGAGTTTGCGAGTTCTCTCCCGGTGTCCGCGTGGGTTTTCGCCGGGCACTCCGGTTTCCTCCCACATTCCAAAGAACATGCTGCTGCATAGGTTAATTGGCTTGCAGACTAAATTGCCCGCAGTGCCCGGTGATGGACTGGCGTCCCATCGCGGGTATATCCCTGCCTTGCGCCCTGTGTCTGCCGGGATAGGCTACGGCTCACCCGACCCTGCACAGGACTAAGCGGTTTATGACAATGAGATGGGATGAGATCTTTAGTTTGTTAATTACCTGCGGTAGAATTATTTTCCATAGCTGTTCTTTTAGGGCGGCGCGGTGGCGTAGTGGGTAGCGCTGTCGCCTCGCAGCAAGAGGGTCCCGGATTCGATTCCCGGCTCGGGTGCCTTTCTGTGTGGAGTTTGCGTGTTCTCTGCCTGTGCCCGCACGGGTTTTTTTATCGAGTACTCTGGTTTCCTCCCATCGTCAATAGACACGCTGCTGCCAGGGTTAATTGGCGTGCTTGAGTAAATTGCCCTAAAAGTGTCTTCTGTGATGTACTGGTGTCACATCCTGGGAATTCCCGTGTCTCGTGTCCTCTGTTGGCCGGGATAGGATCCGGTCCCTCCGCGACCTTGTACAGGATTAAGCGGGTATTGATAATGAATGAACTCTTCATTTAAGTTCGTGGTGTCGAGTGTTCCTCCTCTCCTTTGCAAATGTTTCGTTGCCCACACCGGAGGCACCTTCGGCGATTTTTCAGAAAACGTCGGAGGCAAATTATCGCGCGTGTGAGAGAAGGAACACACGACAGGGCTATCCTGAAAGAAGAGCCCTGGAGAGCAATTTCTCGTTGCACATTGAGCAGTGACGAACCTGCATCACATACAGCTGCGTGCATTGTCAGTACGCTGTTTGATGTGGGCCTCTGCATGCCGTGCCTGTGCGTTGACCATACTTCATGCTGGTTAAGTGTGGGGTTGTTGAGATCGAGGTGCGTATCACAGTACGGCAATGCATGTTGTTGTTGAGCGGTGCAATAATTATAATAATAATTGCAATTCTAGAGCACGTTTCACCCGAGGGTCACAAAGCGCTGCACAGAGCTGCGGAGAGAATGACATGTCAGCAACGACAACGACATAAAAACGGCAACTCGGCAACAACGTTTTTATTTGTTACAAATCTGAGCTGTGGAGAGAACGGCATGTCAACATGATGGGATTATTCCTTCTGTAAACCCAATTGTGAGTGGCTCCCTGTACCACTGAGCAGCGTATGGAGACAGTTGACAGATAGGAGCCAGTGTTCGAGACAGGAGCCAGTGTTAGACAGGAGTCAGTGTAAGAGATAGGAGTCAGAATTAGAGACAGGAGTCAGTGTAAGAGATAGGAGTCAGAATTAGAGACAGGAGTCAGTGTAAGAGATAGGAGTCAGAATTAGAGACAGGAGTCAGCGTTAGAGACAGGAGTTAGCGTTAGAGACAGGAGTCAGCGTTTGAGATAGGAGTCAGCGTTTGAGATAGGAGTCAGCGTTTGAGATAGGAGTCAGCGTTTGAGATAGAGATATGAGTCAGCATTAGAAACAGGAGTCAGCGTTAGAAACACGAGTCAGCGTTAGAAACAGGAGTCAGCGTTAGAGTCAGTGTTAGAGATAGTATCGTCATAAAGTGTCTTTTGAGTCCTCTGGATAGGACTGTTGATGCTGCTCACTGTTGTTGTGCTTGGATGATTGTTGACCTGCACCTGCTCAGGAACACTTATTCCTTCCTTTATTTGTTTAACACTTTATTATATGTTATTTTACGTCCTTCGCTGATTTATTCGAAAATATTGTACTTCAATTGATCTCTCATTATCTGAAACCGCTTAATCCTATATAGGGTCACGGTGAAGCCGGAGCCTATCCCGGAAACAGGGCGTAAGGCAGGAATACACCCGACGACGGGACGCCGGTCCATCGCCGGGCACTGCGGGACAATTTTAGTCTGCGAGCCAATCAACCTATCCAGGAGCATGCTTTAGGACTGTGGGAGGAAACCTACTTCAATTGATCTGTTCTGATATTGTTGACATGCTGTTCTCTCCACAGCTCTGTGCAGTGCTTTGCGACCCTCCGGTGAAAAGCGCTGCAGGAGTGCAAATATTATTCTTTTTCTTAATGTTTCCTTTATCCAGGGAGGGTCACTCCGAGTGGCACCTTGCGAGTGGCACCTTGTCGGGTGGCACCTTGTCGGGAGGGTTTGTACACTCGGATTGTTTGGCGTGGTCGCCCCATGGGTGTTTTTAAAACTGTGCCGCCTCTCATCTCATCTCATTATCTGAAACCGCTTAATCCTATATAGGGTCACGGTGAAGCCGGAGCCTATCCCGGAAACATAGGGCGTAAGGCAGGAATACACCCGACGACGGGACGCCGGTCCATCGCCGGGCATTGCGGGACAATTTTAGTCTGCGAGCCAATCAACCTATCCAGGAGCATGCTTTTGGACTGTGGGAGGAAACCGGAGTACCCGGCGAAAACCCACGCGGACACGGGGAGAGCATGCAAACTCCACACAGAAAGGCACCGGAGCCGAGAGACTCGAACCCGGGACCTTCTTGCTGTGAGGCGTCAGCGCTAACCACTGCGCCACCGCGCCGCCCGTTTTTAAAACTGTGCCGCAAGCAATGTCTTCAGTTGGGACCGCTCAAAGCTTGATTGTTATTGTCAGGCCATATCAAACATTGCGGGCAGTACATCGTCTGGCGAAACAGAGATTGGAACGACGAGAGACTAAACACTTGAGTCACGCTCGCGCGCACGTACATTATCTGGAGGGGTCGAAAGGCCCTGCCTGCCTCATAACAAGGGACTCTTTACAATAAAATAAACATTCTTTTTTTTTGCAAAGGTAGGGCCTTCTCAAGTGCCACCGTGGCCAAGGTCCCGCAAATATGATCCGCTGAGCTGCTCGTTACGCTGCCCAGAGTGGCAACGCAACTCAGCTGTTGTACAGTGTTGCCATGTGTCCCCGAGCATATAGAAAACTTGCTGTGTTTTTTTGAGTTAATTTGCAGCCCGTGTTCATTGTTTTTTTATTCGCGTATTTTACTTTAACTGCGTGTTAAGAAGATGTTGAGGCAGGTGACTTGTCAGGGGTGTACCTTTTTTCTCATCTCATTGTCAGAAACCGCTTAGTCCTGTGCAGGGTCGCGGTGAGCCGGAGCCTATCCCGGCACACACAAGGCGCAAGGCAGGGATATACCAACGATGGGACGCCAGTCCATCACCGGGCACTGCAGGCAATTTAGCCTGCAAGCCAATTAACCTATGCAGCGGCATGTTTGTGATCTATGGGAGGAAACCGGAGTGCCTGGCAAAAACCCACGCGGACACGGGGAGAGAACATGCAAACTCCACACAGAAAGGCACCCGAGCCGAGGTTCGAACCTGGGACCTTCTTGCTGTGAGGCGACAGCGCCACCCACTAGGCCACTGTGCTGCCCGTGTACCTTCCCCCCCCCTCTCAATTTGTACCGGTTTGTTATGAATCTGGAACTCGTAAGGTTGGAGCGTGGAAGTCAATCGTGAATCGAGTCCAAAAATGTGCTTGGATAGGCGACCAGATAACGACAAATAACGGGATACTCATCGAGTATTTGTTTATTTTTTTTACTAACGGTTGTTTATGAGTGGAGAGGGCACTGTAACGCTCGTAAAGACGAGCCAATGTTAACAAAGCTTTAATTTTAAGTTACCTTGCTATTAGGGACCTGCTCCATTGAAAATCTCACGAAGCCTAGAGTGTTGCTCGAAAACTTGTGGATGCAAACCAGAGAATATGTCATGTTTGCAAATATGTAAATAAATGTTTCTTTGGCTCACAGCGACCTGTCAACATGCACACTGCTGATGACACACTTTGGAATGTTACATAATCCGCGCCTCCGAATCAGCCACCCATTTCGACCAGCCGCAAAACCTGCAAACGTTTTCAGTCTCATTATTATCATCTACGCACATGCATGCTTTTAATGCCTTATTTTGTAATCGTTGGTTGAGTACCCACTTAATCCTGTACAGGGGCGTGGGTATCTGGAGCCTATCCAGGCAGACATAGGGCACAGCGTGGGGTGATAGCCAGGATGTGATGCCAGCTCATCGCAGGCGCACATTCTTTGGGCGAATTTACCCAGCGGGCCAATTAACACGAGGTGGCAGCGTGTCTTTGGACAGTGGGAGGACATCAGAGTATCCGGCAAAAACCCACGTAGACACGGGGCGAACACACGAACTCCACACAGAAAGGCACCCAAACCCTGGACCTTCTTTCTGTGAGGCAGCAGTGTGACTCACTGTGCCACCGTTCCACCCTAATCGTCGGCCGAGCAGGTGAAATTGCTTTCGTGGGTCTCCTGCCTGGCAGCTTCCCTGGTGAAGCCACTCTGCTTACGCGGAGGGTTGTGGTTGGGCCTCCATTATTTATTCTTTACCCCCTCAACCTTGGGGCTATGCAGAAAAATTGAAATTTAGATTTTAAGAAATTAAAAGCTGATGTCATCTTTCGACTAACCACCCTTGAAACGGTTGACATACAAACGCTCATAGCCCGGGGCTCATAAACGTTTATGTTCAATGGATTATACGTCAAGACATTCCAGATCAGCATTTATCCTCGGGCACAAACCGTAGAGTGCCAACTGGCAAAGCTCCCAAGTGAGCCCCCTTCACATGAGTCTCTCCCGGCAAATCCACCAAAACAACTTCCATTCCCCAGTATGACAGCCGGTATCCACAAAGTCATTAAAATACAGAATCAGATGTGAAGTAATCGTGTGAAATGAAGTGTAACGATAATATCGGCGGCGAGTTGTGGTATTCTCACCTGTCGTAGCTATTTGACAATGCGAATCTGTGACGTTAGCACGGTCTTGTTCTGCTGCGGTGAGCTCTGACCGGCGGTGAACGGAGAATCCCAGTGCTGATAGAACTCGTCAGCTGTCCCCTGCTGCTACGGTAGGCGCAGGTGGCTTCAGGACAGGGTGACCCACACTGTTGAGGCTGCCGTCGCGTGTGTTTTCTCTTAACTACCCGCGTCTCGAGCTCGGTTTGTCACTGGCAACGTGCGGCGTCACTGTAGGCCCGGGGACGCCGCCACATGGCAGGTAACACCTGCTCGCCTGGGCTTGGCCGAGACACAGGTTGCGTGTGGCACCGCCAACGGCCTCCAGGGCACAATCTTTCCAGTTGAAACAGAAACTGAATGCGGTTCGGTGTGCCAGTGGGGAGATGCGTAAAGCGGGAGGGAGAGCAGTGTTGGCACAATAGCTGACACACCGCCTTACGAATCTGGTTTTCAGAGTTTGATATTCATCCATGGATAAAATAGTAGGCGGTGAGATTGGAGCCATTTATGGGTTCTGTATTTGCCGATCCACACTGCCCTGATAGGTGCAGTATGTTCAAACAATCTGCATGACTGACCAGGTATGGGTACTTTTTGCCAGTATACATATATAAGAGTAGGACAGGTTTTACCGTTTCTGGCGATTATGCGGGTGTTAAGATCTTAACGCCTGCATAAGATCTTAACACGTGCATAATCAGGTGTTAAGATCTTAACACCTGTATAAGATCTTAACACCTGCATAATCAGGTGTTAAGATCTTAACACCTGCATAAGATCTTAACACCTGCATAAGATCTTAACACCTGCATAATCAGGTGTTAAGATCTTAACACCTGCATAAGATCTTAACACGCGCATAATCGCCAGAAACGGTAAAAAAACCTGCCTACTCTTATATATGACTGACCAGGCCAAAATAAAACAAGTACTTAGTGTAATTTATCCCTTTCTTTGTTTCCTCACCCGGCTCAAGGTGTTTGCGAGGACGAGTGCAGCTACCATGACCGTGTTTCACACGTGGTCCTGGCCAACATCTCTACAAACGTGTCCCCCGTCACTGACCTGTCGCCCGATGCAAACGGTTCGTTGTGGGACGCCTGCCTGCACGCGTGCTGCCTGCGGCCCTCCTGCAAACTGGCGTGGCTCCACGCCAATCACTGCTATGCCGTGAGCTGCCAACAGCACCGGGACTGTACCTTCAAGGGGGAGAAATCGGAGGAGACCTTCATAGCCGTCGTGGAGCGATGGGCGAAGCCGGTCGGCGCGACGGAACGAGCCGACTCGGAGCCGGCGACGGCGACGGCGTCTCGCTGGTCGATGCCCGCTTCCTCCAACACGGGGAGGGTGATGGGCCGGAAGGGCGTTCTCAAAGCGGGTCCCCCGACGAACGACAGCGGCTCCCCGCCGGATTCGGACGCCGCCTCGGAGCTGGCGTACATGCAGACGTTGATGGAACCTGCGGCGCACATGACCGGCGCCGCGCAGGGAATGACCGCGTCCCAGCTGAGCAGCTCCAAGCAGCAGGAGACGACACCGGCGCTGCTTGGAGATACAAATATGTCGCAGGTACCACGACACTGACCACGATGATGATGATGTAGGGTGGCCTGAGAGTTAGCTTCTTGGAAATGTAATAATATTCATAATTGCACTTCCAGAGCGCTTTTCACTCGAGGGCTGTAGCGTGTGTTACTCAGCACCATGCTTCTCGTTTCACTCCTTGTACTGTATTTGCTGAAGGTTTGAGAGGCAAACCAGAGCAAAAGGAACTATTTGATGATACGTAAATTAATTAGCCCCGAGAGCCGGCGGTTGATTCCTCACCGTCAGTTACAGGCTTGCGAGGACACGCGTGTGCCGCAAGTTTTTTTTTGCGCAATGCGTGAGCGCGCGCGGCTTTTCTTGCTGCTCTTCCACAACTCAGCGGAGGCATTGCCCATCCGGCAGCCTTCTCGGCAAGGAGCAGGAGGGCTACATCACGCAGGACCCCCAGCAACGAACGCCCGACCGAGTGGCAAGAACCTGACCACCTCGTGGTCTCCTCCTCCTCCAGTCTGATATGAGACGTTCACCAAACTGAGCTCCACCGATCGCTCATAGTCATCATCGTAATCAGTATACGCTTAAACCCGTGTACGGTCGTGGGGGGCCGGAGACTATCCCGGCAGACCGAGGGCGAAAGGCAGGGCTGTACCCAGTATCTGACGCCAGTACATCGCAGGGCATTGTGGGCAATCTACTCAGCAGGCCAATTAATCTAGGCAACAGTGCGTCTTCGGACGGTGGGAGGTAAACGGAGTACCCAGCAAAAACCCATGCAGGCACGGGGAGAACACATGGACACAGGGAGCACACGCACACTCTACCCGGGGTCTTCTTCCTGTTGAGCAGCAGTGCTATGCACTGCGCCACACCGCCCACTCCAATAGCGCAACATTCCATTCACTCACAGACGTGAAGCGCAATCTTGCTCTCAGGATACTTGAGTCGTATCGTGCGCCTCATCATCACGGTCATCGGTCGGGATCAGTCCACGGCCAGGTGAAGGTCTTCACCAAACCGTCGGCAGAGCTCGCGACGTTGCACTCCCAACAGTCACTGCTCTTTTCCCACGCGTGCCGCTGGTGGCATTGTCGGCGTCACTGGAGCCCTTCACACTGGCTGTGGTTCGCAGGGGTTTTCTCTCCTCTGGGGGGCACAGGATGTCGAGGGTGAGCACACACAGAGCGGTTGACTGCAATTTTTATCCATCCATCCATCCATCTTCATCCGCTTTATCCGATGCCGGGTCGCGGGGGCAGCAGTCCAAGCAGCGATGCCCAGACTTCTTTCACCCCAGACGAAGAGCGGTTCACAAGCCTTTCATGAATAAAAGATCAATGAGGACCGTTACGTCGCCCGGATTGGCGTTACCGGGGCCCCACCCCGGAGCCAGGCCCGGGGTTGGGGCTCGCAGGCAAGCGCCTGGTGGCCGGGTCTTTGCCCACGGGACCCGGCCGGGCGCAGCCCGAAATGGCGACGTGGGCCCGCCTTCCAGTAGGCTCACCACCCGCAGGAAGGTCCGTGAGGGGCCGGTGCAATGTGGTTTGGGTAGCAGTCGTGGCGGGGGGCCTCGACGACCCAATCCCTGGACCAAAACTCTGCAATTTTTATTCGATTCTTTAATCGACTTGAGTGACCTACGGTTTCGTCTCCCGTGCGAACGTCCCCGCTCGCCAGCCGGCTACTCGGGACCCCACGGAGAAGCCGAGGTTGGCAGGGAACTCGTCCTCGCACGACGCCGGCGCTGAACGCGGCAGCGCCGGCGACCAGAAGGGGGACAAATTTGGCGGCGCCACCGGGCAGCCCCCGGTCCGGCGGCCGTCCTCGGAGAATGTCTCGGAGACGTGGGGCAGCGCCAGTCCGCCGCCGAACGCCAGCCCGTCTCCCACTGCTGCCACCGTCACCACGCCAGTGCCGATGAGCACTGCCTCGACGAAGATCCCGGGTATGTTAACTTATTATTATTATTTGTTAACACGGTTGCCGAGCACAGATCCAGAGGGCCACGGCATTAAGCGGCCAGAGTAAAACCGTATTCAAAGTGGCAGTGGATAGTAGTTGCGTTAACTTTGTCAGTGTTGCGTTAACCCATTCCTTGAATTGAATGATGGAAGGTACCGTTATCAGAGTGACTGAGTGCGTTGATTGGAATGATCGGTTTTAGTGAGGGGCGGCACGGTGGCCCAGTGGTTAGCGCTGTCGCCTCACAGCAAGAAG
>JAZEWT010000030.1:7862700-7875045 GCA_036362905.1 Mordacia mordax | reverse complement strand
GACCTCAAACGTGCTCCTCCATATCTGCACACCGCTGTAGTCAGCGCACGCGTTCACCTTTCAAAGATGGTATTTACACGAGGTCCGTGCAATATATTCTATAGTTACGGATATGCATTACGCCCGGTGTGGCCTGGTTATTGTCATTCAACTCTGAACAAGTGCCATTTCACAAAATGTTGTTTTTGCTCAAAAGATTCGGCTATTGTCAGCCTAATGTGGGTGCCCTACGCAGGTCTCTTGTGCCTTCGATCGCTCAACGCAGTCAAAACTGCGTTAGATATTGTAAGCGCATATATCGACTGTTATGATTGTCAACATGTGATGATGTCTTGACAGGTGATAATGATTAAAGATGGTTACGCGAATAAGTCTTCAATCACTATCTGTGACTCGACCTAAAATTATTAGCATCATTTGCACCAACTAATTGCCCTATATTGTCTTTGCCCTGTTTGGCAGGTATGCTGTTGGATGGGATTTAAATACAATTAGCTTGTATTTAATTAATATCTCATGCATACGCCACTGTACATACCCACTGGTTAGTGTTGCGCGTGGATGTGTGTGTGTGTGTGCTTGTTAATGAGCTTCCCTGTTGCCTTTTGTTCGGCTGCCGGATTGAATTCAGTAGTTGTTCATTATGCAAGTGATTGAAGATGGTGCGCTGTGGGCTATCCCGCGGTTCTATGTTAGAGTCCACTCTCTGTGCACAGCAATTGGCTACCCCCTCCACTTTCCGGTCTCCCTGTGGTTTGACGTAAGTGCACAGCGCTGCAAGTAGTAGGGGAGATATAAAGGCAGCTCTGTGTGGTGTAGGTTTTCACGGCTCGACGCGTGATTTGTGTCGATTTCCAAAGCCGGTTCTTTCAGGAGAGCCTTCGGCGAAGGAGGGCGGAGAAGCGCTCGACACGGCTATCCCAGAAGACCAGCTTTAGAAAGCAAACGTGGGATCTCCGGGGATACACAACGTTGACCTCTTACGGTCTTGTGGTCGTGTTTTCCGGTGCAAACTCAATTTTTCCGAATGTTGGCCTTTATGTAATTACAGTAATAATTCACTGCCATTTCTTAACGCACCGCTGGATAAAGGCCACCTTTCCCATGTTTTCGCGGTCATGGGGTTTGTTTGAACGCTGCCATGCGAGTCAGCAGTGGGTTGGTGCGGGAGGCTCAGGACGAGGTCCAATGTTTTCTCGCCACCGTTGCTTGTCCGTAGAGCTGGCGATCACACTCTGGTCTTCTGACTCATTGTACGGTATTCCGGACAACTTCGACTACGTCTTTTTATTTTTTGAGCGTGTGGCGTTATACAGTCTCGTGACACTGCGAGCATTGGGCTATGGTGTTAGAAACGAACCGAGTGGAGTTTGAAATCGCAGCAGGGCTCCACTGAACACACCTCATTAATGTAACATAAGGAAAACCAATGCATTATTATTTTTATTATTCCCCCGGCAAGTGAAACGTATCCTGACACAATTTGAGGTGGGTTTTTTTTTAAAGGCTTCTGTTGCACCGTGGTGTTATGCTTCGTAACCAAAATATGGATTTGAACCGTGACGTTTTCTTGTTGAGCGGCACGGTGGCCCAGTGGGCAGCGCTGTCGCTTATCCGCAAGAAGGTCCCGGGTTCGAATCTCGGCTCGGGTGCTGCTTTCTGTGTGGCGTTTGCATGCTCTCTCCCCCCGTGTCCGCGTGGGTTTTCGCCGTTCACTCTGGTTTCCTCCCACAGTCGAGAGACATGCTGCTGCATAGGTTGATTGGCTCGCAGACGAAATTGCCCGCAGTGCCCGATGATGGACTGGCGTCCCATTGTGGGTGTATCCCTGCCTTGCGCCCTGTGTCTGCCGGAAGGCTCCGGCTCAGCGCGACCCTGTACAGGACTAAGCGGTTTCTGACAATGAGATGAGATGTTCTCTTGTTCTACAGGATTAGAGTAATTATCCGTGTGCGTGCCTGATTAACTGTATTATTATCAATAATAACTGTTCCATTAGTACAGACAACCATCGAGATGTTAGCAACTGTATAAGGCCTTTGTGATGGCTCACTTTGCCTGGCTTCATTGAATTGCCGTGACATTTGAGCGCGGTAGCGCTCTCATTTGGGAATGTTACATAGAGCTGACCTCTTCACTCGAGTTGGCACGAGTCTGTGATGAAAGAACATTTCCTGGCACGTGCTTGGGTGGCAATCCTGTTTGCCAACCGCACCAGTGTTTGCGCAGAAAACGAGGGCCGACGGTATGGTCGGGGGGGGGCGGGGGGGGGAGGAAATAATAATTAAATCGTTCAGTCTGTGCCGCGAATGACTGCCATTACTCTTGCTGTGTGTGTGTTTTTGTCATCTGATGTCACCTGATGTCACCTGCCCGTTGTGTGCGCCGAATGCAATTCGCACGCATATATTTGTGTCAGTCGAGCGATTGTGCGCAGTCATGTTTGAACACAAACAAAATGTGGACAGAACTAAATGCATTTCAGTAGGTTCCTACGAGCAGTATACTCGACCTTTGATTGCAATAGCACAGCTTAAAAACGGAGTGAAGATAGATATTGTTTATCTTGTGTGCAGTAAGCCAGTGTATGGATTGTATAATTGTGCCATCCCATATAAGTAATTGGTATATTGAGGGCTATATACGTTTGTCAAAGCTGATTTAATTGTAATGCCCCATGGAGTACAGCTTGATGAAATTATTTTCTATTGTGTTTACAGCTGGATAAAATATTTTTTTAAAGTATATTTTACACTACACTCTTTCAAGGCAGGACTTATCTTCATTTCAACATGGCTTAAACATTTTCCATCCTCTGCTGTAAACATCAGAGTTTGGGTCTGCAACGATTATATAACTTTTGGCAGCGTATTAAAAAAAAACATTTCAAATTTGCAAACATACGGTAGCTTGACTGACGAAACGCCAGAAGTGCAAAGATTTTTGGAACCTGCTTTGCAAAGTTGAATATCAAGGTGCGCGTAGCCGGTGGCGAGGCGTGAGTGATAACGAGCAGCACTGCGGGTTAGATGCACCCGTGATAGATGTGTGCTGTGGAATGCCGCGCTGTCTGTAAAATGAATCTCGGGGTTTAAACGTCAAGGGATTGGCTTAGCTGTCCCAGTAGATGCACGCACAGGAGCACGGGCCCGGCCATTTGGATGGCACCGTGGCTCAGTCTAGCCAAGCGTTTACTATCACCACAGAAGTCGCTTATCTGTTGATTTGCCAGTCGAAAGCTCGTATTCAATACAATTCTTAGGGCTTTCACCTCTCCCTTCTCCAAGTTGAATTCCATTAATACCGTTATTGTCAGCTTGTCACTGGATTCAGACATTTACATTTGGAGCTGAATCATTGAGCAGTGCACTGCCATGTGTCAGAACTGCTATTATAACATGTCACAGCGCTTCCGAAGACACTTTAAGATGCCCTGTTTAAAATGAAACTCGGTAGCCCATTTTAAGAGTATTGCCTCGTGTCATTAACATTTACTTTATCCTTAGAGGTCAACTATGCCAGCTTTAGTAAAAATAAACAAACTTACTGTAATCGATTTTTTAATGCAATCATTACTAACTGGGCTGAGACCATTGACTGCACTTCAGAACCCATTTTAATGATGGGTTACTGAGTCCCAGAGCAGATTGAAACTTATAATTTATCAGTACTGGCTTGGTCTTACGGTTGAACATTCAGAGGTCACCTCTGTATGGTGAATGAAGCTGATATTTTGAAACGCTTTTGAATAAATGTACATATCAGGGTTTCAGATTACATTTTTTTTTAAGACTCGGGAGCTGTTCACCACTTACTTTGGGATTCATATGAAAAGTGCAGTGTTAATCTCTTGCCACCATTGTGGAAAGGGATTTCCGTCTGTTACGGTAGCTCTAGAGTGAGTGCCAAAATCACTCTAATTGATCAGACAGAAGAGCAACAAGTGAGGCTGGCCTAGGAGAAAACCTTACATTTTACCGTTAGTCTGCATTTTTTCTGCTGAAGTGACGCCTTCATATCACACGACGCGTTGGATTTGGATAACAGGCGCGTTTATGTTTCCGCACTTGGGCACGGAACCCATTTGTTGGGCTCTGAAATCGTCTGCCGCCTTCACAGATGTTAGAGACATTGTGATTCATTTGTGGACGTTAATCAAACGCTCAATTGTTTGTTTTTCAGGCCGTAAAAATGCTTTCCGATGAGGAACGCAATGTCACCAACAACTGACAAACGGTGCCGCTCATCCTCCCTCGTCTCGATGAAGTATTTTGCCATGCAGGCAGGCGATAAATATTGCGTTTTTCAACCACGGCTAAGCAAACATTTATGAGCGAGGTTTGACCTCATCATTTCCAGCAGCCACGTGTGGCTTTGGGTAATGGAAATGAAATTGTCCCTTTTTACTGCCGTGGGCGATTGATCTGCCAGTCAACTTGACGTATCAATGACAGCCGTCGCTGCATTCCCAATAATTTGCCTGTAAAGATGTCCGCGGACACGTATTGATCCAGTCGCTCGCCGTGCATTAGCCGCGCGATGGATTCACTCGCCGACCGCCTGCCGCACGGAGAGGAAGCCTAACAGAACCGTCACCATGTCGCGTGCTGGATGCATTGGGTGCATCCAGTGGTGGACCAACGGCATGCGTCTGACGCGGCTGATATGCCTGTTGCTCGTGATCCTGGTGACGATCCCGCTGGTGGCCCACTATTACCTTGCCGTCGACCTGGACAGCACCAGCGGCAAGGGGAACCACGTGCAGAACCGTGACCCCGGCAGGCCACCCGTGGGTCCCTGGCACCCTGGCGCAAGCGGCGCCAGCCTGTGCCAGGGCCGGCACGTGGAGGACCTGTGCAGGATACGCGAGTCGGTGAGCGAGGAGCTGCTGCAGCTGGAGGCGCGGCGCCAGGAGCTCAACGGCGAGATCGCAAAGCTGGGCGCGCGGCTCGAGGTGGCGCGCCGCGGCGTCGAAGGCGCCAAGCAGGAGCTGCAGCAGCTGAAGAACACCATCAGCCAGACGGAGCGCTCTTACCGCGAGATGCTGGCGCAGAATCAGCCCAAGCTCTCGCTGCCCATCCGCCTGCTGCCCGACGACTCGGACCCCATGCTGCCGCTGCCGAAATCACCGCAGCAGTGCCGCTTCTACAGCTGCTTCGACCTGTCGCGCTGCCCGCTCACGTCGGGCTTCCCGGTCTACCTGTACTCCTCCGAGGGGCTGCTGGGAGACGCGCTGGACCCGCTTGTGCGGCAGGCCGTGCAGACGGCGCTGCAGGCCAGCGTGTACGCGACGCGGGACCCCAAGGTGGCGTGCCTCTACGTCGTGCTGGTCGGCGACACGCGGGAGGGCTCGGCGCTCTCCGCCGCCGACCTCGAGCGCCACCTCCACGCCCTGCCGCACTGGCGGTCGGACGGGCGCAACCACCTGCTCCTGAGCCTGTCGCGGCGCGCCGGCGCCGTGCGCAACCTGCTGGACGGCGCGAGCACGGGCCGGGCGATGCTGGCGCAGCCCGTGTTCGCCGAGGCGCAGTACCGCCCGGGCTTCGATGTCGTCATGCCGCCGCTCGTCAACGCCATGGCCGAGCCCAACTTCCTGCTGCTGCCGCCGCAGGTCCCGGCCAAGCGCAAGTACCTGCTCAGCTTCCAGGGCGAGAGCGAGCTGAGCGTCTCGCGGGGCCGCGTCGGCGAGGAGGGCGGAGAGGGCGAGGAAGCAGGTGACCGACAGTAATGCGGGCATTTAGAAATCGCCTTTCACCCGAGGGTCACAAAGCGCTGCCTCTTCCTGCGGGGTCTTGTTGAAGCTTGGCGGGGTCGAGGCTGGAGAGCGACTGGGTCGGAAGCCAAATTGTGGCGATGTGTAAGCAGAAGGCAGTGGAGGAAAACGTATGTTGTACTATACTTCTAGAATGTTCTGTTTATCCTTCACTAACCTCACTGACCAGTATACTGGAGTGGTCATGACCCGTGCGGCATGGGGAGGCCCTCATCCAGCAGTCGATTGACAAAAGGGGCTCGCCAGGTTATTCACATTGTGACACATTACACGTAAAGGTGGTTTATCTGTGGTACTAATGCTTTGTGTCCTGCTGGATCCCAAGAGACCAAAAGTGGGATGTCTGGTATGTCGATGTTAGAGGCTCTTGCACGACTCTTATGGAAGATATCTCATATCTCATTGTCAGAAACCGCTTGGCCCTGTACATGGTCGCGGTGAGCCGGAGCCTATCCCGGCAGACATAGGGCGCAAGGCAGGGATATACCCACGATGGGACGCCAGTCCATCAACGGGCGCTGAGGGCAATTTAGTCTGCAAGCCAATTAACCTCTGCAGCAGCATGTTTTTTGACTGTGGGAGGAAACCGGAGTGCCCGGCGAAAACCCACGCGGACACGGGGAGAGAACATGCAAACTGCACACAGAAAGGCACCCGAGCCGAGATTCGAACCCGGGACCTTCTTGCTGTGAGACAACAGCGCTACCCACTGGGCCATTGTGCCACTGTGCCGCCCCTTGTAGAAGATATTTAACGTCCTATTATATACGAGGATCTATAACCCATCCCTTGTGAGCATCTTTACTGCCTGTATGCATCTTGTAGTCGCAGCCACCGTAGGAGTGTATACAGTTTCATCGCTGAATTGCGAGCGCTGTTAAAGTCACCGAGATGTATATTTCACGCTGTGCCGGTCATTTGGATTGTCTGACCATACTTCGCCATGCTGGCCAGTGCTAGTTGATGAAGGGGGGTTCTCAGAACCGGGTTTACATATCATCAACCATTGCCATTAGCCTTTGCTGGCAAAAGCTCTTAGGTTGCTGGGTTCATAGCGCGCAGGTCAGCACACTGTTCTACCGCTGGATGCCGTGATAGGAATCTAGTATTGGACAACTCAACACACACAGCTGATGTGTGTAATTCAAGATTTTTTGGATGCCATCAACCCTTAATATGAACAGATAATGTAATGTCAGGCACACCCTTATTAGCTAGGCATGCAACAATCAATCTATTCATGAAGTCCTTATGCCCATTATACTTGCATGTAAGAATCTATTGTTTTCGATTGTGCGTGAGCAGTTTTTTTTTTGTCAATACATTGGTGAATGAGGGCTTCTGCATGCATCTGAGTCTTGCGGGTTATCAGAACATATTTCGCCAAGCGGGTTGATGAAGTTGGGGAGCATAGACGTGGCGCGTGAGTACAGTACAACGATGGGTTTTGATACGACATCATCTAATTTCCACTGTTTAGTTCCGATATTTTTTTTTGTCTATTTCTGTTAATACCATTTGTATATTGTATAGTTTCACAACACTGTTAATTCTACATGAACGACAATTGCAAACGTAGCATGCGTTCGTGAATTGCATTGTGACCGTGAATTGCGGTATCTCCTTTATGCATAATAATAATAATAATAATCGCATTTGTAGAGCGCTTTTCACCCGAGGGTCACAAAGCGCTGCACGGTAGAGGGGGCGAATTGTTTCATTCCTCTTGTCAGCGTCAGAGGCCTAAACACATCGAGCCCAACCCTCGTCGACCCCTAACCTTGTCGCTAATTCGAACCGTAACCCTACGGCTGCCCTAAGATCCGCGCGAATGTTTCCAAGTGTGAATCAATGCCCGTCTTGAAAGAGAGGGTGGCACTAAATGGGACATTGATCTAAAGCACAGTGTTAATGTCATGTCGTGCGTTTTCTCATCATAGTGCCCTATCGGTTGTTTGATTGCATTGTAATGGCCTCTCCACTGCTACCCAAGTCCGAAGTAGGAACATTAACGTCAGATTAATGAACGGCTTAGGATCGCCTCGGTTAACTTCTAACAGCCGCCGTCGTAAAGCTGTTTTGTGCTTTGAGAATTAGTGTTGTGCAGCATTTAACAATTCCATAAAACACAGCGCGTTGAAGTTGGAAACAATACGAAGGGCAGGGTGGTTCTACCCACTGCATTGTTGGCTCTGCTGTATATCTGGTTGACTCAAAGCTGGCTTATTCATGCCACCAGCGATTTCATGATTTGTCTAGATTATGGGTTGCTGTTCAGAGTCTATGAGCTCAGATTAGATATTTCATTTGATGGCACCACCCAAAATGGCATCAATTTTTTGACGGCAATTTCGTTGCTAGGCCCAACAACAGTGAATTTTCGTGATAAACATTTGAAATTGCTGGGTTATAACATAATCTTCTCTCATAAGCCGTATCAATAATTCGATACTCCCAAGGTGTGCCACTTTTTTTTACCAATTTCTGCACTGCTCCATGCTTGAATCATTTTATCCATATTTTTTTGTCAGCTGGTGTTTCATTTCTTGTAATGTTTTAGCTGCGTACCAATGTTGAATGTGCTCTCGTTGCGTGTGTGAATATCGATTCAAATTGATGCATTGTAACATGCCTAGCATATAGTGTGGAAACGCTTTTTATAAAAATACACTCAACACAAAAGATTCAATTACACTTTCATCGCACCTCCCATGATGATTGGTTTCAGTGCGGCAGCGTGGGGAAAATGCAAGCTAATCACTTGTTTGTAATAAAAAAAAATCCCCTTTCAGGAGGCGTCGAGGGCAGGAAGATCGATCCCTACGACATCCACATCGTGTCTGTGCTCAAGGCGATCGTAGCCGGCGGCCAGGAGAGTGTCCTGGTCGACCTGACGTGCGACGGGGAGAGCCCCGCCGGCAACGCCGGCCCCGCCGGCAGCGGCTCCCCATCGGAGTGGGCGCTGTGCGGCGACCGCGCGTCGCGCATCGAAGTGCTGCGCCGCTCGACGTTCGCGCTCGCGGTGGCGCCGGGCGACGCGCGCCTCTCGGCGTCGCAGCTCGCGTCGACGCGAGTGTGCGAGGCGCTGGAGGCCGGCGCCGTGCCGGTGGTGCTGGGCGGCGACCGCGCTCGCCTCCCCTTCGCCGAGACGATCCGCTGGGAGCGCGCCGCCGTGCTGCTGCCCAAGGCGCGCGTCACGGAGCTGCACTTCCTGCTGCGCAGCGTGCCCGACAACGACCTGCTCGCCATGCGCCGCCAGGGCCGCTTCCTGTGGGAGACGTACCTCGCGTCGGCGGAGGGCGCGCTGGCCGCCGCGCTCGCCACCGTGCGGGCGCGCGCCCACATCCCGCCGGCGCCCGTCCCCGAGGAGCCGTCGCCCGAGATTCCGCACCGGTCGGCCAGGGTCCCCGCCGACAGCCTGAACCCGCCGTCCGAGATGGGCGACCTGGAGCTGGGCCCGGCCGAGAATGAGCCGCCCTACGCCTCGGAGCGGTACAAGCGCAACTACACGCTCGTCATGCTGGACGCGGACCGCGGCTGGAACTCCCCTCCGGGACCCTTCTACCTGTTCCCCTTCACGCCGCTCGACCCCGTCCTGCCGTCCGAGGCTCAGTTCCTCGGCTCGGGCGCCGGGTTCCGTCCGATAGGCGGCGGCGCCGGAGGCACGGGCAAGGAGTTCCAGGAGGCGCTGGGCGGGAACCTGCCCAGGGAGCAGTTCACCGTCGTGATGCTGACGTACGAGCGCGAGGAGGTGCTCATGGATTCGGTGCGGCGTCTCAACGGGCTGCCCTACCTCAACAAGGTGGTGGTCGTGTGGAACGCGCCCAAGCTGCCGTCCGAGGAGCTGGTGTGGCCGGACATAGGCGTCCCCGTCACGGTATGTCACCGCCTGCGCGCACGCCTCACCGGCATTGTGAATTGTAACGCGCCGCTCGTTAATGTACCTCGTGGCGCTGCAGTTGTCAGAAAAATGCCGAACTTTATCGTAACTGTTGGGGGTTTGCTCTGTGCCACACCGCACTCCAGTGGTAATGAATCGACTTGTTCTGTTCACGGGCGGCACGGTGGCCCAGTGGGTAGCGCTGTCACCTCACCTCACAACAAGTTCGAATCTCGGCTCGGGTGCCTTTCTGTGTGGAGTTTGCGAGTTCTCTCCCCTTGTCCACGTGGGTTTTCGCCGGGCACTCCGGTTTCCTTCCCACAGTCCAAAAAACACGCTGCTGCAATGCCCGGCGATGGACTAGCGTCCCATCGTGGGTATATCCCTGCCTTATGCCCTGTGTCTGCCGGGATAAGCTCCAGTTCACCCGACCCTGTATAGGACTAAGCGGTTTCTGACGATGAGATGAGATGTTCTGTTCACGTGATAACCATATGCCTTGGCTGTGTTGGGTGGCGTCGGGTTTACACACATTTCTCCGTGACCCAACCCAATAGTGTTTATCATGGACTGATTGTTCCTTTTCCAACGTCATTGTGCTATTCCGCTATTGTAGGAGACTTTAACAAAGCAACTAAGAAATAGCACAGGGATCGATAGATAAATGGCCTGCTATTTATAACCAGGTACAAGGCCATGGTGACCAAGAGTTATTTTTTTCAAGGGATGCCAATGTATAATGAGTACAGAAAAACAACCGATTTCAATGCATAAACAAAACGAAACTAAATCCAACATGTAAACCCTCTTAAATTTTTTATAAGGCAATTAAAACAGTTTAAGTGTTCTATTGATGTAGGTTGGGCGGCACGGTGGCCCAGTGGGTAGCGCTGTCGCCTCACAGCAAGAACGTCCAGGGTTTGAATCTCGGCTCGGGTGCCATTCTGTGCGGAGTTTGCATGTTCTCTCCCCGTGGCCGCGTGGGTTTTCGCCGGGCACTCCGGTTTCCTCCCACAGTCCAAAAAACATGCTGCTGCATAGGATAATTGGCGTGCAAAATAAATTTCCCGTATTGCCCGGCCATGGACTGGCGTCCCATCGTGGGTGTATCCCTGCCTTGCGCCCTGTGTCTGCCGGGATAGGCTCCGGCTCACTGCGACCCTGTACAGGACTTAACGGTTTCTGACAATGAGATGAGATGAGATTATTAGTTGGTATAAACCATCCTTGTGACCTAGGTTTTTGCAATATAATGTCAAGTGCTTTTCACCGTAAGTGGCCAAGTGTGCCGAACCCAGCTATGCAATCATGCGGGTAGATAATTTTCTGAAGTATATTTTTCGTTTAAGCAGTGTTATTTGCACTGTGGATTCTACTCACTGAAATATATATCCTTATTCCTATGATATTCATGTTCACCTGCTTTAATATAAGTGCACCTTAAACTTGAAAGAAACCATAATGATGTATTTGTAGAATTATATTTTTGAATAATCATATTTTTTTTTACATATCTATGCTGGCAAAAACAGTACCCATACACTGAATTGATCAACCCAAGCTACTAGTGCATTATTTTTGCATTGTCCTGAGCTGATTGCCTTTTGGCAACATTTGGCTCGTACTGATACTCGGCTTCTAAGGAAATTGTCTCTGGTGTGGGCCAGTTTCGAGGACAATGCACACATGATCAAAGCATTTGTTGCAGCAAACTTGACAATTTACAAAACGTGTCTACTTGGTGTTTCAAGATCTTAGCACTGGGGCGGCACGGTGGCCCAGTGGGTAGTCTGTCGCCTCACAGCAAGAGGATCCCGGATTTGAATCTCGGCTCGGGTGCCTTTCTGTGTGGAGTTTGCATGCTCTCCCCGTGTCCACGTGGGTTTTCGCCGGGCACTTCGGTTTCCTCCCACAGTCCAAAAAACATGCTGCTGCATACGTTAATTGGCTTGCAGACTAAATTGCCCGCAGTGCCCGGTGATGGACTGGCGTCTTATCGTGGATATATCCTTGCCTTGCGCCCTGTGTCTGCCGGGATAGGCTCCGGCTCACCGCGACCCTGTACACGACTAAGCATTTTCTGAAAATTAGATGAGAAGATATTAGCGCTGTATTATTGCCAGAGGAAAGTAAAAGCCCCCTCTTTTGCACGTCTTTCTATAGTGGCATAAAAATAACCCTCAGAAGAGTAATTTTGTCAATCCACTGCTGGATGAAGGGCTGCATATGGCGTGTCAGTAAATGGGCGTTGTGTTAAACAGATCTCACCACGCCTCACAGTTCAGGATGGGGAAGAGGGTTCAAGGACCGGTTCACATATCACTCGCCAGTGATGAGAACTGCAGCCAGAAAATCGAACTTAGAGGTTGTTAGATTTGCCGTTTCGACCTTTTTCTGGCTTGTGAAAGGCACCCGTTTCACGTGGGTGCATTGTAATTCCTCTACAAACAGTGACGGGCGACACAAAGGCATTAGACAATGTGGCCGCACGCCTCTTGGTGTGGATGATTTATTTTCACATTCTGTCGGCGCTAACCGTGGCGCTCAAGCTGTACAGACGGTGGGTGACGAGCGATGGGGCTTCGGGTGCTGTCAAACACATGCCGCTCTCTACCTTTTCACTGCCGCTGTTTTACAAACTTTACATGCTCGGCAGCGGGGTTTTTTTTTTTAACACAAGGTGGCCAAGTTT
>JAZEWT010000030.1:7812892-7828016 GCA_036362905.1 Mordacia mordax | reverse complement strand
TTATCTAGTCACACAGTGGTAACGGGGATGAGGATGGCGTTAATCGATCCATTTGTCCTTCCCACTTCCATCAGTCACAATGTCCAGACGATTGTCAAAGTGGCTTTAGTGGTAGGCTTGCAAGTGACAGGGCGCCAGTTCGAATCTGGTTTGGGACTGAGCTCAGTCAGCTCTTTTCCTGGAATCTATAGAACAAGCACCAATGTGTTGGTTGCTTCTACGCGTCCTATAAACGCGAATTGAGGTCGTGATGATAACCGTGCCAGTGGTGAGCAGGAGGTAATATTGGAGCCTGCCTCTTCCAGGGAAATGTGATAAACGTGTACAGAAGCGACTACTGTCCTAGTATTCTAAATCACTTGATTTATCTAGTCTCAGGATCATTGTGAGAAGCATCCCGCAAGTGTGATTGATGGTGACGGTGACAATGGCAGTAAAGGTATACGATTGAGTGGGCATGTACATACCAAGCTCCCATTATTTAAATAGTTTAAGTTTTAAATGCTTTGGCCGTACAAAAAATATTGCAAGTGATATTGATGATTTAATTTAAAGTAACACTAATAATGTGTTGTAGTGAAAGCCAAGGATCGGTCTAGGGATAGTGGTGTAATTACATCGCCTCACTTATACCCATCGCATAAGATAATGACAACGTAATTATCAACAACATTTTAGCTGTCACGAGTATTGATTAAAGCAATATATCACTGTCATTCGTAGTATGGATGCTATTACAGAGCCTACATTTTCTCTGTGATTTCAAATGCGAGTGAGGGCAACAAGAATGTTTTTTTTTATTAATAATAAGGATTATACAACCATGCTTTTAGTCGCATGATTACATTTTCTCAGGGACAGATATTCATCAGTGGCATGGCACATTGATTCGGAGCGTGCACATGCCAAAGAATTGTCCTCCAAGGATCGTTATCGTAACATTACAATGGGAAGACCGATAACGTAATAATTCCAGGCCCTTTGTCATGCCGGACCTGGCTGCCTGCCTCTCCACGTGGTTATGGATTGTGTTTGACCGCGCTTTATCACACTGGTCACTGTGTAAAGCCAGAAAGCGTAGACTCTGGGGCTGATTTCAGCCCTTGGTTTTTTTTCCTTCACACTGTCTCCTGCTGCCACTGACCGTTAGCCAATCTCGCGGATATAAAACTGTGGGTATCCCTGCCACCACACCGCCGCATTGTCCCAAATAATAATATTGTTTAATTACGAGGGTCAAAAATATGATGTTTAGCCATATGCCTTTTAAGTATTGCCTTATACGTTGGAAGAAATGCATGCATGCACGGGATAGAACTGAGAGAACTACATTTCTGAGTTCACAAACGCCTTCCTGTACTGTCATATCCTGTCTGTAGAGCTGTAGTTTGGAGAACAGAGTACTGGATGATTGAATTGATGTTTATTGCCTTGAAAATGGCAATCTGACAATAGTGAGCCCTGTTTGCAAAAACAATGGCAGCTTCTCACCAATGCTTCTGTGATGGTAATGATGGTGAGCATGATAAGATCAAGTCACAGTGAAAATGGTTTTGGTGTGGCACATCAGTAATCCATCACTTTGGAGCTGATAATTGTTTGAACGCGTAGATTTTTTAAGGTTCCCAAACTGCGAGGAAGCCAGGAAAATACTGTAATTCAGGTGGTTTCGTGAAGACATCTATGCTGAAAATTGAGATGCGGCCCTCCTCTTATGCACAAAACACTTGTAAATAGAATTGGCGAAACATTCCAACGCAGGGCCAATCTGGAAGTCTTTCATTGATTAATACGTTATTCTAATTGTGTGCGCTGTTGTCCTTTCATTTTTTACCCAGTTGCCAAACCAAGACTGTTACACGATTTGCGAATGTGTGTGTTTTTTTATTTTCACCCTAGCTTAAAATACATAATTGTGGCCCTCGTGAATGTCAACGTAAACAAATGCACACTTACTCTGGTAAGGGAAAAAAAAACCCACAGTGCAGACGTAATTTAATTTTTTTAAAAAGCCACTGTGCCAGCAGAATACTGCTCCGAAAACATTTTCAGTGTGCGAGCGATCACCAGCGCAGGCGTTGTCGCGTTGGTTGGCACCACGTGTTTTGTGAACGGCGAGGGAGTGTAACGTGCGGTCAGCAGCGGTCAGCGAGGGCTGGCCCGGCAATTACATTGTTGTGCGGCCCGTAAAGAATAATGGAATTGTAACCAAACATAAAAAAACCCAACGTTGTTGTTGTTGTTGTTGATTTGCCGCTCTTGTCGTTGTTGCTGACATGCCGCTCTCTCCACAGCTCTGCGCAGCGCTTTGTGACCCTCGGGTGAACAGCGCTCCGGAAGTGCAATTATTTTTACAATTGTAAGTTTCATTCAAACCATTTGCTTGTTGGACTACTACGTTAACATGCACTCGTGTTTTTAACACAAGCCTATTTACTGCCTCTAGTCTACGCCTATAAACTCCACTATACACCACCATAAACTATACACTTCTGTACACTACCCTACTATAAACTACACTGCGCGTGTTTGTGATATAGGCGTATACCGTTATAGCCTGCCGTGAATGATCTGCGTGCCTGTAAGAGGAGGGGTGCGGACCCTTTGGTTGCCTAGAACCGTTCTTCGTGAAACACAAGGCGCATGGTACTCTGGTCTGCGGTACCCAGTTATTCATTGGCACAGTCGGCAGCACAAGGTGGTGCCTTTGCCAGTCATGTCAGTAAGTCGATGGCACCGGGCTCTGTCTGTGTCCCGTGACCTCGTGTCGGCGAGCCGCGGACACTGCGCGTGGCGTCAGCGTGCACCTGGCCTGGCACATATGCGCCTTGGGGACGCCAGCGCGGTTGTTGTGGTTTGTGCCACGTTAAGCCAAAACAACCCACCGCGCGCGCCCTCGGTCGCCTGATTTGTACCGCGCGCAGGGGTGTTAGTGCAATGCCAGCACTCCTTGGTCGAGTTTCAGTAATGATTGCTTAGTTGCGCGTTTCGTCATAGTCAATAAAGCCTTTAATGGGACAGTTTAAGTGTGCCCTGTTGTGACGCATGTCCCAGTCAGTGCGTGCGGTGCCGCACTTAATTGCGGACGATTTCGTGTTTCTTTAGCACAATTAATGACGGGAACATTTTTGGCAATGCAATTGCAATTTAAAAACCTGTCGGGTGATGTACATCTTTGATTGCAACTGGGTGTTTAACAACAACAATAAAGTCACAATCTGACTGCTGATATGTTCAGTAAAGAAATGCTCTTACCCCGTAAAGTTGGTTCATATCTTGATGTGCTTCTCACTTTTGCCACGGGATACTTACAGTACACATCCTGTCGCAGGCAGTAATGATTGTGCCCGTGTTTGTAAATGTTTCGTAAACATTAGCCTCGGTTGGGCTTCCGCGTTTGGTTACATTCTGTCCGGTTTCTTGTGAGGATAATTGCTCTATAGCCGATGATTCGTTTACTGAGTTGCATTACAACGTGTGGGCTAGTTTTGCATGGAGAAAAGAACTATGGGACGAGCCCAGAGAAGTTAAACATTAAATACGGCCTCTTTATTTACCCAGGTTAAAGGCCATCGAGACATTTATCTCTCTCTCTCTTTTTTGGAAGGTAAACTTGAGCGAATTACATTTTAAGTCGGAATACAGATTGCATGTCCAGCATCCTCTGTAAGACCGGGGCACAATGGCGAATGTAACGAAGGAATTAAATATGACATTCACAGGGTTACCGGTTTGGGGTTAAGAGTCCCCGCAGAATTAGATTGAAATTGAAAATATTTGTCATGTAATTATCTGTAGAGAAGGTCGGGAACATCTCAAAGCCTTCGAATTAAAGTAACTCGCTGTTCCTCGGGAGAAACAATAACAAAATAAGGTTGAATACACATTGAACAGGCCAGGGCAAGTTGTCTAGGTCGTCGTTGGCGCGTGCCGTTCTCTTCGCAGCTCTGTGTAGCGCTTTGTGACCCTCGGGTGAAAAGCGCTCTATGAATGAAATTATTATTATTATTAAGTAAGGTCTCCGAAATGGGATAACATTTGGCATTACACAGTGAATGTGGCAAGGGGATTTAAGATCGATAGGAGGCTAGCAGTTGATGAGAGACTGCCATTGTAAAAAAAATAGATTATAATTCTATGGAGCAGGTTTTGTATTTAGTGTGGCTTTATTAAATATATATTCATCTTAAAATAATACGATGTTTAGGTGACTGACTTGGCATATGGGGTGTATCTTGTTAACACTGAGCCAACAAGTGTGTAATCATGTGTTTGAATGATTGGTCACCTGTGTTTACACTGTGTCGTGAAGTGTATTGAGTTTGACTTCAGCAGAGATATCAAAGACTGCGTCAAATACTTCATGACATTTGGTTTGTCACTTCCTAGAAACTGGGCGGTACAGTG
Organism: Mordacia mordax; assembly: GCA_036362905.1. NCBI lineage: Eukaryota > Metazoa > Chordata > Hyperoartia > Petromyzontiformes > Petromyzontidae > Mordacia > Mordacia mordax. Next base: position 7,823,609 of record JAZEWT010000030.1, on the reverse strand, counting down.
GCCAAGTGGGTAGCGCTGTCGTCTCATAGCAAGAAGGTCCCGGGTTCGAATCTCAGCTCGGGTGCCTTTCTGTGTGGAGTTTGCATGTTCTCTCCCCGTGTCCGTGTGGGCTTTCGCCGGGCACTCTCGTTTCCTCCCACAGTCCAAAAAACATGCTACTGCACAGGTTAATTGGCTTGCAGACTAAATTGCCCGCAGTGCCCGGTGATGGACTGGCGTCCTATCGTGGGTGTATCCCAGCCTTGCGCCCTGTGTCTGCCGGGATAGGCTTCGGCTCACCGCGACCCTGTACAGGGCTAAGCGGTTTCTGACAATGAGATGAGACTTCCTAGAAACTAAGCCAGCAATGTTGATCTGTATGCTTGTTTTTACGACACGTGACACTAAACCTCGCTGCCAGGGCATGTTCCAACTTTTATCACGAAGACTGGACAAGTGAAGTCTTATTCCACGGGCTATTTTCTTATACAGGGCGGTGCACTGCTCTTTTGAAGTAAACATTTACCAGGAAAGTTCTTGTTAACGCACCAGCCATCATCCCTGCGTTTGACGTATCCTGCTCAAGCGCAGTCTCATTCCTTAAGTGAAAATGCTGCCGTAGGCGATGCAAATAAAGTTAAGACAAAATCGTGACCACATGCACCTTCGTTATTGTTGACGTGCTGTTCTCAGCAGCTCTGGGCAGCACTTTGTTACCCTCGGGTGAAAAAAGCTTTATAAATGCAATTATTAGATGGCACATGGGCCAGATCCGGCCCGGCAGTACATTTTATCCCACCCAGAGAGTATAACTAAAAAGGAACTAAAGTGCATTGAAAACCATTCAATAGATATTTGGCTGATGTTAAAATACATTCATAGTTTGACAGGGCAACGCAGTGAATAGCACTGTCGCTTCACAGCAATAACGCCTTGGGTTCAATTCCCGGCTTGGGTGCATTTTTGTGTGGAGTTTGTATATTCTATTCGTGTCCGCATGGATTTTCACCGGGTTCTCCGTTTTCCTCCCACCGTCCATAGACACGCTGTAGCCTCGGTTAATTAGCCCGCTCAGTAAGTTGCCCCCAGTGCCCTGCGATCATCTAGGGCATGGCCCCACTTTGTGCCCCCTTTCTGCCACCCCGTACAGGCTAAGCGGGTATTGATAACGATGATGGCTTTTGACATCAGCCCATACCGCTCTAGTCATCTGGTGTATCTTCTTTGCGCTGCAAATCACCATTTTGTGGCCATTTGCTCATTTTCTCTGGCACCGACCCTCGTGAAAGATAAGTCTGGCGTTCCTGCTCTAAGTCCGCTCGCTGACCTGACCGGCATTGTGTGTGTGCGCGTGTGCGCGCGTTTTGTGGCTCCCACCCGCAGCGACACCCGCCGGCGCAGAGTGCTCGTGTGGCGGCGCCCTCCTTTCCGTCGGTCTCCACGCGCCGGTCGCCTTGTGCGCGGCCATGGCCGGCTACGGGGACGAGCCGCGCTACACCATCGAGCAGATTGACCTCCTGCAGCGGCTGCGCCGCTCCGGCATGAGCACGCAGCAGATCGTGCAGGCGATGGACACGATGGAGCGGCTGGACCGCGAGCACGGCGAGAAGTTCGGACGGCGCGGGGCGGCGGGCGCGGCCGGCGAGACCGCCGGGAACTTTGGCGCGGCGTCGTCGTCGTCGTCGTCGTCGACGTCGCACTTCACGCCCATGAGCGGGGCGGCGCAGGCGCGCGACATCAAGGTGCGCGGCGGCGGCGGTGCGGCGGTGCGCCGGTTAACGTGCTTCGTGACGAACCCGGCGTGCCGAGATTCGATCAGCACGGGCAACGTCGGTGAAGGCTGTCTTGAATGTCGTCCGCTCTGTCCAACCCCCCTCCAGCATCCACAGCATGTCGGATCGAGTGAATACTTAGTTCGTTCATTGTCAACACCCGCGTAAAATTGTACACGTTCGCAGGGGGCCGGGGCCGGAGCCTATCCCCGCCGACAGAGGGCGCAAGGTTGGGGAATACCCAGGATGTGACGCCAGCGCTAGAGTTGGGCACGATTTTTGGAGCAATTTATTCAGCGGGCCAATTAACCTAGGCAGCAGTACCCGGAGAAAACTCACGTGGGCACCGCTTAGTCCTATACAGGGTCACGGTGAAGCCGGAGCCTATCCCGGCAGACACAGGGCGCAAGGCAAGGATATGCCGACGATGGGACGCCAGTCCATCGCCGGGCACTGCGGGGCAAGTTAGCCTGCGAGCCAATCAACCTATGCAGCAGCATGCTTTTTGGACTGTGGGAGGAAACCGGAGTGCCCGGCGAAAACCCACGCGGACACGGGGAGAGAGAACATGCAAACTCCACACAGAAAGCCACCCGAGCCGAGATTCGAACCCGGGACCTTCTTGCTGTGAGGCGACAGCGCTAACCACTGGACCACCGCACCGCCCATCACAGAAAGTGTGATGTGTAAATAACATTGTGAAGGAGAGAAAGATATCCGAGCGTGGCTCAGATGTCTGTGCCGCCTATTATAGGTGCTCGCTAACAACACTTGACCCCACAGTCTAAAGGCTATACTTCTGATCTCCGTCTTTGCACATTGTCCATAACAGAAGCTTGAAAACACACCCGACATATTGTTTGTTTGTTGATAACTTTAGCAGGGCATGGGTGATATGGGCGGCACGGTGGCCCAGTGGGTAGCGCTGTCGCCTCACAGCAAGAAGGTCCTGGGTTCGAATCTTGGCTCGGGTACCTTTCTGTGTGGAGTTTGCATGTTCTGCCCGTGTCCGCGTGGGTTTTCGCCGGGCACTCCGGTATCCTCCCGCAGTCCATAAAAATTATGCTGCACAGGTTAGTTGGCTTGCAGACTAAATTGCCTGCAGTGCCCAGTAATGGGCTGGCGTCCTATCGTGGGTATATCTCTGCCTTGCACCCTGTGTCTGCCGGGATAGGCTCTGGCTCACTGTGACCCTGTACAGGACTTAAGCGGTTTCTGACAGTGAGAGATGAGATGAGGAATGGGTGATACAGAAATTTATTGTAAAACTTCAATCGAAGGGTCAGCCGTGTTCATGAATCGTTTTTTTTATTATCCTTGGATGAGCCTTCCCCAGAATATGGCCCCATTGTAACAGTAGTTTTTTTTTGCATGCAAATATGCAACTGCCATATGGCACATTGTTTATATTCAGGGGACAATAATTTCTAAATCATTTAGGTGTGTGTGATGGGAGGAAGCTTTGAAATATTAATTATGGTGAAGGATTTTGTCTCATATATTAAGTTTCGTCACAGCGTTCGCTCACTGCAGACTTTGCCAAAGCGGGGCTCTTATTAAAGTGCGGATAGCTCACACTTGCTGGATTCATAATTAGGAAGCAACTGATTCAATAACGTGGATTTTCCTTGTGTGTGATAGGAAGTTAATGATTTACAGATCTGTCGAGTCACGGGTGGATGAATTTCATGTTGGGTGATGTTTCACCAAACTGCACTTAATCAATGCCCAATCCTTGTGAAAAGGTGTGCGTATGAGGAATGCTTTCCATATCACCTGAGAAATTGGCAATGAAAGTACTTTTAGCTTTATTTTACACGTGCATAAAGCGAAATTGATTTAATGACCTTGCCATTAATTTACCCAGAGAAGACTCTTGAATCTCAAGGATTCTGATTCTCCTTCATTTGAAAGTTTGTCCACTTACCTCTAAGGATTGGTGTGGGCAAATAAAGCAAGGGTGGGCGGCACATACCCAAACCTGTAAAACTCAAACTCTCCGCACAGTGTTGGCAACTCCATTGGTTTGCCACCATCTCTTGGCCAGCTTACCACCACCCCCCTCCCCCCCCCCGTGCCCGGTGTCGTCTGCGATTCACAACGACGATCCCGTCCCCGCACAGACGCAGTACGGCAGCCCGACGTCATCGCAGGGCCACATGTACGAGCCGTCGCCGCCGCCCTGCAACCCCAGCACGACGAACCACGCGCTGCGCGACACGGCCAGCGTCGTGCCGCACGAGCGCGCCGCCAACGGCTTCGCCTCGCCTCGCTACTCGGGCGGAACCGGCGGCGGCTGCAGCGCGCCGTACGGCTTGGGGCATCTGCGCCTGTGCAGCTTCGAGGCGAGCGAGGAGGACCTGGAGCTCGAGGAGCGGGTGGATGACCTGACGAGGTGACGCAGAGCGACGGGAGCGCTCGCACACGCGCGGGTTGAGGCCCTCCGCGTGGCGCGAGGTCGTGTTGGTCATTCCAGCCCTGGGGGGGAGTTGCCGCTTTGGGTTTGGCGAGTGTGACGGTCGTGCAAGTGGCCTTCATGAGTTCAGAAATGCTGCCAACAGGCAGGCTATGGTGCATTTGTGGAGTCCACGACCGTGGTGGCTAAGAGCAAGGACTGGGTTTCATCCACCCATGATTAAACCACGTTTCCTCGCTGTAGATGATGCTTTTAGCTTGTTCAAGGTCTGGGGTTTTAATGGTTTCAATTGGCTTGATGTGCAGCAAGTATTCCTCGCAGGGCGTATACAGGCATATCCCCAGCGTGGGTAAAGAGGAAGAACCTTCGAAAGTAATTCTGTGGCGTTGAGTTTCAGATCCAGAGAGAGCAATCTCCCGGTGGAAATGCCTCCCGAGTGATGGGGCACAACACGCAGGCTGGATTCATGCCTGGCTGACACGTAGTCCAGTTCTCGTGCATTGGGCCCGGTTCGTACGTCATGCTGACCTCACGCACGCACCCTGCACACTGGCCATGAATCGCAAGCAGGTGAATGGGATAGGCAAGCATACCTCATTGTGTAAAAAAAAAAACACAAGTGTTTTGCTGGTTACCGAAAGGGAGGGGTGGACATAATGTCTGAAGGACGTACAGGCTGCTGGTAATTTGCTCGCAATAAAATATCCCTGGTTTTTCCGGTTATCACGCGCGTGCTTAACCGCTGTAAAACGCGTTTGCCATTGTTTGGTATGTGTGTACGATTCTTCAACTGCGCCCATCGTAAATATGTCTGAAGTCAAAGAGAGCTTGTCTTGTGAGCAACCTTTTCGACTGAATTACACTGCAGTCTGGAATGCACGAGACGCAAAGCAACTGTGAAGGTGGTCGCCCATCAGCAGTTTGAAATTGTAGACGCACTGGCTGTTTGATGTTTTTTTTAACCCCATCACATACCTGAAGTGCATAAAGATAGATCCCTGTGTTTTGGCAGTGCAGGGTGTGTGAATATGCTGTGCCTGATACAAGTTGTTAAATTCACCGGTGGCACTGTACAACTGATCTCCCAGCAGTATAAATGAGCACATGATGTAACAATGTAATTTATTTATACAGGAAGCCCCTAATGAATCTTGCAACTCATATCAGGAGAGTCCTGTTCGTGGACATTGGCTCAAGTGCTGATACCGACTGATTGACTTTCTGATTTGTTAATTGCATATTAAATACATTAAAATTAGTCGGGGAAAAAATAGTGTTTTACATATATCCATATGGCAGAGTTAGGCAGTGTGCATATTTCTTCCATGGTGCTTTTCGCAAAGGATGGTCTTGTTTAAAGTGCGGTTCTTTTGATGGCTCCCCATGGCCAAGCGCACATTTTTGTTGCTGTGGCTATGTGCAGCGTGTGAAAAAATTGGCATGTGGATGGTTAGACATTGCCCCAATGACAGCCTTCCGACGAGACGCACCTCAGATTCTTCTTCACGATGGATTCGATACGTCTGCTCGTGTCCTTTAGAAAATACGGATGTTTACCGGTGCTCATTTTCACGGCCCATCGTATGAGACTCGCGTCCTGCAGCCGTTCTTTTGCGATGGCCGCGTGGAGTGTTCCTGCTCTCTTCCTTCGCGACGTTTTGCCTCCGAGGCGGGAGGCGGAACGTCGCGAAGCAGAGACGGAGCACCCCACGCGGCTGTCCCGACAGCGCGCAATGGAGAGCAGTTCTCGTACGCGATTCAATTGATCTTGCAAATGACTTTTGCGAGAGCGATGGCGATTTTTCCTTGTGAATGGCATACTTTCTCTTTTTACAGATGTAGACCATCTGCCCTACACTGTACAGCACAACAGAATGGCGTCGGGAGCTGATTAAAAAATTGGCGCAATTACCGCGGTCGGAAGTGCAATTAGGTATCAGAATTACACTTGGGAGTGCAATGCAAACGTTCACAAGGGTGACAGCCACACTGTTAATTTCTTGACAGTTGCGTTTGACAAAGACCCGCATCCACAAGTGAAAATTAATCTCTCTTTTTTTTTTATAAATTCTAATAACCCAAGTGCTTTTAGCTTTAGCTGATCTCCACCAGCACCTGGTGTTTTGCATGTGGTGCCAAGAAGCATAATGTGACATCTGCTCACCAGTCGGGTGTTGTACAATGGGCAGGGGATGCATTTTGCCACAGCGGGGAGAGAGCTGGCCCTCACTCGAAGGGTTAACCCTTAATCGGATCACAGATCCGTGCGTTTTATTGGGTTTGCATCGCGGGGAGTCGCGCGGGATCAGCAATCGCATTTTGTCTGCGCGGAGGGAGGAATGGGGTGGGATGGTTCAGGGCAAAGTGGGATCTTGATGTGGCGTTGAATCCCATTGATTTAAAATTAAGTGTTAAAACGCACCTTCCCAGATATATGGATAGACTTTGTTCATTTAAACACTGAGCGCGTTGATACAATCTATAAGCCGTTTAGACAAGCACTGTACGGTATATTAGAAACCTAATGAAATCTCTTGCAGTGTGATTCATATTTGCAGTGGCTCTAGTTATGGCTAGATTAAACTATTTTCTTGGGAATTATGATACGTTTACCATCAATCGTGCAAGGTATCGATTAATAATTTTCCACTGCAATTATTATTAGAACACCATTCTAACATAGCAGTGCATATATTAACACCACTGGACTGTATATTTCTTATATGCAACCCAGTGGAAGAAATATATTCCTTGATTAAATTTTTGACCTTGGTCGTGAAATTGCGTTGTATTATTATTGCGGAAGCGAATCCTTATATCCAAGGATTTAAGAAACAAAGATTGAGCACGTTGACTATATTTATTGTGCGTTGGTTGAGTTTTTAAAAAAAAAAATGGGCAAATTCCATTTTAGAATAATCCTTCGTGTTGTGGTCACACATTACAAGCACTATGTAGGCTTCAGCCGGCATAGCGTCCAGGAATCCAATGAGATGGGAGTATACCGTAATAGGCTGCTGAGCGATGTTGCTTGCCACAGAGACGAGTGCGGCAAATCGTTGTACAATTCACTGCTCCTGCCTCTGCGCTCCCCTCCGTCAACTCGCACGGACCATCTTTATGAAGTATGGTTCTTGTACCTTCCAAGATCATGTCATCTTGTAGGGGTGCTGTCATTCAGCGGTGGATTGTGAAACCGCTGGTAATCCTACCCATACATAAGTTGGTAATATTGTTCGTTTTGCGTGCCTTTATTTTTTGTGCAGTAAAACCTCGATTCAGTGGACTTACATGGGAGGAGAAAAGTGTGCCTGAAAGTCTGTTAAATCCAATATGTTTATATGACGCTCTTACGAACAGTGTGATGGTCATATTATCTTCTAACAACCTATGTATTATGACCACCATTATACACAGTAATGCACATATATAATGGCAACAAAAGTCTTGAAATCAAACATCTTTACAAGGCAGACTGCTGTCTCGGAAGGAATGGGCGAAGCAGCGTCTGTTGCCTCTCTAGTCCGTTGAATAGCGGTCCGTTTACATGGAGATGTTCGTAATTGACCTTGCTGTGTGATTGGGTCTGGCCTGCAGAAGGGACAGTGGCACCGTCAAGGAGGAAATCAAGGCGTTCCTGGCTAGCAGGCGGATCTCCCAGGCCATCGTGGGACAGGTCACAGGTCAGTCCAACCTCAAAGCCACTCATACCTCTGGGTCCTGCCTGCTCGGTGAGCACGAGCGATTGCGTGCGGTACGGACCTGAAGCCCCAGGGTCACAATGCCCCTCCGGTACACGTGCGGTGTTCGAGCTGTTCTCACTCGTGTCATGCATAAGTTGATGTTGGATTGCGAGCAAGATTTGCATTTTGCTCAGTTTTGTTTGTTGTTATAATTTCCATGCAATGCTGTAAACTCTCCCTTGCCACCTAATATGTCTGCTACCTTAATGAGCTGTTTTGGCCAGGGCACCATTGAAAAATAGCATTTTACCTCGATGAGCCTCATCCAAAATAAACTGACTGACTTGCCAACTGTTTGTCCGGGGTGTAACGATGCATTGATTAATTGTTTTAAGTAGTTATTTTTTCTTTACGATGCGTTCGTTGAATAATACATATGCATGGGAGACTCAATTATCTTCTATTTGAATGTTTTATGGGGCACTACAGCCCACCAACGTTGAAAACAGTGATTGGTAAAACACAGTGCACTTTTGGACTTGCATGGCATTTAAAGTTTGCATTTCACGATGCACTACAGAACGGTGGGCATCTTTTCTGGTGAAAAATTGTTGACCGTTGATTGAATCACAGGGAAATAAATCTTTGCAAGTCTGTTGTTAATGTCGAGAGGGGAGCGGCAGTCTGGCAATGCAAAGGAGGTGCAGAGTGGGAGGGCTAGTCACCCATTGTGAACAAATTCCAAGTGTTATACCAAATAAGTACCATTTTATCAGTACAGAGGTTAAAACATATTGCCATCCACCACTCCCAAGTTAATACTTTAGCCTCCGGCTTGCAGTTTAGTGCTTTTATTACCAGTTAAATTCTCTTGTGAGTCAGAAATGTGAGGCTTTTTTTTATTGCCATTGAGACTACAGTTGGGGTGAGAAGGTGACATCTCTTAAACACGCCGCATGCCTGCGAGTGGGTGTTAGAACTTACCGTCTATAACTTCACAGACTTAGGGGTTAAAACATTGCTTTTATTAAGAGCAACATCGATATATATATAGGGTAGCTTTGAGGATACAAAGCTTTAAACTTGCCTGAGAACTAACACTAATTTATAGTTACTCTACAACATACGTTATTTAATCCGTTCACTAATAGACGTAATTGCTGCCAAGTTAAACATTATATTATAACTCTCTGTGAAGATAAAGTAGTGACGTGTAAATATGTACATGGAGTCAGCGGGTCTTGCTTAGTGCAGTCGGGATTTCGAAGATTGAATGGCTCGGAGCACTGCACGAATAAAACGTGTCGTATTTTGTACAAATGTGTTGTCGAAGTGTCTTTGACGATCTTTAGGCCATGTCCAATGCGTTTGAAAACTGTCGACTTTGACTTGGAGGAACAAAAGGCTTACAGACAAACCTCGTCTATTCACCCTGATGCTGCTGAAAAAAGGGCCCTTTTGTGATTGGTAGGAGGTTGACCGTCTTTGTGAGCGGTTGACGGTTTAATGTGAGTCTTTCCATCCCTCAGGAGGCAGTATAACGGTTGAATCGCACGGATCTCTGAGACGCCCAGACCCCGGTGGACAGCGAGCTTAACAGGCAGTGGCAGTGATGGCGAATAGGTTAATGGATCCATCTGTGCAGACCTTTCGTTTTTCGCATTCAGTTTCACACCGTTTGAAAATGTATTCATAGGTTTGGGCAACTGTGGAACTCTCCCTGCAAGGGAAAAAACAAACTGCAGACCAAGCAAGGGCTGTCCTTGATAAACGAATGGCAGTTTAATATTATCAACACGCGCTGTCTTGTGCAAAGAATTGCATTTGTTGCGCTCCTGACTTGTCAGAGGAAGAGAATGGTCATGTTTGGTTGACCGGATGATGTGCTCTGCTCGCACGTGTCTGCAGGAATCAGCCAGAGCTACATCTCACAGTGGCTGCTGCAGCACGGGCTTGACATGAGTGACGGGAAGAAGAGGGCCTTCTATCGCTGGTACCTGCTCGAGAAACACAATCCAGGTAGAACGCCGCTATTCACCTCACTGCATGTGCACCTCCGCTGTAAACGAACAACGCCTGACAGCTTTCAAGTGGATAATAGGCTGACGATTAGGCTGGAGACAAATATATGAGGGCGGCACGGTGGCCCAGTGGGTAGCGCTGTCGCCTCACAGCAAGAAGGCTCCAGGGTGGAATCTCTGCTCGGGTACCTTTCTGTGTGGCGTTTGCAGGTTCTCTCCCGGTGTCCGCGTGGGTTTTCGCCGGGCACTCCGGTTTGCTCCCACAGTCCAAAAAACATGCTGCTGCATAGGATAATTGGCTTGTAGACTAAACTGCCCTCAGTGCCCGGTGATGGACTGGCGTCCCATCGTGGGTATTTCCCTGCCTTGCGCCCTGTGTCTGCCGGGATAGGCTCCGGCTCACTGTGACCCTGTACAGGACTAAGCAGTTTCTGACAATGAAATGAGACAAACATATGAACTGACCTTTAGGATATATATAGAACAAGTTGCGGCATCTGTTACCTGTCAGCCTTTTCTTTATTATAAACATGGGCTGATTACTCATCCTGTGATTATTTATTGGCCTTTATAGTCAGATCTGTGCCCGTCGCTCGATGGCGAGGATGCAGTCGGTCGTGAGCCGAGAGAACAGCCGATTGTGTGGGATCCCCTGCAGAGTTGTCATGCGGGATGGCCAGCCTAGAGGAACGAAGAATGTGGAATAACAGCCCCCGCCCCACGACTGTCACAGTATGTTTATAGATTATGCGTTCGTGTTAGCCATCTCTCATCTCATTATCTGAAACCGCTTAATCCTATATAGGGTCACGGTGAGCCGGAGCCTATCCCGGAAACACAGGGCGT
>JAZEWT010000030.1:7621350-7633067 GCA_036362905.1 Mordacia mordax | reverse complement strand
CGCCCGCCCTTCGCTCTCTAGAGGATTCTCTTAGATGCGAAATTAGCATTGGTTGTTCAGCCTCGGGTGGCCTGGTGACTTTTCTCTGGATCGCCTCGAGATCCCCCAGTTCACACAGAGTGCGCTTTGATTGCAGACATCAACATTTAATGCCCCACTTTTAGTGGCCGTTGCGTTTGCGGTGTAATGGGCAAAATCCTGTCGGTTTTTTTCATGCTCGTGGTTTTGGAAGCCCGTCGGGCCACCCATCTCAAGGCTGCTGTCACCCGGTTTACTCGCTGAACGTGTCAATGAAACGAAGAGGGATTTTATGGATCTCTGCTCGGAAGCGCGAGTCGACAAGGGACAGAGGAGGGGGTTTCGACGCAAGTCGCTGAAATGCGATCTTTATTTTTTAAAACGAGGAGGTCTTTTCATTTATTTGGCTCGGGAAAAGTTTCATACATATATAATGCATTGATTTACCTTCAAAGGTAGGCCTTGTGAGCAGCCTCCGGTTTTTTCTTTTTACTTGAGGCCTTGCGCTGACCTCGGCGCCCAGGTGGACATCACCATACATTTTTTAGTGGCTTATAAAGGGACCATTACTGCCTGCAGCTTAAAAAAAGAAAAAAAGAAAAAGGGAAAGTGCTTTCTGAAAGCAACCGAGGGGAGCCTCTGTGGTCGAACGCTAAAATCAAGACGCGACAGATGAAGGCGAACATTGCCACCGGAGACCTTGACAGCGGGCCGTGAGTGTCCGCTGTCTATTTACCTCTCGCGATGGATTTGTCCTTGAAAAATAAAAAAAAAACCCTCTCGTGAAGTCAAGCGCTGCGCGAGTGCTTCATGAAAAGAATCTCAAATGTCAATGATCGTTTAGTGCAGGAAGAGGGTGGGTGGAATTGTCCCATTGAAAATGCTGCGCCGCAAATGAGGATCTTTTTGTTTCCGACGAAAGGAGGCGCATGCAGTTTTCATTCGACAAGGACACGAGGACACGCGTGGTCTGTGACAAATCTTTAGCATTTGCAGCTGCGCCGCTTCCATTTTTTATATATATTCTCTGATGAAGGTTGAATATTTGAGACCCCGAGCCTTGAGGGGGGGGGGTGTGGATGTTATTGCATTGTTTGAACTCTCCTCCGTCTCGTGTAAAGGTCGCTTCGCAATCCAGCCAGGGGTCCGTCTGTCAATGGAACGCCAACAAAGACGCCGCCTACGGCGCAACATCGCTGTTGTAATCATCACAAAGCCTGCGCTTTGGAGGCAGGGAATTCAAACAAGGTGAAAACATACATTCCCCAAGATAAGATGAAAACTCCTGATGGGAGGCGAAGTCGATAGCGGTCTGTTACATCCGACTGTGGGACATGGAATCAAACACAATGCCCGTCTCACTTAGCCAGCATGTCCGATTTGATCGTTCTCGATCCCTCTTTAAATCTTAATAACGTCAAATGTAAATGATTTAGTAGGTTTGGGGGGGGGGGCTTTATGCAACGCGGCGCATATGACGGGACGTTTAAAACCCGTGCCGCTAAACATGTGTGTAAATACCACGCGTGCTGTCACCAAATACCTCTCGCGTCGAAGGCGATCGCTTGAGCACCAGCAGGGTTTAACGGCAAGACAAGGATACAGGGGCCGCCGTGATGACCGGTGACATTCTGATCATGAGACGATGGATGAACGGATTATGAGCAGGTTGGTCGGAGTTCGGGGTGGAATTCTTTTAGGAGGCCACTGGAATGCCGTTCCAAGGATGAAGTTTCCCGGTTCGAATCTCAGCTCGGGGGGGCGGCGCGGTGGCCCCAGTGGTTAGCGCTGACGCCTCACAGCAAGAAGGGCCCGGGTTCGAATCTCTAGGCTCGGGTGCCTTTCTGTGTGGAGTTTGCATGCTCTCCCCGTGTCCGCGTGGGTTTTCGCCGCGTCCTCCGGTTTTATTTTCACAGTCCGAAGACATGCTGCTGTCTCCGTTAATTATCTCATCTCATTATCTGAAACCGCTTAATCCTATATTGGGTCACGGTGAGCCGGAGCCTATCCCGGAAACAAAGGGCGTAAGGCAGGAATACACCCGACGACGGGACGCCAGTCCATCGCCGGGGCATTGCGGGACAATTTTAGTCTGCGAGCCAATCAACCTATCCAGGAGCATGCTTTTGGACTGTGGGAGGAAACCGGAGTGCCCGGCGAAAACCCACGCGGACACGGGGAGAGCATGCAAACTCCACGCAGAAAGGCACCCGAGCCGAGAGATTCGAACCCGGGACCTTCTTGCTGTGAGGCGACAGCGCTAACCACTGGGCCACCGTGCCGTCCGCCCCCCAATTAATCAACGAGCGGTTATTAATTCAGTTGTAGGAGGAAATCGGATGGGCCGGGGGGAAAACCCCCCGGCAGAACAGAGAGAGAGAGAGCGCACGCGTAAACTCTGCACAGACGGTCGCTCCGGAGACAGAATTGAAGGAAGTTTCTTGGGCAGGACCTTTGATCAGCGAGAGACGCAGACGTTTCACCGCTGCACAGACGCATCGCCCTGCGCACACGGCGGCCGTGCGCCCACCACTCAATGTCGCGTGCTCCGTGATCAACCGAGGACACCGCAGAGAATGTTCATCGAATTCTCCCCACCCAGGCTAATGGCTATGACAATCGAGGCTCAGTATCCTCTTCATGTGCCACCGCAGTCATTACCATGTGTCACGTGGAAGAAGAAAAAAAAAGCTCTAAGTGTACGTACTCATGCGATCAATTATAAAGTGTCCATTAAGTCTGTACCTCGGGAAGGCAGTCTTTGATGTGAGTATTAATGATACCAGCAGCCTAACGCCCATTAACGCCAGCGTTTAAATTCAATAGCGTTTCAAGGGCACCTTAAAGGGTACATTTGTGGCCGTTTGGCACGGAAGCAGTTGCATTCAATGCGTTTGAAAATAGCTGCTCGAATCTAAATGTATTTTTGAGACATTTTGAATATTCGGCGATCGGGTTTCGACGAAAGGCCAGCTCTCATTAAGCGTCAAAGTCCTTTCTCTTTTCACAGCGGACGGTGTCCTCTGAAGCTGGCAGGTGGCGGCAGGATTAATCATTCAAATTCTCGCAAATTGGACCACCCGGCGAGAGCGCCGATTGACCGGCAGATGACACGGCGACGGGCGTCGCGGCGGGTAACGCTGCCTCCTCGCGGCAAGAATCATCTGGATTCTCGGCTCAAGTGCCACTTACTTTGGGGTTTCGAACTGTCGCGCCTGTTTCCTCCCACGATCAAACACCGCACGCTGCTGCCTAGTTTAATTGGCCCGCTGACTGTGAGGGGGGCCCGGCTGTGTTTACGGGGAAAGGTCCAGGCTCGGCGCAAGCCCTGCAACAGAACTAACAATGAAGTGATTTGACGACGCGTGATCGAAACTCCCTTCGATGCCACCGCTGCTGAGAACCGCTCGAGGTCGGTCAACAGCCAACGAATCCTAGGCCGGGCCCGAAATCTGTAATCGCAATGGAGACACAGAACGCGCATCGAGAGCTCTCGGTTGTTTCTCGAGAATTCGGCTGTTGGCAGAGTAGGGAGCACGGGTTGTGCCCAAGTGAATCATCACAGTCAGTCCAAGGCATCTGGCTCTTTGACACTTCACATAGTCTCAAGGTGCACCTGGCCTGGCACAAGCGGTTTTTGTTGCTGACCTCTTTGTGTGGCAGATCGCCGTGTGTGTGATGTTTATTGGGAGATTTCATTTATGAAGTGCTCTCTTCCACGCGCAAATATGAATGTACATGTTTATCCCGGCGCGATTTAATGGATCAATTTCACCCCGTTTTGAGCGACTGGCAAAATGTTACCGCACTCGGCACACCACATCCAATATACTTCCTCTTGCACGTGGCCAAGGCTACTGGTTACTTACCTACTCCGGTCTATCAGCAAACCAGAGCACATAGGGTTTAGCAATTAAGGCCTAAATATAACCGCAACATGTAACAAATGCAATTATGATGAGTCACGCACACACACAAACTTCACACCTTCACAGCATTCACGCCTGCTCGTATAATGGGTCAGTGCGTCACCACGGGCATTCTCATGGCAATAACACAACGCTATCGATTTGTCACTCTCGTTATGCCTGTGACCGTACCCTCTAAAAGTCATTCCAACGCACATAGGCAGCCCAGTAGTAGTAATAATAATAGTTGCGTTTATGGAGCGCTTTCCACCCGAGGGTCACAATCTGCTGCACAGAGCTGCGGAGAGAACGGCACGTCAACAACAACGACATAAGAACGGAAAATCAGCAAAAATAACGTGTTTTGGGGGGGGGGGGGGTTGTAGAGGAGTTGTACATAAAGTACCAGGCGGTATGGCTGTGTAATATGCTCAGTGGCGCAGTGCTCGGTATTAGATTATTCAGCAGTGCAATATATCAATGTATGATGACTCAAAGTAGTAAGGGGACATTGTGACTGCCAGTGTACTGTTGTAGGTTCTTTTTCACGGCTCAATGTTTGAGAATTGCTCTCCACGGATGTTTTTTTTTCTTTCGGGATGGCCGTTTCGAGTGTTCTTTGTCCTTCGCGATGTTTCGCCACCCACGCCCAAGTCATTGTCAGGAGTTCTCACCGCGAAAGCGCGGCTATGGAGAGACAGCACTCGTTTGGGCTGCGCTTAAACTTCGTCAAAACGTGGGATTTTTTTTTCTCATCTCATTATCAGAAACCGCTTAGTCCTGTACAGGGTCGCGGCGAGCCGGAGCCTATCCCGGCAGCCACAGAGCGCAAGGCAGCGATATAGCCACGGTGGGACGCCGGTCCATCACCCGGCACTGCGGGCAATTTAGTCTGCGAGCCAATTAACTTATGCAGCAGCATGTTTTTTTTGACTGTGGGAGGAAACTGGAGTGCCCGGCGAAAACCAACGCGGACACGGGGAGAGAACATGCAAACTCCACACAGAAAGGCACCCGAGCCAAGATTCGAACCGGGGACCTTCTTGCTGTGAGGCGGCAGCGCTACCCACTGGGTCACCGTGCCGCCCGGTTAAATGATTATATCAAGAAATGTCAGTATTTTCATCATAAATAAAAGAAAACTATAGCCATTCTGCAAGTAGCATTAAAGAACCTACAATTTAAATCTGAAACTCAGCCCTAAGCGGCACAAAACAGAAATAATAACGAATAAAAAAAATCTAAACAGAGCCTCTCTAAAACCAAAATAGAATTGATTCTTGAAATAAATGTTGACCCTGAACTGTGCTCCTCTCATCTAATCCCCATTTGCACTGCGCTCCACATTCTCCATCACCTGGGGAAATGCAAAGGCCACAGAGGAGAGTTCTCTCCACTGCTGCTCTTTTGGGAGAGCCGTGTCGAGTGTTCCTTCTCGCAGTGCCCGGGATGGACTGGCGTCCTATCGTGGGTATATCCCTGCCTTGCGCCCTGTGTCTGCCGGGATAGGCTCCGGCTCACCGTGACCCTATATAGGATTAAGCGTTTTCAGATAATGAGATGAGATGAGAGATCATTTAACCAATAGACTGTAATATTAATGATCGCTTCGAAAAGCTGCTCTCTCGTTCGAGGCATCCTCAGGCCTCTAACGTGTGAGGCGAAACGTCGCGAGGTGGAGAGAGAGGGAGCGATCGACGCGGCTGTCCCGAGAGAGCAGCTTTTCTAAGCAATCATCATGCATCGAGCCGTGAAAACCTACATCATTACAAACTGTAATATTCTCAAGTTATCATGTAATACTAATTTCAGTCATTTTAAAATCAAATTACCAACTGGAAATGTTTAAAAAATCTGTACTTAATTATGTTTATTTTAATAATGTTAACATAAAAAATGCAGCGTTAATCTTTAGAGCGTTTTCATTTTAAGTTATTTAAATACATACGTTTGAATGATTTTTGAATCGCATTCATTAATTTGTAATCGTGTTTAAAATCATGTACGTTTCAATACCTTTCATTTTGAAGCAGCAAAAAAAATCATCATGCAATTATAAATTATGCTATTCACGACATTCTTCAATTTAGATGTTTGATTAATTTCTTTAATGGTTTTGGCTAAATGTGAATTAAGAGACTGGAGAAAAGCTTCCTTGAACGCGAAAAACCCCCACCACTTATCTCCAACTATGGTTTCGTTTTTTCGGCTCCCATCAGCAGTCTTTTTACCTTCTTAATTGTCAAGAAGTCCAATAATCGTAGAGAGTAAACCCTCTTGTAAAACAGATGCTGCGCAAAGCCTCACAACATTACCATTTCAATGTGTTCTTTTTTAGTAAACGCATCTGAACTCGAGGGCGGCGCGGTGGCCCAGTGGTTAGCGCTGTCGCCTCACAGCAAGAAGGTCCCGGGTTCGAATCTCTCGGCTCGGGTGCCTTTCTGTGTGGAGTTTGCATGCTCTCCCCGTGTCCGCGTGGGTTTTCGCCGGGCACTTCGGTTTCCTCCCACAGTCCAAAAGCATGCTCCTGGATAGGCTGATTGGCTCCCGCAATGCCCGGCGATGGACCGGCGTCCCGTCGTCGGGTGTATTCCTGCCTTACGCCCTGTGTTTCCGGGATAGGCTCCGGCTTCACCGTGACCCTATATAGGATTAAGCGGTTTCAGATAATGAGATGAGATGAGACATTGCTGTTGGTCCGTGGCTTCGCAAAGCGACGTTCGTTGACGCCAGGCGTGAACGTGCACTGCATCTCTCATCCTCACCTTCCTCGCTGCCCTGAGCCGTATTCTCTCATCGACATTGAGCGAGTGTGTGCCGGCGCGTTACCAATTGTGAATATGAATCGAGAAACTATGCTAACGAGAGTGCCCGACGATGCCGCCGCGGTGTGGAAGTTCATTCTGAAAACGTAAAGACTCTGAGCGTTGCGATGATTGGCTGGCAAAGGTTATGGGCCAATGATGGACTGCTTTAATATGTGCTTTGGCATAGTGTCCTATACGGTATGCGGATGCTTGATAAGATTCCAAAAGATTAAAAAAAATGTTATTTCAATCCTTCATCTTCTTAATGTCTCTTTGTGTGTGTGTGTGTGTTTTCTTCTTCAAATTGTGCCTTATAAAATATATTTAATAGTTTGTTGTTACTTGTTATAGTGAAAAAGTCACCGCGCTTGCCTGGGTGCAAAGTGGTGGTGGTGGTGGTGCTGTGGGCCTTCCTCAATGCCCCCCCCAGCCTGGCTCGCAACTCAATAAACACTGCGCCGAATCGTAAAGCGCCTCAATAAACACAATGCTGTATCATAAATAAAACGCTCTATGAAAACAATTTGCCGGCGGCTGGGTGGCGCAGCGAGTAGCGGTGCCGCATGATAGTAAGAGGGTTCCCGGTTGGGTTCCTGGCGAGGGTGCCCTATTCATGTGGCGTTTACATGTTTTTGGTGGCGGCACGGTGGCCCGGTGGGTAGCGCTGTCGTCTCACAGTAAGAAGGGCCCGGGATCGAAGCTCGGCTCGAGCGCTGCTTTCTGCGTGGGAGTTTGCGAGTTTCTCTCTCCCCGTGTCCGCGTGGGTTTTCGCCGGGCACTCCGGTTTCCTCCCAGAGTCCAAAACACATGCTGCTGCAAAGGTTAATTGGCTTGAGGACTAAATCGCCCGCAGTGCCCAGTGATGGACTGGCGTCCCATCGTAGGTATATCTCTGCCTTGTGCCCTGTGTCTGTCGAGATAGGCTCCCGTTCACCGCGACCCTGTACAGGACTAAGCGGTTTCTGAAAATGAATTGAGATGAGTTTACATGTTTTGCCCTTGTCTGCGTAGATTCCTGCCGGACACTCCCGTTTCCTCACCACAGTTGAAAGGCACGCGACTGCTATTGCTGGCCTATATTAAAAGTACCCACGGTGCCTTCCAATGGAGTGGCGTCCCATCATGGGTGTTGCCCTGACATACGCCTGCCAAGATAATCTCCAGATCACCGCGATCCTCTGAAAAATAGTTTTTGAAGACGTCTTCCTCCCCTTCCTCTCTCTCACCAGAAGGCGGTGTTTACGAGACAGTGTCGTGACAACTCCTCCAAGAACTAACGCTTGAGTGACATTAATGGATTTACCGATGCATCGATCCGTTAATTAACATCGGCGGTTAGGCTCGCGTTGACGTGCATTGAATTGCGTGGGTGAACATCGAGATTCAATGCTTTCAGAGCAAGCCCTGCAAAAATGGAAGGAAAAAAAAGTATTGATTATTGAGTTGAATCGCGAGTCGGTATATGTTTGTATGTGAGAGGGAACTGTCATGCGCTCATCAAATGTCACTGCCAAGGTCGGTGGATTTGCGTGGTCCGTTGTGCTTTATGTGGGGCACAAAAGGCTTTGTGTACCGGGGTGGGGAAACGAGCACGTGTGTGCGTGTGTGTGTACGTGTGTGTGTGTGTACGTGTGTGCAACCAGTGGGGAGCGGTGGCTCAGCGGAAAGCGCGATGTGGGCCTCAAACCCGGCGACCCGAGTTCGAATCCCGCTCGCCGCCAACACCGGTGGCAATTTTCTGAACCGGTCCCGGGCCTCCCCTAGGTCGGCTCAGCTTCAAATGAGTACCGGGTGCAGTGCGTAAGCATTGTCAGTCGGGAGATGAAGGAGGCCGGGCGTAGTGCTGGTCACCCACCTCCTCTTGTGCCGCATCGACCTTCATTCGTGCTCGCTCACGGCACTTGACCCTACAATCTGTTGAGGCTATACGGGGGATCTTTGTCTGTGTGCAACCATTGGGGAACGGCGGTGCAGCGGTTAACGAGTTGTGCTTCGAACCCGGCCACCCAAGTTCGAGTCCCACTTGCGTCCAAACCCAGTGACAATTTGCTAAACCGGTCCTTGACCGCGCCGAGGTCTACACATCTGGTGCGACGTGTAAAAATGGCAGTGGGGATACAAAGGCGGCCGGGTGCGGTGCTGGCCACCCACCGCGTATTATGCTATGCCGACCTTGTTAAAGCGCTCGCTGACAGCACTTGCGCGGCCATGCTTCATCCGCAGCTGCATGAAATCCTCGGAAAGCCAGTCATCTCAAGGGCCTGCAGTTGCGCCGATTCGTCTTTGAATCCCTGCGCGTGATCCGTTTTCACCGCTCCGCCTCCGCGATGAACGTCCGCCGAGCGCTGCGATCCAACCCCCCGAGCTGTCAATCTGTGTCTTGTCTCCACGTCCGCACGCGAGAGTCAGTGCAACCGCTCGAGTTCTGTGTCCGTGTTCTGTGTCCGCGTAATTCGGAGCGTGCGCCTCCCCGCGCCTTCGTTGCACGGCGAGGCGCACGCGGTGTTGTCTTGAGCAAGCCATACGTAGCAAAGCGTGAATACATCTCGTGTCATTGTTCGAAATCGCTTAGTCCTCTACAGGGTGCGCGGGCAGCCGGAGCCTAGCCCGGCAGACGCAGGGCGCAAGGCAGGGATATATCCACGATGGGACGCCAGTCCATCGCCGGGCACTGCGGGGCAGTTAGTCTGCAAGCCAATTAACCTATGCAGCGGTATGTTTTTTGGACTGTGGGATGAAAAAAAACCGAAGTGCCCGGCGAAAACCCACGCGGACACGGGGAGAGAACATGCAAACTTCACACAGAAAGGCACCTGAGCCGAGATTCAAACCCGGGAACTTCTTTCTGTGAGGCGACAGCGCTACCCACTGGGCCACCGTTTCGCCCCCGTGAATACATTGTTGGCTTTTATTGGGGTTGGAACATTTAATGTAAACCGATGTATGCTCACAAACACATTATGTACGCCACCCTATAGCTCGCTACTCAATGTCCACAAAGAGATTTGAGTCGGCATTGAGATTTGGTGGAGTTTTAGTCAATGACCCTTCTTCAAAACGCACACACGGACGCCGGAGACACGGTGTGCATATTTGATTTGCGTTATGCCACAAAGTCATTTCTCTTCTTTATTCTCCACTCTTCTCCGGGCCCCCCACCGTGCACAGTGTGCTCTCCAAATACAAAAGTCCACGGTCGATCGCTCTCCATTCCTTCTCCACGTGCTCCGGACTGATCCCCGGTTCACTAGGCCGCGTTCGTGATGAATTTCATCTGAGTTTTTTTTTTACTAATATTACTTCACACAACATTGCACTGGATGTTTGCTCGTGCAAACATTCCGTTTTTCAATATTTATTCGTTAATCCTCGCGGATATTTTTTTTTCTCTTGAAAAGTTGGTCGAACGGTGGATTGTACTTAAATACACTTCACTTCGTTAAACCCAGCTCTCCGCGTAAAGGGAATCGTCTCTTAACCTCCTTGGGGGCGGCACGGTGGCCCAGTGGGTAGCGCTGTCTCCTCACAGCAAGAAGGTCCCCGGGTTCGAATCTCGCCTTCGGTGCCTTTCTGTATGGGGTTTGCATGTTCTCTCCCCGTGTCCGCGTGGGTTTTCGCCGGACACTCCGTTTTCCTCCCACTATCCAAAGACACGCTGCTGCATAGGTTAATTCGCTTGCAGACTAAATTGCCCTCAGTGCCCGGTGATGGAGTGGCGTCCTATCGTGGGTATATCCCTGCCTTGCGCCCTATGTCTGCCGGGATAGGCTCCGGCTCACCGTGACCCTGTACAGGACTTAAGCGGTTTCTGACAACGAGATGAGATGAGACCTCCTTGGCTCGACGTGAAGTCAATTAAATGGTGTCTCTATCGCTATGCAAGCCTGTGGGTCGCTGCACAAGCATATGACCTGTGATAGTTATCTGAACAGCATAGCTACATTTCTAAATTATAATTGAATGTGATTGAATACAATTCTAATTTAATTGTTATTGATTATTTGAAGCTCTTTGTCAGTCTCCAGCTGTATGAAGGCCTCCCCCAGGGTGGCAGTCACGGCGTTAGGGGGGGGAGGTAGAGAGTTAGATACAAACGTATTTTTGCAGCAGACAATAATAATAATAATTGCGTTTATAGAGCGCTGTTCACCCGAGGGTCACAAAGCGCTGCACAGAGCTGCACAGAGAACGGCACGTCGACAACAACGAGTGCAAGTTGTTGAACCATGCTTCAATAATTTAATAATTTTACGTTCATGACGCGCACATATTCATTCACTGTCGACGGTATTCATTCGACAGCGAACGACTCAGAGGCAGAGGCAGCCGGCACCACATTGCCACACACTGCTTCCTATATATTAGGATGTCGTCGATCAAATTAATTAATGAGTTTTTTTTTTTAAGTTGTGGCAGGAAACCGGAGAGCCCGGAGGAAACCCACGCGGAACAGGGGGAGAATACGCAAACTCCACACAGGAAAGTGCCCATAGCGGTGATCGAACCTGCTCGGGCAAGGCCGTTTTCTCTGTGAGGCGCAGAGATGTTACCACTGCGCCACCCTGCCGCCTGGGTTGCTCGATGAGTGCTTGTGAGTAGTGGTGCGTGGATGGCCGGATCGATTCTGATATCACTCCACACTGTCCATGGTTGCTTGCGTATGATGGCGATCCGTGCCGGTGGCTCGGTCTGCCAGCCACGAGCAGGCTTCATGAGACACCTCGTGTCATCTTGCTCCTCCTCACGGTCCGTCCCACCCACCTGACGCGAATTTTCGTGTGACTTTAAACGCAACTAAAATCATCATCATCGTCATCATCGCCGTGATAAAAGGTAAAATTTCACTATGAATGTTAGCCGCAGCTGGGCATCAAACTTGCGAACCACTGTTTCCAAAGTGCAGCGCACGAACCACCACCACCGGTTCACGTTAAACGCATCTAAGCCATCATTGAGACTACATCTAAATCACTGCTGTAACGAA
>JAZEWT010000030.1:7556904-7571610 GCA_036362905.1 Mordacia mordax | reverse complement strand
TGGGGAATCGAACCGCGTGGAGTCGTTCTCTCTCTCTCGTGTGTGAGGCGGTGCAGACGTTACCGCTGCCCAGAGACCATTCGGCCCGAAGTAGTTAAGAGTGAGAAACTACTTCGAATGTCTTGGTGTTGCCCCGTTTTAGTGCTGCTAAGCGCCCAAGGCTGGCTCGCGCCATCTGGGTCGTGGCACGATGGCAGCGGGCAGAGCCTGCGGCGTTCCTCCTCCGGCAGGTATCCTGAGCGCCGCCGCAGGTGCACGCTGTGCGTCACCCCCACCGCACAGTGGGAACAGATCCTTAATCGGGCTTAGTAATCGTGGCGTTAATTAGCGCCTCGCTTATTACTGCGCTGTGATATTTAGCGCGCATTTACTTGCTTTTTTTTTTTTGGGAGAAAAAATATCATTATTGTTACTACTATTGCCGCGACTGTAATTCCTATAATACGATCACCGCTTCAAAAATAGACGTGTCATCGTTAGCCTCGTTTCCTGCTGTATCGTTATCAACAGTAAACGTGTGGCGACCGGGAGGGGGTTATGTTGGGGGTGTGGGGGGGGATTGTGAAATGAATGAGAAGCGATAATTCACACAGGCTTATTTAATTTACGAGTCCGTCAATGAATAACCATTAATTAACGGCATTGTAACGGAGCCTCTGCTTAAGGATTCTTGAAGCAGGAGATCATTTCCGCTGCCACGGCTTTCGATGGCGTGAGCGGGGGAAGTGATGGGTCGTCGTTGATTTGTTTTAAAAAAATATATATAATCGCACGACGTGTGGACAGTCGGTCTGTCGTCACGCACCGCCTGTCCGAACCTGCCACCGCGAGCCAGGTAAAACGCCACAGGGCCGCTGTTGCGACGTTTCCTCGGTGGCGTGGTGTCACGGGGAGGGCCCCCTTCCCAGCACCTCCGCCGCCGCCACCCCCCCGCCACGCCACACCACCGAGGGTACGCGCGGAGGCCCTCTCTGCCGCTCGAAACGTGCTTCCGATGTTGACCGCGACGAATTGTTATTGGCCGGTTTTCTTTTTACGTCTCTTCTCAAAGCCCCCCCCCCCAATATCCCTCTCCCCCCCACCCATCGCCCCCTAACCGCTGGAATGGTATTTTGGCATGGTATTTGTCTCCGCAAAATGCCTTCGAAACGGACGGCTGGGCTGTGCTGGAATTCCTCTGGCCAGTCGGAAACAAGCAAGGGCAATTAGGAATGGCCGCCAGTTTACTCTGCTTGCCAGCGGTGACACGGGCCAGTAATCTCCGCATCCCGACGGACTGCCTGCAATGTATAAGGCCTCAATCTCGGCACTCGGGATTGACAGCTGGATTTTTGAGCTCGGTTAACCTTTGGCACGGCGGCCGAAATTCAACGTTAGCAAATTTACCTTCTTGAGCAAGGGTGATGGGCGGCGCGGTGGCCCAGTGGTTAACGCTGACGCCTCACAGCAAGAAGGACCCGGGTTCGAATCTCTCGGCTCGGGTGCCTTTCTGTGTGGAGTTTGCATGCTCTCCCCGTGTCCGCGTGGGTTTTCGCCGGGTACTCCGGTTTCCTCCCACAGTCCAAAAGCATGCTCCTGGATAGGTTGATTGGCTCACAGACTAAAATTGTCCCGCATTGCCCGGCGATGGACTGGCGTCCCGTCGTCGGGTGTATTCCTGCCTTACGCCCTGTGTTTCCGGGATAGGCTCCGGCTCACCGTGACCCTATATAGGATTAAGCGGTTTCAGATAATGAGAGATGAGAGAGGTTTCAGACAATGAGATGAGATCCCCAGCTCTCATATTCACCACGGAGCAGGTCGCCTCTCAACTGCATCGAGAGATCGGATCGAAATCGATTGCCCCGGCTGTTCCTTTCGGGGTAGCCGTGTCGACTGTTCCTTCCGTCTTCTTCGTGAGATTTTGCTTCCCACCTTGGAGGCATCGTCGGCTCAATCGCTCAGAATCTTGACGATGCCTCCAGCTAGACGTCGCAGAGGAGCGAGCACGACCGCTCGACACTGCTCGCCCGAAAGCCGTGACCAGCCGATATTGGTGGTTCGAATTAAAGAGTTGCTCTTCGTTCGTTCTACAATTAAAGTTTTGCCTGTCGGCATCAAGAGTCCATCGCCTCTGCGACGTTGCAAGGTGAGGAATTCATTAGATTACAGGGGTGCGCACACATTTTCAGCATGCGAGCTACTTATCAAATGACCAAGTCAAAATTATCTACCTACTATAAAATTGCAGAACATATATTCATTCATAAATATATTGAGAATTCTTTATATGAACCATATATGTTGGTATACCTTGTATAAGGTCAGATTGGTCAGACCGGCCATGAGACCGGCTGCGCTGTACGTCAATCAAGTGACAAACGTCATAGTAAGGATGGATGATAGGCTGACGATTAAATGCCATGCGATCTACTCACACTACCTTTGCGATCGACCAGTAGATCGCGATCGACGTATTGGGCACCCCTGCATTAGAAACTCTGGCTGTGCGCAGCCCTCTCGTTGGCAAACCGCGTTGAAAATAAATATCGCCGAACTACTTCTGAGCCCTCGATGTTTTGAAAAGACCTCGCTGTCCCCCCTCCCTGCACGCCAGCCCTACGCTGCCTCGAGAGATTCATGCTCGTCGCGCAAACCAATATTTGTCCTTCGAGCTGGGACTTTTCCCCGAATGAAGAGAAACAAAAAGTCAAATATTCACGCAGTCGATGAGGAGTAAGCTGGGACTAGAAACTCGTGGCCCTTGGGTGATGGGTGCAATTGAAGTGCTATTATTATTATTATACGATAAATGTTGAATTAAACCATTTCCCACTATGTGTATTATCTCATCTCATCTCATTATCTGAAACCGCTTAATCCTATATAGGGTCACGGTGAGCCGGAGCCTATCCCGGAAATACAGGGCGTAAGGCAGGAATACACCCGACGACGGGACGCCAGTCCATCGCCGGGCACTGCGGGGCAATTTAGCCTGCGAGCCAATTAACCTATGCAGCAGCATGCTTTTGGACTGTGGGAGGAAACCGGAGTGCCCAGCGAAAACCCACGCGGACACGGGGAGAGCATGCAAACTCCACACAGAAAGGCACCCGAGCCGAGAGATTCGAACCCGGGACCTTCTTGCTGTGAGGCGACAGCGCTAACCACTGGGCCACCGCACCGCCCCACGCTGGGGATGTCTGTATCTAATCTCGAGAAATCCGTTATCCCTGACTCTTCGGCAATTAGCATTTCCAATTATCGGCGTCGTTATTTGCAAAAAAAAAGGAATACACACGTTTTCGAACGTGGGAAAACAAGAGCGATGGATTGAAAATTGCGACTGTGAGTTTCTGTTCTAAATCAAACAAGTCCCACTGGATGAGGCTCATACGCACGATTCGATTTTCTTTCTCCCTTTTACTCTCGGCGTAATTAGCGGCTTCTTACGCGCATTTCCCTAACCGTGCCAGCTGCTGACTGTGGAGTGTATGTCAGAGAGGCGATGGGGAATATACGTTTAGCGAGACACTTCAAGGCCTCGCCCTCGCGCTCTCATGACACGGGCTGGCTGCGTGCGCTCCGGAATAGACAAAAATAAGAGAGAGAGAGACTGGGGAAAACCCCCCTCGGTGAGTTTTTGGGATGCGCCGTGAGAATGTGAAATGTCTCAAAATAGGTAAGTAAATAAATAAGTGCATAGGTTTAGGCGGCGGGCGGCGCGGTGGCCCAGTGGTTAGCGCTGTCGCCTCACAGCAAGAAGGTTCCGGGTTCGAATCTCTCGGCTCGGGTGCCTTTCTGTGTGGAGTTTGCATGCTCTCCCCGTGTCCGCGTGGGTTTTCGCCGGGCACTCCGGTTTCCTCCCACAGTCCAAAAAGCATGCTGCTACATAGGTTAATTGGCTCTCAGGCTAAATTGCCCCGCAGTGCCCGGCGATGGACTGGCGTCCCATCGTCGGTATGTCCTTGCCTTGCGCCCTGTGTCTGCCGGGATAGGCTCCGGCTTCACCGTGACCCTGTATAGGACTAAGCGGTTCCAGACAATGAGATGAGATGAGGTTTAGGCGGCTGGATTGCTGTGCAGTGTGCCAAAATCCGCACTGCGCAGAAAGAAGCTCCTGACCTAGGCGGTTCGATTTCTGCGTGGAGTTTTGTGCATTCTCTCCCCCTGTTCTGCGTGGTTTTCTCTTTTATATCCAGGTTCTCCCGTTTCCTTCCACACAGCCTCCACAATTACCGGTTGTCCCTCCAAAGCTTCCGAAGCCTGACCACGCCTCCGACGCGGCAGGACAACCGTCGCGGACGATAGTGGTGCGGGAGGTGGTGCGCTCGACACGGCTGTTCCGTAAAGCGATTCTCACACACTGGAGCCGTGACAAGCCTGTGTCGCAACCAAGCCTAATCCGCACTCCCTTACCTTCGCTAAGCTTCCCGATGCATTCAGGCCGATCTGGTCATAAGTCATGGGCTATTGGCATTGTTGAGATGTCTAACCCCCTTCTGGGTATTCGCTTTATACAATGACATTGCTGGGGGAGGGGAGGGGTGGTGGGGGGGGCGAGGGATGTTGCTGTCCTTTGTTAGGCTGTTGTGGCGTCCGACAGCTATAGAGGATTGCTCTGAAGAGCAGAGATTAAAATCCCCAGCACAGCATCAACGGACTATCGAGTCAAGGGCTGTTAGCGAGTACCTATGAAGGCCGGCACAGCATGAAAGGGGATGGGTAGGGAGCACTATGCCCGGTGTGTTTGCTCAAAACAGGAGGTGCTTATTCGATGAGTTGACCTCACGAGGCTTGAGAACGGTCACTCGTGTTGGCCGTGAGCGGGAATCGAACTCGGGTCATAGACAAGTTTGTAGCGCTGCGCACTGCACACTAACAGCGACACCAGCCGCTCGTCACACCGTCAATAGCCAACGTAGTTTCGTGACACTAATTTGGCGACAGTGGGAAAAATCTCATCTCATCTCATTGTGAGAAACCGCTTAGTCCTGCACAGGGTCGCGGTGAGCCGGAGCCTATCCCGGCAGACGCAGGGCGCAAAGGCAGGGATATACTCACGGTGGGACGCCAGTCCATTAACGGGCACTGCGGGCAATTTAATCTGCAAGCCAATTGACCTATGCAGCAGCATGTTTATTTTGGACTGTGGGAGGAAACCGGAGTGCCCGGCGAAAACCCACGTGGACACGGGGAGAGAACTCGCAAACTCCACACAGAAAGCAGCACCCGAGCCGAGACCGGAACCCGGGACCTTCTTGCTGTGAGGAGGCGACAGCGCTGCCCACTGGGGCCACCGTGCTCGCCCGGTGGGAAAAAAAATCGCTCGGCTAAACCGGCGAATCTGTTTTCACAGCCGTGTTCATCAAAATATCCCACAAGGTGTCGGCGTGTCCTGCCGGAGCGCCACACCGAGCGGTCACCTTTGTGCCGCCACCTGATGTCACACTCGCGTCGAGCGGCGACGTGTGACTCACAACGAAGGTGACGCCCACATTTGGGGCAGGAGGGCGCGGGGGTGAGGGTCTCGATGCGTCATGCGACGCGGGCGCCCGGTCATGCGACCTCACACGAACACCAGCTGCTGAGACGAGGTGTCGCTGGCGAGGGGGGCCTGGCTTGGTTGGGACTGACGGCCCTGACCGCTGCTAAGTGACATTAGCACGTATGCAAATAGAAAAAAATAATAACATATGGTGGGCGCCACGGTGATGGACTGGCGTCCCATCGTGGGTATATCCCTGCCTTGCGCCCTGTATTTGCCGGGATAGGCTTCGGCTCACCGCGACCCTGTACAAAACTGAGCGGTTTCTGACAATGAGATGGGAATAATATCTGGCATGCATTCAATTGGGATGAAAATTGTTGCTCTTTCAGGATAGCCATGCCAAGCATTCACTTCTCCTTACTTCGCGACGTTTCGGCTGACGATGCCTCTGACGTGGGAGAGAAAACGTGGACACAGTTATGCCGGAACAGCATCTGTTAAGAACGGCTCTCATGTTAAACTCTCATCTCATCTCATTGTCTGAAACCGCTTTGTCCTATACAGGGTCACGGTGAAGCCGGAGCCTATCCCGGCAGACACAGGGCGCAAGGCAAGGATATACCGACGATGGGACGCCAGTCCATCGCCGGGCACTGCGGGGCGATTTAGCCTGCGAGCCAATCAACCTATGCAGCAGCATGCTTTTTGGACTGTGGGAGGAAACCGGAGTGCCCGGCGAAAACCCACGCGGACACGGGGAGAGAGCATGCAAACTCCACACAGAAAGGCACCCGAGCCGAGAGATTCGAACCCGGGACCTTCTTGCTGTGAGGCGACAGCGCTAACCACTGGGCCACCACGCCGCCCTCATGTTAAACTAATCGCAACCCCATTATCGATCCACCGCCGAATACAGGCCTGCGCACTGTGGCCAAAGAGTTTATTTGACCATATTTCAGCACGTTGATTAGAAGTGTAGTTTGGCGAAGTGTGGCAGAGGAAGGGGGAGGGGGGGGGGCGGCTTAACCAGTTCAGATTCGCTCGCCACTGCTGTCAGCTATGGTTGGGTTTGAACCCAGGCTGCCGAGATTGGCACCGAGGTCGAGGAACCACTTGCGTCACCGCTTCTGCCTTCCGATATTCAAATTCGCTGCCGTGATGATTGGAGTAGAACGGTCGACGATGGCCGGATAGAAAGATTATGGTCGGGCAAGAATAATTAAAGAGATGATAGATTACACATCATATCCAGCTACGCTATGGGTACTTTTTTGCCAGTATACAAATATAAGATTTCAATAGGTTTTACCGTATCTGGCGATTATGCAGGTGTTAAGATATATATATCCAGCTAACACCTGCATAATCGCCAGATACGGTAAAACCTATTGTAATCTTATATTTGTATACTGGCAAAAAAGTACCCATAGCATTAACAGCCCCACCTAAGCTATAAAGCATTGATACTGCATTGTCTGGAGCTGACTGCCTTTTGGCAGCGACTGACACCGGCAAATAGGCTCAAAAGAAAGCCACTGCCAGGTGAAGGTCGGTCAGTTGAAGGACAATGCATAGGTTATCAAAGCTACCTGTTTGCATACTTTGCCACTAGTATGTGTGGCTTTTGCAAACTGGACACATTGTAAAATGTGTCTATTTTGGTGTTTGGGATTTTAACACCTGCATAATTGCCTGGCAATTATGCAGGTGTTAAGATCTTAACAACTGCATAATCGCCAGATACGGTAAAACCTATTGTAATCTTATATATCCAGCTACGTTGAAATGTAACATGGGGCGTGTTTGCGTAAAGTTGACACATGAGAAGTTTTTTTTTTTAGCGAGCAGACAATGATTAGCACGTAATCTCAAATATGGACAAGTGACTCCCGAGTTAGGTAAAGTATCAAACTCTGATGATTGCTTCGAAAAGCTGGAGGCGAAACGTCGCGAGGAGAGGAAAGAGAGCCATCGACGCGGCTGTCCCGAGAGAGCAGCTTTTCGAAGCAATCATCATGCATCGAGCCGTGAAAACCTACATCATTACGTATCAAACTCCGTACGTAAAATGAGAAAAGGTCGCACTATTCGTACCAATTGCACAAGTGTTGCGGTCTTAAGACAGTAAAATCTACAACTTTAATGCGTAACAATTTGGACCTGCTCTGCCTGACGGAGACTTGGCATCTTCACGATGATTGTCTCACCTTGAATCGGGTTCAACCGCGAGACTTCACACTTCATCGGAAGATTGGTTGACATGGTCGCGGCGGTGGCCTTACAGTTCTCCATCGTGTGACTGCCAACGTTAGGTCTACTCCGTCACCGACCTTACATTCATTCGAGAATGTCTCTGGATTGGAGGTCGGCTAAACCTGCGACTTCAGTGCTGCTCTACCGACAACCTGGAGGAGCCACCACTGAGCCACCACTTCTTTTGTCAATCAACTGTCTGAGCTGCATTCTCAGCTGCGCTCCAGTTCTGCGAGGATTCTGATGCTTGTCGAATTCAATTCCACATTGACTCTTCAAAGAGCTCCGTTGCAAGGGATCTCACGGCTTCATTCAACTTGCGACGTCTGCCACGTTCAGATGTGGCCATACTTTGTACCTGGTTTTCTCAAGTGGCATACCTGTAACCAACCTGTCCGTCACTGATATTGGTCTGTCTGATCACTCCGCCATGTGGTTTGATCTCCAGGTACAGCCACCCATTTCCATCACGAGAGCCAAAATCCAATTCCGAAATCTTTATTCCATCACTCCAGACATATTTTCTGTTGCAAGCAACAGTTCTTCACTCTCTTCCTCTGGTCACTCTGTCCCTGATGCGAGAGTTGAAACTTACAACAGCTCGCTATCACACGTGCTGGATGTTTTGGCCCCAATCGAAACACGCTGTGTCTCAGGTGGAAAACCATCCCCCTGATACAATTGTAAACTCTGGGAGCTCAAGTTGAATGCACGCAGGGCCGATTAGTCTCGGAGAAAATTTGGCCTCACCATTTACATTTAAATCCACATTGAAATCTGGATGCTGAGGCCACATGACTGGGACAAGTCCAAGATTATCCTCTAGAGTCTAGACCATCCATCAGCTCCTTCATCTACTCATCCAGTCACTCTTACCTCTCTTCATTAATAAAGATCAGGCAGATCAGTTTATATATTTTTTTCGCGGACAAAAACCAACGCCCAGCGCATATCTGCCCAGCCTAATCCTCTACCCACTCCCTCAGCCATTGTTCCCTCCGCAATCTTGATCTCAAAACTCCTGTAAGTTTCCGAGCTAACGGGAAGTGATGTTTCTTCATTAGTTGACAAACATCGGCATATAAACTGCTCCTTGGACCCCTCCCCATCAAAAATTATCCGGGCAAACTTCAAATCCCTTGCCATATTCGTCACTAATATCTTCAACAACTCACTTCGCTCCGACATCGTTCCCACACGATTCAAATGTGCTGCAGTTGCCCCCTCTGCTCAAAAATCCCAGCCTCGAATGCAACATCTCTGGTAATTATCGACCCATCTCCAATTTCCAAGTCTTTTCAAAAGTCCTCAGGCAGTCCGCAATCTTGGATTGATTCGTAATTCCTCACACCTTCGAGACACACGTCAACAGCGTGACGAAGGTAGCCTATTTACATCTCAGAAACATAGCCAAACTGCCTAACATCCTGTCACCCTCTGACGTTCAATAGCTAATCCGCATCTTCATCTTTCCACGAATCGATTATTGCGATGGACTGCTTCCTGGCTTCCATACATACCTGATCGTCACCAACGTGTGTGGAATGCGGCTGCTGGAGTCCTCACCTGCACTCCGATGCACGATCACCTATCCACAGTGCTGGTGTCTCTCCACTGGCTACGATTAAATACAGATTTAAATTCAGAACACTCATTCTCACTCTCAATGGTGCTGCTCCAACATACATCCGTGACCTACGTCAGACACCCACCTCAACGCGAAAACTTCGATCCTCCAATACGGTCTTGCTGCATGTGCCCAGGTCGCACCTCCGTTCGGTGGGTGACAGAACAACCTCCCACACCGCTCCCAGACGCCGGGTTTCCCTTCCATTGGAAATTCAGTCAACTGAGTCCATAGCCATCTTCAAATCCCATCTCAAGACGCATTTGTTGCGTTAGACCTGAAATCCTCTGGCTGGGACTGTGACTGCTGTGTGCTGTGAATGATGGCACGCTGTTGAGATGTGCTGCTCAGGAACACTTCTTCCTTAATTTGTTTAAATTTACTCTTTCGTTTTCTATTTACGTCGTCCATTGATTCACAGCAATTATTTCACTCGTTTGATCTACTCTGATGTTGTTGTTGACACGCCGTTCTCTCCACAGCTCTGCGCAGCGCTTTGTGACACTCGGGTGAAAGGCGCTGCAGAAGTGCAATTCTCATCTCATTGTCTGAAAACCGCTTAGTCCTATACAGGGTCACGGTGAAGCCGGAGCCTATCCCGGCAGACACAGGGCGCAAGGCAAGGATATACCGACGATGGGACGCCAGTCCATCGCCGGGCACTGCGGGGCAATTTAGCCTGCGAGCCAATTAACCTATCCAGCAGCATGCTTTTTGGACTGTGGGAGGAAACCGGAGTGCCCGGCGAAAACCCACGCGGACACGGGGAGAGCATGCAAACTCCACACAGAAAGGCACCCGAGCCGAGAGATTCTAACCCGGGACCTTCTTGCTGTGAGGCGACAGCGCTAACCACTGGGCCACCGTGCCGCCCAGAAGTGCAATTATTATTATTATTTAGCTCCAAAGAATGCTGTCTCTGGGGTGGGCCAATCATATTTAAGGACTTTGCCTATATTATCAGAACATTTGTTTGCGTCTTTTGCACCAAGCATGCGTGTTTCTTTTTGCAAACTTGGTACTTTGTGAAAGGTGTCTGGTGTGTTAAAACAAAACGTAACGTTTGTATTATTGCCATCAATGGCAAAACCTCTTCTCGCGTTTTAAAGTGTTATATTTTTTTAAAACCCATCTCGCAAGTACGACGCTCTCAACAATTCTCACATGCAATCGTTTCAATATTAAGAAGTAACATGCGTAAAAAACACAAACCAATACCTTCTCCATAACGTGTTGATATTATAAAATGTTTGCGGTCTCAGTGCTGTGGATAGCCCCCCTTTTTAAAATATGCGCGTTCTGGCGAGCATCCAAAATAATGAACGTGATGCGTTTCATAAATGTCACTGTTTGCTATTCAGATTTATGATTTGTGACCGTGTGCCAAGTGCGTACGCGGCTTTCCGTTCGGCAGCGCGCACTGGGACCCGCGTACACGAGTGCCTGCGTGGAGCGTGTGCGCGCATGATGATGCTGGGGAGCGGTGGTGCAGCGGTTAGGGCGCCTCTCAACGAACTCCGGCAATGATCCGAATTCGAATCTCGCACTGACGGCCAACAGCGGGGGGGGCGATTTTACGAAATGGTCCCGGGTCTCCGCTACGTCGACTCGGCCTCGTAAAACTGCCTGTTCGCGATGTGTAAACATCGCCACTAGGGAGACAAAGGCGGTCAGTCACACACCCACTCGTCTGCCATACTGGCCTTCATAGGTGTTCGCTAACAGCACTTGACCTGCAGGCTTTCACGGCTATACGAGGGTTCTCTGTGTTCTCGATATTTACCATTTTTATGTAAGATTACCTGTACAAACAGCTGTCTTACATTATTTATGAACTGAAATCAATCTTAAACTGAATGACCTGGAAATGCACATTATAATAATTGTTGGTGTGTCAATGTGCGTGTGTGTGTGTGTGTGGCCAGGGGCTGTTGCTTACCGCGCATCTCTCCGCTGTGCCTTGCCGGCTAGCTGTCATAGGTTCCATTGAATAGCACTTGCCGCCAACAGTCTGTTAAGGCTATATGGGTGATATTTGTATTAGATGTAACGAGTAGAAAAGTTTTTTTACCATTGCTGGAAATTATACAGGTGTTAAGATCTTAAAACACCAAAATAGACACCTTTCACAACTTGTCAAGTTTGCAAAAGCCAGACATACCTGTGGCGAAATATGCAAACCGGGAGCTTTGATAACATAAGCATTGTCCTTCAAACTGATTGGCCTACACCAGACATTGCTTTCTTTTGAGCCTGATTGTCAGTGTTAGCGAGATGTTGTATCTGATTTGCTTTGTCCCCACGCGTGATCGTCGCGCGTGTTCACGCGTGCGCCGAGATACACGCAGCACTGCAGCGAACCCTCGATATAACGGACCTCTCTTTAACGGACTTCAGAAGCAACGGACGATGTCGGATTCTTCCACAACAGCGGTCAGCGTTGGAAATAATATCTCATCTCATTTGTCAGAATCCTGCACAGGGTCGCGGTGAGCCGGATCCTGTCCCGGCAGACACAGGGCGCAAGGCAGGGATATACCCACGATGGGCCGCCAGTCGATCACCGGGCACTGCGGGCAATTTAGTCTGCAAGCCAAT
The DNA here is from genome assembly GCA_036362905.1 of Mordacia mordax. Taxonomy (NCBI): domain Eukaryota; kingdom Metazoa; phylum Chordata; class Hyperoartia; order Petromyzontiformes; family Petromyzontidae; genus Mordacia; species Mordacia mordax. The sequence goes on along the minus strand of JAZEWT010000030.1, from coordinate 7,559,662 downwards.
TAACGTTTGCAGCAGCATGTTTTTTTGGCCTGTGGGAGGAAACCGGAGTGCCCGGCGAAAACCCACGCGGACACGGGGAGAGAACCTGCAAACTCCCACACAGAAAGGCACCCGAGCCGAGATTCGAACCCGGGACCTTCTTGCTGTGAGGCGACAGCGCTGCCCGCTGGGCCACCGTGCCGCCCGGAAATAATCTATTTTCCGATGATTGTGCTTCTATTGTTGCTATCAAAGACATGTGTTAACAATATTAAGTTGTCATAAGACTGCCGTTATCAGCCAGTGGGTCGCGACCCATCAGTGGGTAACGAGCACTCGCTCGCAGCGCTCGTGGCCCGCTGCTCCTGATGATACTTGACGCATGTAAATCGCTCTCCACAGCTGATCTGTCAGGCCAACCGTGTCGAGCGCTCCGTCTGAACTCTGCCCCTTCGTCTCGCTGAGGCTTGCGAGTGACAGGGCGAACGAGCAACGGAGGGGACGCTCACAGAAAGAATGTCCAGCCCGAGATGGTTCGATTCTCTCGCTTTTCCCGGCAAAAAAACCCCACAACACTCATTAATTAATTGGCGCGCGGCACGGTGGCCTAGTGGGTAGCGCTGTCGCCTCACAGCAAGAAGGTCCCGGGTTCGAATCTCTCAGCTCGGGTGCCTTTCTGTGTAGAGTTTGCATGCTCTCCCCATGTCCGCGTGAGTTTTCGCCGGGCACTCCGGTTTCCTCCCCACAGTCCAAAAAAACATGCCGCTACATAGGTTGATTGGCTCGCAGACTAAATTGCCCCGCAGTGCCCGGCGATGGACTGGCGTCACATCGTCGGTATATCCTTGCCTTGCGCCCTGTGTCTGCCGGGATGGGCTCCGGCTTCACCGTGACCCTGTATAGGACTAAGCGGTTTCAGACGATGAGATGAGATGAGAATCTCGAGTACAGCTGGGTGCACAGTGGTAACATCTCTGCGCTGCGCGACGAGCGGGGGAGGAGGCACTGCGTGAGCGAGAGACAGAGCCATGACGTGGAGGCAAGGAAACGTTTCTGGAAAATGTGCTCGAGGCAATTGAGGCAGAGTGCGTCTGTAGAGAGGGGTGGGTGTGTGCAATAAGCCAAACCTATTTAGTGGGGTGGCAAATGAGTGGCATATTGTATCGTAATTATTTTAACAGCGGTCGAAATTAGATTCCAGTAGGACTTGTTCAGTTTCTAAACCAATAACAAACTTTTTAATATAGATTTCCACCCCCCCCCCAACCCGTCTCTGTCTCCTGCAGAAGTCATATTCGCTTTTCGCGGCATATTTATTTATTTCTCACATACATTTGTTTATCTATTTACTTATTACACATATGGCGCCAACCTGAAGGCAATGAGGCGACGCGGATTCCAATTAATTGATATTAACTCAACATTGCCGCCCTGCTCTCCGCCTCCCGTGTTACTGCGCGAGGTCCTGCGGCGGCGGCGGCTGCTTGAAGGACCTGCGCACCGCCTGAGCACTTTCCAGGTCCGGCTGACGGGTCCCCGATGCGTACAGCGGACAGGTCCCCCCGGTACGGTACCGCTGATGAATCCCGTGAGAGTGTTTGCGTTAAGCTGCGCCCGCCTCCTCGGCCCGCCCCGTCGGTCGATTCGGCTCCTGCCTCAATGTTGAGGTTAGGGCAGCAACGCCTCCACACTGACGTTTTTGATTCTCAGCTGATGACCGGCGTGGCTTGCGTGGTGACTTGCGCTGCCGCCTCGGTGCTCGAAGCACCCGGGTTCAATCCCCCCATCTCGGGTACGTTTCCGTGGGGTATTTGCATGTTCTGCTCGTGTCCAGGTGCGTGTATTTTGAGCACTGCGGTTTCTTCCCACGATCCAAAGACATCCTTCTGCCGAGGTTAATTGTCCTTATGAAACTACCCGCGGTGCCCTGAAATGTTGCAGCTAGCTTACTTCCTCCCGGTTGTCGCGACGAAGCTTATATAATTGAATAGAATGCCTTCATTTGGCACACTCAATAAAGTGCTTTTGGGTTGGGTCAGATGAAAAGCGACATTGTCGTCAACCCACCTCCACCCAGCGTCAGTAACATCTGTGCGCTGTCGCCGCCTGACCATTCCGTTCGATCCATCGGGTGAATGTGCTCATGTGGGTATTCACGTCTGCACGTGTGGGAATCGGGCGGCACGGTAGCCCAGTGGGTAGCGCTGTCGCCTCACAGTAAGAAGGTGCCGGGTTCGAATCTCCGCTCGGGTGCCTTTCTGTGTGGAGTTTGCATGTTCTCTCCCCGTGTCCGCGTGGGTTTTCGCCGGGTACTCTAGGTTTCCTCCCGCAGTCCAAAAACATGCCGCTGCATAGGTTAATTGGCAAGCAGACTAAATTGCCCGCAGTGCCCAGTGATGGACTGGCGTCCCGTCGTGGCTATATCCCTGCCTTGCGCCCTGTGTCTGCCGGGACAGGCTCTGGCGCACCACGACCCCGTACAGGACCAAGCGGTTTCTGACAATGAGATGAGGAGATGAGACGTGTGGGAATCTCTCTCCACGGCTGTTTTTTTTCCCGGAAGAGCCCATCCCCAGCGTTCCGCTTCCATAGACACATCTATCCCGAAAGAGCGGCTCACGGGAGCGATTCTCAGACGCCAATCCGCGGACACCGCCCCCTCCCCCCCCTGTCCCCCAAGCCCCATGTGCCGTCTCCCCGACGTTTGCGTGTAAATTTGGACGTTAAGACGAAACAAGAAATTGCTCTGAGCTGCAGCCCTCTTAAATTAATCTGCCAC
>JAZEWT010000030.1:7483650-7494059 GCA_036362905.1 Mordacia mordax | reverse complement strand
GGCGAGCGAAACGTTTCGAAGGAATAGAAAAGGAGTGCTGGACACGACTATCCCAAATGAGCAGCCACGGAGAGAACTTCTCGCTCAGCGAGGTGTAACTGGCAGGCGGGTAAGCTCTGCGTTTGTTACCGATCGCAACAGCAAAAAAATAATAAAAAATGAAATCACATTTCACTTGCCTTCAGATGATCAGTGACCTTGACAAGCAACAAAAAGCGCTCATCCGGAATTGCAAACCGACAGCACAAAAGGTGTAAGTCTTGCCGCAGAAAGGTTCCATTCTCTGCGGACTCTCTCTGAAGGGAGATGACTAATTGTGGCAGCGCGTGCCGTCTCAATGCCATTTCGTGGGCTGCTGATGGAAGCGTAATTCCCTTGTTAGGAGTGAAGGCATGCACGGTGGCCGTGTGTGGGTGGCTGGGCGAGCGGGGCGAGGGAGGCTGAGGAGGCGTTGGTGGCGGCGTGGCGGCGGTGAGATGGTGGGGGTGGTGTGGGGTGGTGGGGTGCGCTGTGAAAAGGAATTGGTGAGGCGTCTATGAGGTGGTGTGGTGAGTNNNNTTATAGTGCCGCGAGAATTGATGCCCGCGCGCACACACACACACACCCCCCCGCGCCTCCGCCAACCCCCCCCCTCGCCGCCTCCCAACGCGGCGTCGCTTGCTTTCCGCTGCAGGTGGAATTGGCGCTAGGATTTGGGGTTATGGCGAAGCTGCTGGGGGTGAGGTCATCATCGCTTTGGGCCAGCGGTAGGGCCCGTCAAGATTCCCAAAAAAGAACGGTTGCCTCGGGCATAATCAACTCGTTCCGTAGCGACAGACGACACCCTCGGCCAAACGATGGGATTGGTCTTTTTTTTTGTTCGGAAATGTCGGTGCAATGCCGCCAGCGTCGCCTCTTCAAATTATGCCGCCATCTGCGTGCGTGGCGCTGAATAGATTGATGGCGGTTTTACTCGATTTCCAACAAGAGATTTTATATTAAGGGTCTCGAGATGGCACGCGTATGCCACCGAGAAGGGCGGCCACAACGGCTGCCATTGCTCGCGCTTCGGTGACAGATATTTGGAGGAAGAGCCGGCATCTTTATCAAGGAGACTGGCTCCAGAGTGAATGTTCGGCGTTGCAGGAAAATCGCGTCGACATTCGTGCAGCTGATTCTCGTCGCGTTTGAACATTCGCCCGTTGCTAAACGTCTCATCTCATTATCTGAAACCGCTTAATCCTATATAGGGTCACGGTGAGCCGGAGCCTATCCCGGAAACACAGGGCGCAAGGCAGGAATACACCCGACGACGGGACGCCGGTCCATCGCCAGGCATTGCGGGACAATTTTAGTCTGCGAGCCAATCAACCTATCCAGGAGCATGCTTTTGGACTGTGGGAGGAAACCGGAGTACCCGGCGAAAACCCACGCGGACACGGGGAGAGCATGCAAACTCCACACAGAAAGGCACCCGAGCCGAGAGATTCGAACCCGGGACCGTCTTGCTGTGAGGCGTCAGCGCTAACCACTGGGCCACCGCGCCGCCCGTTGCTGAACGTTTTACGGGGTATTATTCGTTCGGTATTTATTTTACTTGTCGTTCTTTTATCTCGCTCTCAGTCACGAAAAAAAGAAATGTATTAAAATGATGCAGTTTTATTATGAACGGGAGGAGCTGTGGTGCGGTGATGTAGCGCACTGCACTGCAAACCCAGTAACCCCAGTTCAATTCCCACCGCATGGCTAACATTAGCGGCGAGTGACGTCTGCACCGGTGTGGTGAAGTATGGTCCGAACAACCCCGCTAATAACCGACACGCTGCACGAAGGCCATCTCCCCGGCAGTGCGTCGACAAAGGTCCATGAATAATTTACCACTATTATCTTTGAAAAACCATTCATGTGTAAATAACATTTGCAGTAAAGCGCAGTATGAAAGTTGCACATTTATATCTATATTTCATGTTGGACTAAGTGGCATATCAAGTGTACGCATTGCAACTTGCGTTGGGGGTTTTTTGAAAGGTTTTCCTGGCCTATAGTCATACATTGTACTTAGCCTCCTTCCCCCACACTCATCCCCCTCCCCTCCTCCCCCGCGCTCCCCCCACCGTACACCTCGATCCCTCACCCCCCTCCCCCATGCACTCACGATGCTCCGCATGAATGCGAGTTATTCCTGTAGCCATCGCCAAGGGTATGCGTAGACTACACGGCTGCAATGTCTCTGCGGCATAGCTGTGCAGCGCTTCGTGACCCTCGGGTGAAAAGAGCTCCATAAATGCGATTATTATTATTATTATCATAGCGCTCGTGCCTGGATTAATGCGGCCAGCCGAGCCGATGATCGTACATTTTCACCCGAATTGAAATGTTGCAAGTCGACGCAATTATGACGGATGGAATTTTGCGTGGAAAATTGTAAATGTGCAGTAACGTACTTTTGACCCGGATCTCTGGAAGGGACGGGAGAGGTTAGGAGTGGAAACGGATGGAACTGAGGACAGAATGATGGATAGTGAAGCCTGTGGCCTCTGTGATGTTTTGAACGTACAATAATAAAATAAAAAGAACAGCGCTAACAGCCAAAGTGTGGCAAATCTGAATAGCACAATCGCGGCCGCCTTCGTTACCGTGTAAGTCTGTTCCTCTCGCGAAATCTCTGCTCGCCGTCTATCTCGAGACAGCTGCCAATCCGCGAGCCGCGGCGCTGCCATCGAAAATTCTTAGCGGCGGTGGCGGCATCGCGTGGCATCGCGCCATCGACTCCCCCCCCCCATCACCGTCCTCCCGAGAAGAAGGATCTCATGAATCTACATCTGAAACCACGCCAGCGGACCATAGAATCTGCACGCACGGCAGCGCGGACGCGTGACAGACAGCGCTCGTTGCTTCGCGTACCGAATGATCTTTCTTATTCCCGTTGGGGTAAAAAAATCGCCAAATCGAGTGACGAGGCGAACTTACTCGTCTGTCGTTGCTATATAAATGCAAATTGTATTTCAACATTTTTTTTTTATTATTTACATGTGTTTGTTGCTGTTATGGTTCTATCAGTGGCTACACAACACAAATCCAGGCGTGTACTTTGGCACCTGCTTCAATCACGGGCAGCTGAAACACGGGTTTGATCCCAGGTTATGAGAGATGCCACGGCTCAATATTTATTGTCGTCTCCGCCAGCTAGGCGGCTAACGTTCGCTTTTCTCACACATTCTCACTTTTTGTCGTAGCCGCAAACTTGCATTTAGGTGAGCTTTTGCATGGAACACACGCGCGGTACGGTGGGCCAGTGGGCAGCGCTGTCGCCTCACAGCAAGAAGAGGTTCCGGGTTCGAATCTCGGCTCGGGTGCCTTTCTGTGTGCAGTTTGCATGTTCTCTCCGCGTGGCCGGGCACTCCGGTTTCCTCCCACAGTCCAAAAAAAACATGCCGCTGTAGAGGATAATTGACTCGCGGACGAAATTGCCCGCAGTGCCCCGTGATAGACTGGCGTCCCATCGTGGATATATTCCTGCCTTGCGCCCTGTGTCTGCCGGGATAGGCTCCGGCTCACCGCAACCCTGTCCAGGACGAAGCGGTTTCTGACAACGAGATGAGATGAAGGATTCAACACACGTGCATTCATTCTAAGTCCACGCCTAATCCAGTCGATGGTCGTCGAAGGGTCGGAGCCTATCCCGGTGGAAGCAGGGCTCAAGACGGGGGCTGTGCACAAGATGTGACGCCAGCACAAATTCGCAGGGCGCCGGGGATAATGCAGTCAGCAGACCGCTCAGCCTGGCGTGTCTTTGACCGAGGGAGATGAGGTGGCAAAGGACCGATGAGACCACGGCGAGACGTACACGAGGTCACACGGAAAGGCGCGCCGAGTCCGGACTCGAACCCTGATCTCCCCTTGCCGTGATGCGGCGGCGCTGCTCACAGCACCACGGCGCAGCGCACTCAGTCCCACGCACTCCGGACACGAAACAAACACGACCTCGTGGCGCTTTACGGCGTAGGCCGTCGCTCTGCGAGCGAGTGCGAGCGTTAATAAATCGCGTCGCGCGCCGTGTTTGTGATCGGCACGCGACGCGATTCCGTGCGTCATCAGAATCACGTTCAGTTGTCATCTTCACCGCGCTGGTTGCATCACTCTGAGCACACCCTGATATAGACGGGCTTCAAGAGCACAGGGAGAACAACACAGATGCCCTTTCCTCTATGCCCGCCACACTTATAAACACGCGTTCGGATTATTTGGTTGCTTGGGAGGCACGCTGGCCCAGTGGGTAATAATAATAATAATACATTTTATTTAAAGGCGCCTTTCTTGGCACTCAAGGACACCGTACAGAGTACACAATTAAAAACACATTGAAAAGAAGCAATAGCGCAGTCGCCTCACAGCTAGAAGGTCCCGGGTTCGAGTCTCGGCTCGGGTGCCTTTCTGTGTGGAGTTTGCATGTTCTCTCCCTGTGTCCGCGTGGGTTTTCACCGGGCACTCCGGTTTCCTCCCACAGTCCAAAAAACATGCTGTTGGCATAGGTTAATTGTCTCGCAAACAAACGTTCCCGCAGTGCCCAACGATGGACTGGCGTCCCATCGTGGGTATTTCCCTGCCTTGCGCTCTGTGTCTGCCGGGATAGGCTCCGGCTTACCGCGACCCAGTACAGGACAAAGCTGTTTCAGACAATGAGATGAGATAAGTGCCGTGGTGATGATGATAATGATATAAGCCGCTTCGTTGTTAAACTATCGTATCACGCGTGGACTTGACGAAGAGCGGATCGAGCTCAGTGGGCTTTAAAGTGTACAATAAATCAGTTTTGTCTCTGATGTCGATTGTCACGGCTCGATGCATGGACATTGCATTTTCAAAGCTACTCGATCGGGGTATCCGTGTCAAACGATCCCCATCTTTTCTTCACGACGTTGCGCCTCCAACGGTGGAAGGAGTCTGAGCGCAGAGCTTGGAACACCTGGGGATCCCTCCGGCGCTGGAGATGAAACGTCGCGCCCGTCACGCCTGTCACGCAAGAACATCTCTGGAAAGCAATTCTTCGTCTCGTCTCGAGTGTCTTAAGCGCAAGAGCACGACGGGCAAATATGAGCTCACCCACATTAGCGAGTCGGAATCCTGGTTATTAATACAACTAACGCATATATTTTTTGAAATCTTTCCAGAGTTTTGGAATCAGGGGCATTCCGGAGAATTCGTAATTCAAAAGTGTGACACCACAGGTTATTGCTAAATGAGAAATACACGTTGGTATCTGCCTTTGATTTCCGTTTCTTTTGTAGTGTTTCGGCGTGTGTCTTCGCATTCTGTCTGTCCTTTGGGGTTTTCAGACATTCGATTGGTATAGGTCAAAAGATTTAGTTTGTTCCAGCCAGAATGATGAATGTTACGTAATCGCTGTAAGATTTCGCTTAAGGAGTTTTGCCTCCTGACGGCAGTTACTTATCTAGATTTCAGATATTTGCTCATCCGATAAGACTGTTGTGCTCATGTCACTGCTCTGTAGGCGACGCTTTGAATTAAAAAAACATTTTTTTAAATGTTTAAATTGTTTAGCTTCGCCGTCGACATGGCGGCGCAGTGACTAAATCCTCTGCCGTCGCTCAGCAGCAAGCGCCGGGGTTCGATTCCCGGCTCGAGTGCCACTTATCTGTGCGGAACTTGCATCCTATCGATGTGTCGACGTGTATTTTCACCGGGTTGTTTTCCTGCCACACATCAAAGACAAGCTCCTCCATCACAGCTCTATTGGCCTGCTAACTAAATAGTCCCCAGTGCCTTGCGATGGATTGGTCTCCCATCCTGGGTATAGACCCTGCCTCCCCCCCTCCTCCTTGGTTTGCCCGGGCAAGCTCCGACTGATATTGAGTGAATGCATGATTGGTGAATGATTGACTGGCTTTCCCGAGTCGCTGGCTACACTGCTATGCTCTGTGTCAACCATTTGTGTCCTGCTAGTAAGGGTTTCATCTTTGCACAAATTGTTGCTGTGAGTTTGTTTATTTACCCTCTGACTGTATACATTATTGCGTTGGTCAGCTCGGAAGCTCACTGGATGCTTTCTGCTATAATAATAAACATCTGTCTATCTGTAATAAGTAGAACAGATCTTTACCATTTCTGGCAATTATACGCGTGTTAAGACCTTAAAACACCAAATTAGACACATTTCACAATGTGTCTAGTTTGCAAAAGCCACACATACTTGTCGCAAAATATGCAAACAGAAAGCTTGAATAACATACGCATTGTCCTTCAAACTGATTGGCCTACACCAGACATGGCTTTCTTTTGAGCCTGATTATCAGTGTTAGCCAGATGATGCCAAAAGGCAGTCAGCTCAGGACAATGCAATATCAATGCTTCGTAGCTCAGGTGGAGCTGTTTAAGCTATGGGTACTTTTTTGCCAGTGTACATATGTGTGTATATATTGGTGTTTTAAGATCTTAACACGTGTCTAATTTCCAGAAATGGTAAAGACCTGTTCTACTTATTACATATGTACACTGGCAAAAAATAGCCATCTGTCCATCTGTCGTTATCTCCCATTAAACAAAAAAAAACTTGATGAAAAAATATCAAACGGTTCACGGCTGGCAAACGAGTAATTTCTTCACAAAGTTTCCGGGACAAACCACATCCCACCGAGAGAGAGAGAGATTTTAATTGTATTGAACGATTGCATTCAAAATCCCGGATGTCCCTGGGCCTGCATGTAGCAGTCATTTAGCGTCACGTTGTTGCCATGTTTCTGGCTCAGGGCAGATGGCGCAAACCGCCCTCTCGGTGGGAAGGCTCTATTTTTGGCACCAGTCTGATTGGGTCAGTAGAGGGTACGCAAGGTATTGAAGAGAATGTGAGAGAGCGAGAGACTCGGTTGGTGGTTGTGGTGGGTGGGGGGGTGAGGAGAGGAAGCGAGGAGGCGCTGAGCGGAGCCGCGAAAATTTTTTCCACAGGGGCACGCGGGCGCGGGCATGAGAACGTAGGAACGTGCGTCACGCTCACACCGTGCCGGGCATTTGTTCTGCCGGGAAGAGGGTGCCTGCTCTACCCCCCCCCCCGCTCCACCTCCCAGTGGAACCTGGCTGCTGTGAATCTGTGAATAGACAAAATGCCAAGCTTGAGATTAAGGGATCGATAGTTTCGTGAAAAGTCGGGTGATGGGAGAACACAGCGATCGGAGGAGGGATTGTCGCGAATTCACGATGCGTGGGTCGCCCACTCGATTACAGAATTGATTCCCATTTCTTTGCCTCCCACATCCCGCGTCGCTCCTCCTGGTATTCCTTGGGCGTCCCGTGGGAATGGGAAATTCATTGGACGTGCGGCGCGGTGGCGCAGTGGGTAACGCTGTCCGTTCAGAGGAAGAAGGGCCCGGGTTCGATGCCCCGCTCGGGTGCCTTTCTGTGTGGAGTGTGCGAGTTCTCTCTCCCCGTGACCGCCGGGTACCAAGGTTTCCCCCCACCGTCCAAAGACACGATGCTGCCTATGTTCATTCGCTTGCTGAGTAAGTTGCCCCCAAAAAGTGTGCCCTGCGATATACTGGCGTCACATCCTGGGTATTCTCCCGCCTTGCGCCCTCTGTCGGCCGGGATAGGATCTACCCCCCAACGAACCTCTACCGGCTTAAGCGGGTATTGATAATAAATGAAGGAATGTTAGAGAATGTGCCTCGTTCAGCGTTTCCTTCGCTTCCAATCCACTCTCATTTTAAACGCTCAGATCCCTATTGTTATCATTGTAGAGGGTGCCCGAATATCTCATCTCATTGTCAGAGACCGCTTAGTCTTGTACAGGGTCGTGGTGAGCTGGAGCCTGTCCCGGCAGACACAGGGCGCAAGGCAGGGATATACTCACGATGGGACGCCAGTCCATCACGGAGCACTGCGGGCAATTTAGTCTGCAAGCCAATTAACCTATGCAGCGGTATGTTTTTTGGACTGTGGGAGGAAACCGGAGTGCCCAGCGAAAACCCACGCAGACACGGGGAGAGAACTTCACACGGCAAGGCACCCGAGCCGAGATTCGAACCCGGGCCCTTCTTGCTGTGAGGCGACAGCGCTTCCCACTGGGGATAGATTATGTAAATGTTTATTGTCATAGTTAGAAACTACGCAGCGAGCTTGCAAGCTCTAGATGCCGGATTCCTGCGACGCAAAAAAAAAACGTCCGGACTGACCAACTCAAAAATGTATCAAACAAAACGGCAAATAGACTTCTATTAGCAACGATACGTGCAGTCATGAAACTCTCACCGAAATCATCGAAGCAAGCGGTAATAGGCGAGAGCGCACAACGAAACTAACTCACAAGACCAACTTGTACAAAGATGAAACCCTAACCATGATCGTGAAGTACACAGCAGTACTCGAGATTGTACAGCAGAAATAAATTACAGGCAAAGAAGAGCAATAGTGCAATAGAGGCATGGAGAGATTAAAAAACAAGGTGTTTATTTAGTACAGCAAAGGGCGATAGTATATGGGATAATGTCTCATCTCTCATCTCATTGTCTGACACCGCTTAGTCCCATACAGGGTCACGGTGAAGCCGGAGCCTATCCCGGCAGACACATGGCGCAAGGCAAGGATATACCGACGATGGGACGCCAGTCCATCGCCGGGCACTGCGGGGCAATTTAGCCTGCGAGCCAATCAACCTATGCGGCAGCATGCTTTTTGGACTGTGGGAGGAAACCGGAGTGCCCGGCGAAAACCCACGCGGACACGGGGAGAGCATGCAAACTCCACACAGAAAGGCACCCGAGCCGACAGATTCGAACCCGGGACCTTCTTGCTGTGAGGCGACAGCGCTAACCACTGGGCCACCGCGCCGCCCTCTTTAGAAAAAGGCACCAGGGGTGGGAATCGAACCACCGTGGACAGGGCTTTTTTTGCTATGAGGTTCAGATGTCACCACTGCACCATTCTGCCACCCTGGGAAAACGTGTACTTGTTTACTGTGGCTCAACACTGGCTTTAAGGAGGGTCCTGCCCAGGTTAGGCAGCAGGGGGCAATACTTGCTCAGCATAATCTCCAGTCGAGCAATTTGAGCGTTGAATTCGCCCGGCGGCATTAACCGGGGCGGCCGCTCGGTCCGAACCGAGCGGCATCGGCGCAGCCTCGACGCCTGCGGCGTCGCCCCTCGAACAAAGGGGCCCGGGATCTGGTCATCGTTCGCCAGAGTGACCAAGGCGCGCGGCCTCACACCTGACAAACGGACAGACGTTAAGTCGAGTCAAACAATGCAAATGGGCTTCTCACCATAGCACGCAGACGTTCGGGCGGAATTATTCAACGCAGCCGTCGTCTGGCCCATTTAAATAGGAAGCGTGTGGGTTGCTGGCAAACACGGGGCATTGGATAATGGAGTATAATCCTCCAAGCTGGTTAAATGTCAGCAGGCGCGTTCAGCTCGTGTCCCTGGAAAGACTACATCAGAGGAAAATATCAGGGGGTCGCCACGTGTGGAGAGGAAGGCGTCTGAAGACCCCCACCCCACCAGCCCACCAGCCCACACACCCCGTTCTCACATCCGCTGTCCTCTCGTCTTCGCGGCGAGATCTCCTGGGTTCTTACACCCGGCTGACGCACGCGGCATTATTACGCGGCTCGCATCCATGTGACGGCGGCTCCAGCCGCGCGCCGTGCAAGTGCACGGAGCAGCGGACAGACAGCTCCTCACCGTCACCGGCTGCGGGTGAGCGCCAGGGTGGAGTGTCCGGCGGTGGCGAGTGTCTAGCGGCCGAGTGTCCAGCGGTGAGCCGGCTCACGGTGAGCGCTAAGGCGGTGACAGGGGCAGCCGCGTCGTCTCGCTGTCCTACGCGTGCTGCAAGAGGAGGGGGGAGGAGGAGGAGGAGGAGGAAGGAGGATCCCGCGGATCCGAGGCTTCATGGTACTGAAGTCCATTCAGATAATTTCTTCTCTGACTGCAGCCACGTGTCAACGCGCGAGCTCTATAAGTAATTTAACCAGAGCGACCTGCTGAATGCGAACCGCAAACATGAGCCGAATGTCATTTATGAAAAGGCAAAAATCATTTCAGCAGTCCCCATGGATTGATGCAGGATTTCACGGCTCGATTTATGATGAGATTTTCTATTTTAAGAGCTGCACTTTCGGTGTATCGGTGGCGAGCGTTCATCCTTTCTCTTGTTCAAATCAATTAACCGCTGAGGTATGTAGCGCTTTCGGACAGTTGTCCAGCGGGGAGGGGTAAGACATTTACAACATTTCACGGCACCTGATTCAATTTAGTTGAGGACAATGAATCTCGGCAATGTGTCTCGTCGAGTTGTGGGAAGGAAACCGAGGAACGCGCAGGAAACCCACGCAGAACAAGGGGGAGAACACACAAACTGCACACAGAAAGGTGCCCTAGAAGGGAATCGAACTTCCTGGGGCAGGATTTTCTCTCGGGGGG
>JAZEWT010000030.1:7378980-7394141 GCA_036362905.1 Mordacia mordax | reverse complement strand
GTCTGTGGCCCAGCTCCTGCTCGCTTGCTGTGATTAAGGCACCAAAACGGAAGTGCAGGCCCAATCAGGGGCCCGTTCCCTTCTCAGCAGCTGCAGGAACGCGGCGCAGATCCCATTCAACTAGTTCCACTAACACCCCTGATCTGCCAGTGCCCTACCTTGGCACATCGACATTTATTGCATTTAAATCTCGCTTTAATCGCTTTTACTACATAAATGTGTTAACTCACACGAATGCACTGCCCGCGTTGTGGACTTTTGCGCCTTCATTATGTTTTTCGTAAAGCACCGTTGAGCCTTTTCGATTCGGCGTTCTTAAAGCTCAATAAATTATTACCGTTACAGCAATTATTGCGGCATGACGATTGCGTCGGAAAGCTGCTCTCTCGGGATAGCCGCGTCGATCGCTCCCTCTCTCTCTCCCTCCCATCGCGACGTTTCGCCTCCTCACACGTTAGAGCAGTGGTTCTTAACCTGGGTTCGATCGAACCCCAGGGGTTCGGTGAGTCAGTCTCAGGGGTTCGGTGGAGGTCAAGACACACACACCTTACTCATATGATTCGTGATGAACACGCCCCGCTTGGCCATCACTGGCCGCAGGTGATCACGTTTTATTTTTCCAATAAGGAAGGGCTCGGTGAAACGCGCATCTGAAACTGGTGGGGTTCAGTACCTCCAACAAGGTTAAGAACCACTGCGTTAGAGGCATCCTCGGGCACTGAGGATGCCTCCAACGTCGCGATGGCGAGAGCGAAGGGGAAGCGATCGACGCGGCCGTCACCGAGAGAGCAGCTTCCTCGACGCAATCGTCTCGCGTTGGGGCCGTGAAAAAAACCCCCTACACCGCTAACAATAATCGCGCCGCCGCCGCCGCCGCCGCCTCCTCCGCAGGCTCCTGCACCCGTTCGGGCTCCCCAACGAGTTTGCGCTGGTGGCCACGCTGCGCCTGCCCGCCGGCGCCAGCTCGGAGGCGGCGTGGAGCCTCTGGTCGGTGCGCTCGCTCGCCGGCGAGGAGCAGGCGGCGCTGCGCGTCGACGGCGCGCGGCGCTCCGTCGAGTTCTCGTCGCGCCGTTCGGGCGCGCACTCGTTCGGGCACCTGGACGCGATGTTCGACGGCGAGTGGCACAAGCTGGCGCTGTCGGTGCGCCACGGCCGCGTGGCGCTGCTCGTCGACTGCCGCACGGCGGGCACCTCCGACGTGTCCGACGCGAGGGACGAGGCCAGGCCCGACGGCGGCGTCACCGTCGTCGCGCGCCGCGCGGACGAGTCGACCGTCCCGGTGGGTCGCGCACTTCCTCCCTTCTCCCCTCTCCCGTCTCCCGTCCCCCTCCTCTCCCCCCTTTCTTCGTCACCAGGCCTTACCCCCAGGGATCCGGCGCGGGTACCGAGCAGGAGAAAACGTCACAGCGTTGCGGGGAACGTCGGTATCGCGTTGCAACGCAACGCACGGATAACAAGAGGTCAGCCGAGTTCGGTTCTGATGGCACGTGGACTCGCGATGTCTCCGCGCACTGCGGCCTTGGTAGCCTCGGTCGCATTTACGGAACTGTTGGGAAGCCAGGAGTGGGTGGGCATGTGGGCCGGTTGATCTCGATGTGAGGGCGAGCGTACAAATGGTAATGCGAGTAGTCCCAGGCCAGCCCATCCGGCTGGGCTCCAGTTAAGACAGCTAGCCTGACTCCCTCTCCGTTGACCCCTCCTCACCTCCTTGGATACTCTCCGATCGGGTGTTTTCTCCATTTGTCTGGGATCCCACTTTGCCGCCGAGCGACACACTCACGAGACCCCNCCTCCCGATAGCTGGCTGCTCACCCCCTCGCTTCGAAACAAACGACGCAGAGCGGGCGCCTCTCCGTGCCCCATCCCACAACCTGGAGCAACCTCTGCCCCCGCACCTTCGACGAACCAACTCAACATCGCGACACGACTCCCAACAACACTTTTATTTCTTTGTTCCCATCTGGCCAAACCCACATTGAGCTCGGCTCCACAATTCAGTGTCCGTGGCCTGTGCCTGACCAGGCATGGAATTGGCGCGTTTGAAATTTTATCTCATCTCTCATCTCACCTCATTATCTGAAACCGCTTAATCCTCTATAGGGTCACGCTGAGCCGGAGCCTATCCCGGAAACACAGGGCGTAAGGCAGGAATACACCCGACGACGGGACGCCAGTCCATCGCCGGGCATTGCAGGACAATTTTTAGTCTGCGAGCCAATCAACCTATCCAGGAGCATGCTTTTGGACTGTGGGAGGAAAATGGAGTACCCGGCGAAAACCCACGCGGACACGGGGAGAGCATGCAAACTCCCACACAGAAAGCAGCACCCGAGCCGAGAGATTCGAACCCGGGACCTTCTTGCTGTGAGGCGTCAGCGCTAACCACTGGGCCACCGCGCCGCCCTTAAATTTAATCATTGCTTTAATTTATTCTCCTCCGCCTGAGCGTACGAAGCCCTGAAACGCTGGCGTCGCAACAACACGCTCAGCGCCCGCGTCCGCCGTGCCGTTTCAGATCGACCTCCAGCAGCTGCAGGTGTTCTGCGATCCAGAGAGGGCCTCGCTCGAGGTTTGCTGCGACCTGCCGGACGTGGTGAGCGCCTCCGCAGCAGGTCCCGTCCCCCCCCCGACCCCCCACAACGCGGGTGGCACGAGGTCCTGCCAGAGGCGGTTCCTGCCCGAGGCGGTTCGACGCCCGCCCGGGGCGCATTCCTTCGCGGAGGTGTTTGTGGCGTTCGCTCCCGTTTTTCGGCGTGTGTTCCCACCCGGTTTTCCAGTCTCCTCCCAAAACTGAAAACAAATAAAATATCTCGTCTCATCATCTCATTGTCTGAAACCGCTTAATCCTATATAGGGTCACGGTGAGCCGGAGCCTATCCCGGAAACACAGGGCGTAAGGCAGGAATACCTCCGACGATGGGACGCCAGTCCATCGCCGCAAATAAAATATCTCGTTGACGAAATAGTCAATGACCTCAATGTACGCGACGCGGTGTCTGGCAAATGTTGGCGCCGGCTAACCGTGCGGCTGCCTTCTCCCTCACCGCCTCTCTGCGGTTTCCTCGCTTTGCTTCCGAAGCGTTCTCACTTCGA
This sequence comes from Mordacia mordax, assembly GCA_036362905.1. NCBI lineage: Eukaryota > Metazoa > Chordata > Hyperoartia > Petromyzontiformes > Petromyzontidae > Mordacia > Mordacia mordax. The sequence goes on along the minus strand of JAZEWT010000030.1, from coordinate 7,391,048 downwards.
ACAAATATCTTGCACATTGAGCGTCAATTGTACCACGCGTTACAAATCATAAATAGGATTATTCGTCCATTAACTTATTTTTAATGGCGTGGCGGAGGGTGTGTGTGGTTGAAGTATATTTTTTCCTTTATAGCACCACCCATTTCTCCAACTCAGTCGTCACCATAAGACCCAGGCCTTTGTCAAGCCGTTACCGTCTAGAGGCCTCCCCATGCCCCGTTGGAAGCCACCATGCCGCCACTTACGTTAAGCAAGTTCAGATCCGTAGGGCCCATCGTGCCCTCTCTCCGACTCCCCCCTCAATAAATCCCATAGTCCCATTGGCAGCTGAACTGGCCCCCCTGCGGCGCGCTCGTCCTCTGACAGACGAGGTTTAATTCGTGTTTTGGCGCAGGCTTGGGTCTGTCACGTGGCGTGTGCTTAACAATCGAGAGCGTGCAGCGTGCGACGAGTTGACTTTGTATTCGAATGGCAGGCTTAGAAATCGATGTCGGTTTTTGCGACTTGACGCGTCGAGAGAATTGCTCTGGAGAGCTGCTGATTAGCCTTGTTGGCATGGCTATCCCAAAAATAGCAGCTGTCGACATCAATTTTTGGGTAAATTTGTGCATAGGCTAAGATGTAGCGCGGTGGTGGTGCTTGGTCTGACGACCGCTGACGTACGTTACGTTTAATTCTTACGCGACCACTGACAGCCACCAGAGGACTCTACTTTTACCATAGGTTAAACAAAACTTAAATATATGTTTCATAGAATCGTGATGCAGAATCAGGGCGGCACGGTGGCGCCCTGTGTCTGTCGGGATAGGCTCTGGCTCACCGCAACCCTCTACAGGACTAAGCGGTTTCTGACAAAGATGAGATGAGTGATGCAAAATCAGGGTGGCTATGCGGTGGTAATATCCACGCCTCACCAAGGAAGGTCCTCTCTGGGCGGTTCGATTCCCTCCTCGGGCACCTTTCTACGTGGCGTTTACGTATTATCTCCCTGTGCTGCCTCGGTTTCCTCCAGATTCTCGGGCTTCCTCACTTAACGAACAAAAACATTCACATCATCATATGTAGGACACGGCGTCAGGCATGTGTTGGCTCAAGCCGACCGCGCGGGTGCCTTCTCCCTCCGCCTCTCTGCGGTTTCCTCGCAACTCTGATTCCGGGCGACGTGACAAATCGCAAATGCGATGTCGTCGGTCGGACCTCTGGCACGGGTTGACTCATCCTCGCTTGGCTGTAGCACCCGCTCAGCTGTGGGCAGGCGCTTCGCCTGTGGCGACGGCAGGCAGGCGGGCAGTCACGCTCGCTCTTATAATCCCGCGCGAGACACAAACAGAAGCAAAAGCGCGCGGCGCCCTTCTCCCGACTGCGGTCTTGATCTCCTCGTTGTTTGTCCTCTGCCTGTGTTTCAGATCGACTCCAGGGTAAGTTGGGCCCCTCGTCCCCACCATCGCTCGCCCGCTGCGTCCGCGGCCGCCGCGGCGACCGTCCCGCCCACTGCGTCGGCGAGCCTCGCGGCGCTCGCCTCTCGAGCCGACGTTTGTACGGTTGTGGGCGGGTGCGCAGCCTGCAAATTGAAACGCGGCAATTTGAACGGATGCAAAAAAAAAATATTGCTTTTGCGAGCGATTGCTTCGTCGGCAATTTCTTGAACGCGTGCTTCAGTCGTCTTTTGTTCACGCGCCGGTTTTATTTTCTACCCCCGCAATCACCTCCCACTCACAGGAATACTCCGGAAAGGAAATTGATTAAAAACGCCAAAGCGGTTTAACAACAAAACAAACGAAAACTTTTCTCATTTTAATGTTAATAAAGTGTCTTGACATAAAACACATATGAATATCAAACAGTGCATGACGCATCAACAAACATCTATATTGTCACACGATTCAAATGCTGCCAAAAATTGGGAAATAATTATTAAAACGCCAGCGAGACTTTAGTGTGTAAACAGATGAATTACTATAATACGCTGGCTACTGTTGGATCATTCATATGCCAATTGAGACATTCTAATATACACACAAGCGTTGCACAGCTCAGTATTTCATCTTGAAGAAAGTCACCAAATCGACCGTCGTTACTTAAAGGTCACATTTTCAATAAGATCGCTTATTTTTGTTAGATAACGGCTGTCAGTTAAGCCTCTGCCAGACGAAGGCTTCCGCATGACCTGTCGGTCATGAGGTTTTGAGTGACCATATTTCACCATGCTCAGCCACACGAGTTGGTTAAGGTTGTGGCTGGTTTCAGTTTATTTCGTGCGAGCGAGTGGTGAGCCCTCGGATGACAAGTTTAGAGTCTCGTATTCTGGGAGCATCCTGCATCACCAGTATGACCAAAGCGTTGGCGCAAAAGAGTCGAGCAATCCGGAAAATGGAAATCAAAGAAAAACCGGCTTTGTTATTGAGCAGATTCACAACAGTACATAAATGCAACCTACAGTACATGATGTACATTTCAAACAACAAAGTTGGCTCAGACAAATTACTTTTGGCCAAGCTGTGCTACTGAAACACGAACATAGAATTCTGGTCATTATTGCACTAATATATAAACAGACAAGGATATACGTTTAACACAATTGCGAGTGGAATTATCGTACATAGCACATTGCACACGCCACTGCGTCACGTGGCTTAGCCAGTTTTGTCCAGGTGGCACGGCTGTGCCGGCCACACGGCCCGGAGGGCAGCAGCTCACTCGCCCGGCCTACCTGACCCGCCAGACCTGCCCAATCTGCCCGGCCTGCGCGCGCTGTCCCTTCGCTCTGGCTTCGTTTTTTTTCTTTCGGTTTCATCCGTCGGCGATGGACTGGCGTCCCGTCGTCGGGTGTATTCCCGCTTTACGCCCTGTGTTTCCGGGATAGGCTCCGGCTCACCGTGACCCTATATAGGATTAAACGGTTTCAGACAATGAGATGAGATGAGAGGATTAAGCGGTTTCAGATAATGAGATGAGAGATGAGATAATGAGATGAGACGATGAGGTTTCATCCGTCGCCCACTCGCCCGCCCGTCTTCTCGGCCCCCAGTGCGCCCCGCGGGTCGTCGTCGTGGCTCCGACCCCGCCGCCCACGCCGTCTCCGCAGCCCGCGCCGGCTGCCGAGCCTTGCACGTGCCGGATCGGACGCCGGGGGCAGCCGGGATTTCCCGGGACAAAGGCACGAACACGCAGGAACACGCACGAACACGCACGAACACGCACGAACACGCTCGTGGGACCTTGCGTTGCGTTGTTTGGTTTTTTAAAATTCGTGCGCGCCGTAATTGCGTTCAGGTCACAGCTCCAACAAACTGGTGGTGCCAACATTCACAGCAATGTCACATTTATGTCAATTCTTCACTGCTGTACAGGGACACGTGTCTGTTCGAAGTGCTCTTATTTACTGGGTGTTTGCACGGTTATATGATGCAGATGCCGACGATATTTCTCGTTTATGTCCGTTTCGTAATAAAGCACCGCTCCAGGCAGTGCATTTAAAATGTCATTCTCGCCACGGCCGCTAACGTGAGATATTATTCCTCCTGCAAAGCCCCGGAGTTTAAGAGTTTTAGAGATGGTAACTTTGGGACTGACGGCGAATGCACTGCCTTGGGCACACGTGCAAAGTGCTTGTAAGGGAGGAAGGCCAGTGCGTGCACACGAGTGATTGGTGGGGAGGAGCATCATCCACAGCCATATTTTACCTTTACCGCGCTGATACTACCCGACCGCTCGAGGTTTAAGAATTTGTCGAGGGCCCCAGAAGCACACGAAAGATCCAAAAGACAAAGATACCCCATGTAGCCTTAACAGACTAGGGTCAAGTGCCGTTAGCGAGTAGCACTCATGGAGGTCGACACGGCACAAGAGGAGGTGAGTGGCCAGCACCACGCGCGGCCACCTTTGTCCCCATAGTGGCAAAGTTTACACACCATACTAGGTACTCATATTGAGCCTGAGTCGACCTAGGGCACATGCGCACACACACAGAGTGCATTTCCACAAACAGGAGTGTTTATTCCTTGCGCAAGCTCAGCCTCATAGTGGGCATTATTACTCAAATAAACCAAAGCCAAAGGACCAGCGCGATCTCGCCAGCATCATCATTGCCTCCGCCTTCTCGCGGGAAAATGTACGTTTTCTGTGGCATCGCTTCACCCAATTGGAATTCCGTTTATGTGCGGCGAGTCCTCTGAGAGATATTCATCTTGCCTTTGCTGTCTCTAACAAAATGTTTTCGGTTGATCATCAACAGCTCCAAGCATTGTGAGATAAATGAACATATATTACACTTGGGGCGGCACGGTGGCCCAGTGGTTAGCGCTGTCGCCTCACAGCAAGAAGGTCCCGGGTTCGAATCTCTCGGCTCGGGTGCCTTTCTGTGTGGAGTTTGCATGCTCTCCCCGTGTCCGCGTGGGTTTTCGCCGGGCACTCCGGTTTCCTCCCACAGTCCAAAAAGCATTCTGCTACATAGGTTGATTGGCTCGCAGACTAAATTGCCCCGCAGTGCCCGGCGATGGACTGGCGTCCCATCGTCGGTATATCCTTGCCTTGCGCCCTGTGTCTGCCGGGATAGGCTTCGGCTTCACCGTGACCCTGTATAGGACTAAGCGGTTTCAGACAATGAAATGAGATGAATTGCTGTAGGCTTTGTAAATATTCGCCTCCGCGTTGACACCAATGTTCTTGTTTTCAAACATTAACATCAGGGTCCAAAGGGGAACAAAGGTGACTCTGGATTCCCTGGAAAGCAAGGTCGGGCGGTAAGTGCTGGTGTCGCATCGCTTTGCAAAACGACGAATCCATTAAGTACTCTCGGCAGAGAGCAGTGCGACACCACCCCGTGTCATAGCATGGCCTGCCGTGTCAGATATCACCATCGTCCTGCACCGCGCCGGTCGGTGTGGGCCGGTAAAACAGGAGCGAGCGAGCGTTGGCGAAGAGGCACGGCCAGTTCGGATGTCACATCGCCGATGATGTCAGCCGCGGCATGGAATCGAACTCGGGTCTGCACTGCCACTCCACCGAGAGGCAATCAGCAAACCGAAGTTATATTGGTGTACCAATAGCGGTTTGACAATTGGTTGATGTTGAACCAGACAGATCAATAATACTAATTAATTAATGTTTGCATTTATAGAGCGCTTTTCATCCGAGGGTCACAAAGCGCTTCACAGAACTGCAAAGAGAACGGCCGCGTCAACAACAACGGCACCAACACGGAAAATCAGCAGAGATAAAAATTTTTGGGGGGTTATTTATAGACAGATAGATAAACTTTATTATCATCCCATCCGAATTCAATCTGATGTATAGAGGAACAAAATTAAGTTTCTCATGGTCCCCGCTGCAAATACACATTCAACAGGGCATGGTGAAACACGCACGTGACATCGACTAAATCTAGTAGAGTGAAGTGGCCCGTGTGCGTGTGTGTTTGGGGGGTGGAGCGACTGTTCCTGCTTGTCCTCATGATGAGGGGCGGGGTAGCACCGTATTGAGGAGCCTGATGGCTTGGAGGAAGAAACTGTTGCACAGAGTCCAGCAGATCTGGCCTGGATGCTGCGGTACCTTTTGCAAGACGACAATGCGGGTTGAGATGTCACCACAGCCCGTTGCAATCGTTAACGATTGACGCGGAGCCAGGCGCAGATGCAGTGCTGTGCGGTAACATCTCGAGCCGCACGTGGCTGGGTGGCACGGTGGCGCAGTGAGTAGCGCCGCTGCCTCACAGCAAGAATCACCTGGGTTCAATTCCCAGCTCGGGTACGTCTGAGTGTGGATTTTACATATTTTCCCCGTGTGTGCAATGGGTTTTTGCTGCGCCCTTCAGTTTCATCCTACAGTGCAAAGGCAACGCTGCGTAGGTTAATTTGCCTGATTAAATTGCCCACGGTGTCATGAGATGTTGCAACTTGATTACCCCTCACCGCTGGACAACTGTTAAAAAGAGCTACAAAGCTCAACGGTTCCTTCCATCTTCAATAAAATTTGACAGATGTCTCTTTGTCATCAAACAGACGTAGACAGCAGCGTGTATTCTGAAATACTCGTAGCACCCAATTTATAATTTAAGGGATTCGTGGCACTTTTAAATGGTCGGTGATCAAGTTAACGCAACTAAAAGTTAAATTATTTTGTTCAAGATATATGACCCTTAATGGTTTCGTCAACCTCATGTATATTAATAAGTGACAGTTAAAATCTGTGTAATCACCTCTCTGAACCGGGATTTCATTTATTTCTGGGCTGTTGGACAGTTCTGTGATGAAGTATAATTTATGCAAATGTGTTTGGGTTTTTATATATATGCCGGCTCCTGATGACTTGCGCAAATGGACGGAATTTAATTTAAGGAGCGAATGAGTGATTTTTACATATTTTAATTATATCCTCCGCGTTTATTTATTATCGCCGTGCGTTCTTTTTTCTAATTATTATTATTAAATACTTAACGTTCCTTTTCTCAGGGATACAGAGGCTTTCAAGGAGCCCGGGGGCGAACCGGCGACGGCGGACTCACGGCAAGCGCCCGCATCATCATCATCATCACGATCATCATCCGCCGCCGCCGCGGAAATCGCGGCGCGCTCCGGTCGCGTTGCTGCCGCCGCGTTCGCGCACGGAGCCTCGGTGCGCAGGGCTCGCCACGCGTGCGATGTTCACGCGTGGCGGACGAGCCCCGCCGATGATTCGCCGAGCAAGGCCCTGGGGGTGGCTGTGGTCGTGGCCACCCTTCGCGTGCTGCAGGCACACCCGTGGTCACCCTCCTTCCTGATGGAAATGACGAATTTGTCAGAAAGTGAATCTTGCGAATGGATGTGTAAATTTTTTTTGTTTTTAATAATCTGAAACTACGTCTTGGGCCCGGTTTTGCCTAAATATTAGAGGCCTAAATTCAAACCTGTTATTTTTCCAGACTAATATACTTATTAAAAAAAAAATAACCTGCTGAGATACAAAGCAGAACATGTTTTACCCTTTCTGCCCGTAATATAGGAGGTAAGATGTTTCAACGCCAACTAGCCACCTTTTATAATGGATCCAGTTTGCAATAACAACACTTGCTTGCGTGAAAATAAAAAAATACATGGAAACAATATTCCTTAATAATCTATGCATTGTAATTTAACCTGATTGGGCTGCAAGAGACAGCCTTCTTTGTAGCCCTATCTTCAATATTCGTACCACGTTTCACTTTCATATCACTTCTGGAACATCGATATGATTAAATGTTTTGCCTCTCAGTATAAAGCCTCCTTCCCCGCACAGTATAGATACGTTTCCGTTAGCTAGTGACGCAGCCTCGTTGGCGCAGGGACACACGCACAGTTGCTCGCAGCGTGTTGCCACCGTGCCGCGCATTAGCGCTCGCGGATTGGATTCGCGAAGGTTTTACCGCTTACACACCTTCCAGGGATCTCGGCGGTGTCTGCCCCCCCTGCACCACTCGATCACTGTCCTTCCTCTGCTCATTCGCCTCCGTCGCCCCGAGAATTGGTTACAGTTGCCTGCGGGATTGTTGATTCATTTGTTTATTTATGTCCCGTCCCACCCCCCCCCCACCCCCCCGTTGTTTACTGCAGGGAGAGCAAGGGGGCTTTGGCAACCCTGGTGAGGCTGGACCACAGGGACCTAAGGTAATGACGTGACGACCGCGAGCGTGTCTGTCCGTTTTGTAAAATCCCTGCTCTGTTAGCCAAGGCATCCCAACAGAATTGTATTTATTTTAGAGCAGCTGTCCTTGTGTGTATGTGTGTGTGTGTCCGCGCTGAGGGTGCTGGGTTCGAATCATTCTTCTATGTATAATGGAGCAAGTGTTTGTGTATATGTTTGTCCACGCTGACCGTATCGGTTTTGAATCCTTTATAAGCTCGAATCATTTTTAAGCGCGAATTTTATCCGCACAACGCTGAGGCTTTTTGCAATGCGTCCAGTTTGCAAAAGCCACACAATACTAGTGGCAAAGTATGCAAACAGGTAGCTTTGATAACCTATGCATTGTCTTTCAACTGACCGACCTTCACCTGGCAGTGGCTTCCTTTTGAGCCTAATTGTTGGTGTCAGCCGTTGCCAAAAGGCAGTCAGCTCAGGACAATGCGGCCTCAATGCTTTATAGCTTAGGTGGAGCTGTTAACGCTATGGGTACTGGCAAAAAAGTACCCATAGCGCCGAGGCTTTGGTCTACTTTCAGCATCACTTCCCGCTTATTGGTTATTGTTCTCAAACAATAACCCAATTTCGGCGTTGAATTCCCACTTTTGCACGGGGTGCCATCAATCCTCTTAAGCACTGTCAGACGAATGCGTTACATACCTGGAACAAGATCGCCTGTAGGGCAGGTACTCTGTTAGTAACAACAATAATGCATGTGACAAAGTAAAATTTCGCAGAGACGCTTCTGCGACCAATATCATAATAGTAACAAATAAATGAATAATACCCACGCGCATTTCGGGAATCGCGGGTAACGAGCGCGAGCTCAGACGTGCGATTCGTCATTGAAGCTCGCATCGGACGGTGCGCGGAAAGTGTGTTGTGCGCCCTCCTCCACCCGACACAGCCGGTTGGCGAATTTGTCGCGTGCTCAAACGTGCCACGCTTTTCAAACCGCTCCAGCAGCATCGCCGGCAACGTAAAACATTCGCAAGGCGCAGCGGACGCTTTTGCGTCCCTTTCGCCAAAGCTGCTAAGGGTCTTGCGTATTCGAGCGCTCGTTTGTTTCCGCTGTGTCTGTAGGGATATCCCGGCCCAATAGGCCCGATGGGCCTCACTGGCAAGAAAGGAGATAAGGTAAGGCGAGTTCAGAGGCAATCCATCTGAACAACATCTCAAGTGTGGGACCTTCAACAACTTAAATCATTCCCCATAATATAGGTTATCATTGTTAAGGGCTTGTCACGTGACTGCATTTAGATGCTGCGTACAAATCTGCATGTCTTGTTGGTAAATTCGAGCGTGGTCCAGATGTGATTTTTCCATGATCCCATGCACTCGCTGCGAGTGGTTCTTCTAAAGCGTATAAACTCGTGTAGGCCATTTAAATTAATTAATTAAGGGTTATTTTTTACAATAGAAATGGAAGGAACAAAGGAACAAAATAAATGTTGGTGACCAATCGAATAAGGAGTGACAAGACACGTGGACCATCCTGGAGATCAATATACTTACACTCATGTCCTCAAAATAAAAAAAAATGCTTTACTTTAAGCGGTCGGTCCATTGGTTTTGCGTATCGATAATATCTGGCAGCATTTCGTTTTAAATCATCAAGTGCTAAGGTCCTGCTCGACGTTGTGAGTCTCATCAGCAGGCAGGCCTGCTGAGCCAATACTGCCGCTCCGACCGTGTCATTGGCAAGAGTTCTCAGTCTCGACGGAGGGGTTGCTGTATTCCGTCAAAAGAGCAATGCTGATTTGTGTTTAAAACAACAACAACAACACTCGCTTACTGCCGTTCCAGCGCAATTCGGTTAAGAAAATAAACCAATGCGTGTTTCGTGTGTAGTTGTAGAGACGTGTTTTTGCACCCACGGCCTTCTGTAGGGATGCCCATCATGTAATCACTGTTTGTTCGGGCAAAATCAAAGCAGAGCAAACCCATGCATTCACTCTTGCACTCAGTGCTCCATTGAGCTGCAGATACGTAAACGTGAAAAATAACAATGAACAAATAACGTGCGATAAGATGATATTTGTCGTTTGCAAAGCAAAACTCACCCGGCAAACGGATATCGCTCAGTCGGTATTGCTATGCAAGTGTATTTCAGCTGCCGTACGTAGATGTGCTGAAGCTGCAGAGCGGTGGCTTTCAAAGTATGGATCGCGAGCGAGTGCTTTGATCGTTGAGCGTCAAGACCTGCTTCACATTCTTGGTTCATATTTGAGCGTGTTGTGATTTACTGTAATGAAAGTTCTGGTCAAAAACACTTTGTTCGGTCGCAAGCGTGGGAGATTTACATTCAACTTCGTCACGAGAAAATAAGTTTGTAGAGCACTGCTCTAGGGCACATGAAGCGGTAAAGGCACAGCCCTGCAATTGCTCACTCGCGCCGCCGCTGCTGGTGGAAGGGCTACTGTAGTGGGCACAGTGTCTGTAAAATGTTGTCGCTGATTTTATTCACTGCACAATGAAACCTCATGGCATGTGAAATCACCAGACTGTTTAAATTTACAAAGTGCGCCCTATGATTCAAATTAACCTGCAAAGGTGAAAATATCAATCCCTCTTTATTCTTATTGCCAGGCACCGATACCGCTGGATGCAAAAAGCACCTTAATGTTGCTGTTTTGATGCACGCTGCACAGTCGGTTAATTGGTGACATGAGCCACTGTTTGGCGGTGATTCATAATCTGGCCATTGTTTTAAAAATAAAGCGTTCGTCTTGATGTCTTTTAAATTGGCCACTCGGACCTTGCCACGATCTCTAACGTCACGGCTTTGACCGCGGAGGATCCCGCTGCAAGTGTAACGGCCCGCCCTTCCACTGCTCTTAAATGGAACGGTCCACCGATACACTGGGCCAACGCAGACCGTCAAGGCTTTGTACCAAAGGCTCTCACAGACTGGCGCCCACGGCTGCCTGCGTTCCGCGGAACAAATGTTTCACCGCCGTGTCCGCGCAGCGTTTGGAGACGCGGTCGAGTTTGTTTAGGCGACCCCGTGTGAATCCACGCTTGTGGCGTGGGCACGCATTTATAAGCACAAATAGCGCTACGTTGCAGTGTTCTGTCTATCGCTCTCCCAACTCGGCCATAATGTTAAAAGGGAGCGTCCAAGAATCCCAAAGAGCGTTTCCCATATGTAAGACAAATGTGGCAATACTCAGTTTCCAGGAATTACGCTAAATAATGCATTGTCCTTTATTCCTTTAGGGACCAAAGGGTCTCCTGGGAGCCCATGGAGAGCCGGGGCCTGAAGGTGATCAGGTAAACTCCTGCAATTATGCATCATATTGTATTATTTCCCATTATGATAATTACCTCCTTTGCTTCTCAATAATTTAAACCATATTTCTTTGCTCTCATCGTCGTAGCCTTTCTCGCTGTCGTGCCTTTTCCCGGTGAAGCGATAATTGTTCTCGCTGGACAAAGACTTTGAATAAATAATGAGGTTTCGGGAGTCATTTAACCTCGATGAAAATCGTGGTCATTCCCCTAAAGGTCATGCCTCTTTACGGATGAATATTGACCGAAAAACTCTTTGGCAGGTAGCGAATGTGTGCTTTGCACCACTCTCGCTAAGCACGCATTTCCTGAAATTTGCAAGTGGTCTGCCTTGCGTGCGCCCGTCGATTCACTTTTAAATAAAAGATGTTTTACAAATCGATGGGATGGACGAATGTGCACGTGTCCTGATGTAAGTTCTCGCAGTCCGATGTGTGAGAATGCCTCCAGCGTTGGAAATTAAGCGGCGCACAGGAAAACAATGTATGCGGCTTGCGAACGGGATTAACAAATTGTGCGTGCTCTTCGGATTTGTATTGCATTAATGCATGTTGGGATGCTGAGTTGAGATTAAGCCACGCGGGACATACATCATCCAAACACAGGCCATTGTGATCAAGTCGCTAATGTAACAATTCAGCCCTGCGGTATCGTGCTCGGCTCACCATCAGATGGTTGTGAGTTCAAATCCTGCATTTTTGGTGATGACTCAGCTCATCACCTATCTGTGGTCGATAAAATAAGGCACTCCACAGTGCGGAGGAGGCAATCGACAGTGGTTGTCCTGTGGATACTTACTCCCGCCGTAGGAATGTTGAATTTCTACGACTGAGTCAGTGTTGTAAACCGCCTGAATGCTCCTCAAATTGACCAGCAAATAGACGTTGGACGTGAAATTAGCGACACGTGACGGATATCGTCTGATTCCGAGGGTGTGAGCAAGACATTGGAACCATTTCAAGTTGATCCCGACGGTCGTCCAATGATCCGGGACTGCAGCAACTCTGTGGAGGGGACTCAACACACACACAATACCTACATATAAATAGGAGTCACACGCACGACACACGCACACTGCGCCAGAGGATGCCTCTAACGTCTCATCTCATCTCATTGTCTGAAACCGCTTAATCCTATATAGG
>JAZEWT010000030.1:7337792-7351864 GCA_036362905.1 Mordacia mordax | reverse complement strand
TTCGCCCCATGGAGTCGCAAAGCGATGGTCGCGTGGAGATTCTACGACGCTTCGTTGGTGGTTCGCTGGTCTCGCTTCGCAGGGAGAACAGGGCCTCGTGGGATTTGATGGAAACGTTGGACTCCGGGGACTGACTGGCGACGGGGGTCAAGTCGGCGACCCTGGAGAGAAAGGTAAGGGGGCCCCCGTGCTGTGGAGGACAAGATCGACATTTATTGTAGGGCTTCTCAACATTTTGAGCCTCAAGGCCCACTCGAATCTGGTCTCCAGGGACCACCAATTGGGGTACTTGCGTTCCACGGATGGGTTGCGACCCCCTGCTTGAGGATCTTCCAGTCCCGTCTCAAGATTCACTTGTTCCGTAAGGCTTTGAAGTCATCTGGCTGGGACTGTTGATGCGACCCACTGTTGTTGTGCTGAGATTATTATTTAAAAGTCCTTCATTGATTCATGGTTATTATTTTACTCTAATTGATCTACTCCGATGCTGTTGTGGACATGCGGTTCTCTCCACAGCTGTGTGGAGCGCATTGTGACCCTCGGGTGCAAAGCGCTCTAGAAATGAAGACAATTATTATTATGAGTGCCTGTAGCTGGTTTGGCCTTTTCACGTCAACTCGGCATGAAATCTATGGGTACTTTATTGCCAGTATACATATATAATATTACAACAGGTTTTACCGAATCGGCAGGTGTTAAGATCTTAATATCTTAAAACTTGCATTATCGCTAGATATGGTAAAACCTGTTGTAATCTTATATAGGCATTAAATGATCGCGCGGCGCGCGTCATAAGTGCGAGGAGTTGAAGCAGACAAAGGTGGCCCAGATGGATCGGTCCACCAACACCTGTTGTGTGTGTCATGCTGGCCTTAATAGGTGCTCGCTAACAACAGTTTAGCCCGGCAGGATGTGTGCGCGTCTGAACCGTCTCTGGTCGTCTGCTTGCGTGTGAACACAAGGCATACCGGGAACCAAAGGAGTCAAAGGGGCAGCGGGCATTGGGCTGCCCGGGTTGGACGGCTTGCAGGGTCCCGTCGGTGAGTGACCGCCGCCGCGCGCTCGCGCTCGGAGGAGGAGGAGAGAATTGGCGGATCGCGTAGAGATTTTGGGCGGCGCGGTGGCCCAGTGGTTAGCGCTGTCGCCTCACAGCAAGAAGGTCCCGGGTTCGAATCTCTCGGCTCGGGTGCCTTTCTGTGTGGGAGTTTGCATGTTCTCTCTCCCCGTGTCCGCGTGGGTTTTCGCCGGGCACTCCGGTTTCCTCCCACAGTCCAAAAAGCATGCTGCTACACAGGTTGATTGGCTCGCAGGCTAAATTGCCCCGCAGTGCCCGGCGATGGACTGGCGTCCCATCGTCGGTATATCCTTGCCTTGCGCCCTGTGTCTGCCGGGATAGGCTCCGGCTTCACAGTGACCTCGTATAGGACTAAGCGGTTTCAGACAATGAGATGAGATGAGGCGTAGAGATTTTGGAGAAGCGGTTGGATGGCGACGTCGTCTCGGCGACAGCGGACGCGCTTACTTGCATCCCCCTGGTTCGTGCCTCCGAGGTTTGGTCCATGTGACCGCGTTTGAGTCGAAGGAGTCATTAATATCGATAGAAAATTACCAAATGTTTCTTAACTTTTGCAGGAATCCCACATCTAAAGGTTGTAAGCTCACTGGGTACTTTCTACCGTAATAATAAACATCACACTATCTATCCCTCCCCCCCCCCCCACTGTTACGGATACAGCCAGCACACCGCTAACACAATAAGCCCACTCAACCTGCCGCAATGGATATGAATTATTACAGCAGAACATACGCAGTGAGCTTGCGAGCTTTGGATGCGCGATTCCTGTTATGCAACAAACGTTCGAACGCTCATCTCCTCATCTCATTGTCTGAAACCGCTTAATCCTATATAGGGTCACGGTGAGCTGGAGCCTATCCCGGAAACACAGGGCGTAAGGCAGGAATACACCCGACGACGGGACGCCAGTCCATCGCCGGACGTTCGAACTAATGAACACTAAATCATATGTATAATCACAGGGTAATACATGTAATTTACAGCATGAAATTGTGAACTGATTAACCTTAACCGTAATTAAGGTAAGCAACATGCAGGGGCGGCACGATGGCCCAGTGGGTAGCGCTGTCGCCTCACAGCAAGAAGGTCCCGGGTTCGAATCTCGGCTCGGGTGCCTTTCTGTGTGGCGTTTGCATGTTCTCTCCCCGTGTCCGCGTGGGTTTTTGCCGGGCACTCCGGTTTCCTCCCACAGTCCAAAAACATGCTGGTGCATAGGTTAATTGGCTTGCAAACTAAATTGCCCTCAGAGCCCACGATGGGACTGGCGTCCCATCGTGGGTATATCCCTGCCTTGTGCCCTGTTTCTGCCGGGATAGACTCCGGCTCACCGCGACCCTGTACAGGACTAAGCGGTTGCTGACGATGAGATGAGTAACGCACAGAATTGCACAGGACAAAAATGACCAATGACTCAGAAACCTGAGCTGGCGACCTCGTCATCGTCATCGCCGTCGGTCTAACCTTGATACCCACGTCCGCAGGCGCGCCGGGAATACCGGGCGTCGCCAAGGACGGCGTTCCGGGGCTGGAGGGCCCCAGGGGCTACCGGGGCCGAACGGGGCCCCCGGGCCAGCCCGGGATGCCCGGCGAGCTGGGCAAGTGCGAGGCCCGCGACTGCGGGGCGCCGCCGTTTGGCCTCCACGCCGCCATCGGCCTCCTCAAAAGCAACAAGCGGCAGTCTTAGGCTCCGCGGACGCAGGACTTCTCGAGCACCGCTCATCGTCCGCCTGCTGTCGTCACTCGTTTACCCCCCCCGTCACCCCGTCCCTCGTCCCCCCACCCCTCCCCCCGGTTCCACGTTTTACCGGCACGGCGGCCACCCCGCGCCGCCCTTGCGATTGCGGCGCCTTCACTGGGCCCGGCCAACGCCGCGCCTCTTGCTGACTGCGCGGGCGAAGCTCCTCGCGGGGCGCTTGGCGAAATCGTGGCAGCGCGCCGCTCTGGAGGGGGCGGCTCGCGAGGGCCCCGCGGCGGCGTGTTAACGCGGGCGCACGTTAACGCGGGCGCACCGTTGCGCGTTAACGCGGGCGCGTCGTTGCGCGTTAACGCGGGCGCGCCGTTGCGCGTTAACGCGGGCGTGTCGTTGCGCGTTAACGCGGGCGCGCCGTTGCGCGTTAACGCGGGCGCGCCGCCGCTTTTAATTCGACCGCGTGGGGAGGCGTGGGTTACAGAAGCCTGGCGCAGGCCCGATTCACGTCGTTGGCGATCGCTCCTTTTTGTCCGGATTTTGTTTTTGTTTTTTAAGATCCATCGATCGACTTGACCGTCGCCAACACTGCGACGCTTTCCGAAGGTGGTGCGTTGTGATTCCAGCCGTCGCGCTACAGTGCGGATCTGGCCCCGAGCGTTTCATTGCCCATTTCTTTTCGGTGGCCCGTTCGTAAGGATAAAAAAAAGATATTATTTTGAAAGTAAACATTCCAACTAGCGGTGCGTTGGCTCGATCAGAATGCACACCTTTGAGTGAGAAAAAAAAAGCAAATATTCGTGCGGTACTGTTATTTTATTTTAAAACAAGTTGTGGCTGATGTTCACACAAGTGCAGTCCAGATTTCCGCTTTGTGTGTCTTGGGGCTTCTCAGACGTCTGTGAAGGGCCTTGAAAAATCGACAGTTTTCTGAATAACATTTTTAAATTGTTTTTATTGGTCACTTTGAAAGTATTTGTTTAACTACAGTTCCTTGTGAATACCTGAACGACTCAATGTGCAAAAGCAGCAGAAATTGTGTCTAAAAAAAGTTTTAATCCTGATCATGTACAATGATGAATATTATAAATATTTTACAACGCATTTTTTTTTGAAAGTCACCTGGTGAAAAAAGGAAACTTGAGTGCAAAAAGAAATAGATCTGTACATTTTTTTTTACATAAAAAGCATATTATGTCATCTAATTATTAAATGTGCATTCATCAAACAGGGTGTTCAGCTGGAAAATGAATCTTTCGGGGTTGGGTATTGGGCTGAAAAACGTTGTTGGGGGCCTCAGTTCAGCAAATGCCCTCAACATAAACACACAATCGATGTAAATATACTGCGGCAAAGTGCATTCGAGTCCAAATTACTCGCCTTCCCCAGTCTCCGCTTTCCACGGCGTTCCTGCAGTACGGGCAAGAAATTACCGACGGATTGGCGCGAGCGATTTCCCAACGTCTCCGGTTGCGCGTCGTACGGCGCGGTGCGCGGGTGCGAGATCGCCTGCGAGTTCGAGCGGGGCGAGTCGGTCGCTCCGCCGCCGCCGCCGCCACGCGCTTGTCCGACGCCCCGTGGCTCCGCCGTACCGGCGCGGGTGCTTCGATTTACGCCACCCGCCGCGCCAGCCTGTCTCGACACGTCTCTCGCTGTGGACACGTGAAGCAGGCCACCCGGTGCGATGGACCCAGAGGATCGCGTGCGGCTCGCGCGCAGCAATGCGTTACGTTTGGCTCGACGCAGTGACAGCTGATCGGACAACTTGTGTTGTTTCAGATTTGAGCACGGGCGGCGCGGTGGCCCAGTGGGTAGCGCTGTCGCCTCACAGCAAGAAGGTCCCGGGTTCGAATCTCTCGGCTCGGGTGCCTTTCTGTGTCGAGTTTGCATGCTTTCCTCGTGTCCGCGTGGGTTTTCGCCGGGCACTCCGGTTTCCTCCCACAGTCCAAAAAGCATGCTGCTGCATAGGTAGATTGGCTCGCAGGCTAAATTGCCCCGCAGTGCCCGGCGATGGACTGGCGTCCCATCGTCGGTGTTTCCCTGCCTTGCGCCCTGTGTCTGCCGGGATACGCTCCGGCTTCACCGTGACCCTGTATAGGACTAAGCGGTTTCAGACAATGAGATGAGATGAGATTTAAGCACGGTAATTAAATGGGCGTGCGTGGCAAGGGGTGTTTGTTTGTGACTCCAGAGACGCATGTGCAGAGGAACTCCCACGCTGCCAGGGACCGTCGCGTCGTTTCACGCGCGCGTCGCGAAGGAGAGCGCGCGAACACTCGACACGGCTGTCCCGACAGAGCAGCTGTGGAGAGCAGTGCTCATGGAGACGTTGGAAACGCACAGGCGCCACCTGAGGGTGCCTAACGCGAGGAGCGAAACGTCGCGAAGGAGAGCAGGGGAGCGCTCGACGCGGCTATCCTTAAACAATGTCTTTAGAGAGCAATTATCCGACTGTAAGTACTGCTTATGGATCCGGTTCTGTTAGCGAGCACCTATTAAGGCACGTGGTGATGGCGGTGCTGTAACCAGCACTATGCCCAGCTCCCTTTGCTTCATCAGTCCTGAAGTTTACACAGCACTCACAGGGTGCCCATTGAAGGCTGTGCTTACCTAGGGGAAGCCCAGGGACTTGCTGAGCCAGAATGCGTCGTTGATTGTCTCTTCCAAATGGGAATCCGAATTTCGTGATTGGTACGAATGCCGCTTATTAACTTAGCAGCACAGGGCGCTGACCGCTGCACCACCACTCCCATACAAACTAAGCTGTGCTATTATCACGGAGAGCCGCTCTCCACGGCTATTCCGAAAGAGCAGCTTTTAATAGCAATATTCAAGTCGTCGTTTCTGACATGCCGTTCCCTCGACAGCTCTGCGCAGCGCTTTGTGACGCTTGGGTGAAAAGCGCTCTGCAAGTGCAAATGTTATCAACCGCTGCACGAGGGGGCGGCGCGGTGGCGCAGTGGTTAGCGCTGACGCCTCACAGCAAGAAGGTCCCGGGTTCGAGTCTCTCGGCTCCGGTGCCTTTCTGTGTGGAGTTTGCATGCTCTCCCCGTGTCCGCGTGGGTTTTCGCCGGGTACTCCGGTTTCCTCCCACAGTCCAAAAGCATGCTCCTGGATAGGTTGATTGGCTCGCAGACTAAAATTGTCCCGCAATGCCCGGCGATGGACCGGCGTCCCGTCGTCGGGTGTATTCCTGCCTTACGCCCTGTGTTTCCGGGATAGGCTCCGGCTTCACCGTGACCCTATATAGGATTAAGCGGTTTCAGATAATGAGCATGAGCGCTGCACGAGGGCGTGATCACGTGATCACCGTCCCTCGTGGTCCCGTGATCCCACAGTCGACCGCGCGGCCGCACGTGGACCGATCTCCGTCAGTGCTCCATCCCAAGATGGTCCTCTTACCCCCCGTCTTCTGCGTTCCCGTGTCTGAACCGAATCCCCACCGAGACGAATCTCAACCTCGGGTCGCCTACATCTCGCCGATGCCGGACGTGCTGGAGGGAACCCCGCACGTGTCGCGGGTGAACGAGGGATCTGAGACTCCGTCCATCCTCGCGCCGAGTCATGGACAAGACGTGAATACGGGGGTCGCGAGGACACTGCAGAACAGTGAGAGAGGCGGCCACGTAGCCGGCCGGCGCCAACAATTACCGGACACTTGCGTCCATATTCACTTGCCAGCTTCTCACCTCTTTTCCTCGGTCACCTGTCTCGGCTCATTCGTGTCACACTTGTTCCCAAGAATCATCTTGTCCACGTGAATAAATCATTCATGGGAGGGGAGGGCGTGGGGGGGGGGTTGTGGGAGGAAACCGATGAAGCAGGAGAATGTCCGCTCAGGACTGGGGGAGAGAACGCGCAAACGCCGTGTTTAAAGGTGCCCGAGGCGAGAGGCGAATCGCCTCGGGCAGGACCTTCTTGTGCGCCGTCGTTGCGTCGCCACCATCGCCGCCTTCTATCCGCGACTCTGAACGGACGAGCGGTGAGAGCAGGGCGAGCAGCGAGAGCAACGAGGAGAGCAGGGAGAGCAGCAAGAGCAGCGCGAGTGCAGGGCGAGCGCAGAGCGAGAGCAGGCGAGCGCAGAGCGAGAGCAGGGAGGGTAGCGAGGAGCAGCGCGAGAGCAGCGCGAGAGCAGATCGAGCAGCGAGCAGGGCAACGCGACCTGCGAGTTACCCACGGTAACCGACGCGCGCGTAACGGTCCGGCTCGTGGTGCCGGGTTTCGCGACTCCGGGAGGAGGGGGGGCAGGGGGGTGAACGAGCCCGGCCTCTCACCGGCAACGAGCGATCGGCGAGCGGGGTCCGCTCGCGAAGCAATCAGCCGAGAGAATCTTCCAAACGACCTCCTGCAGAGAGAAGATCCCCACGGTTCGATTCCCGGCTCGGGTGCAGCCGTTCTCTGCTTGGGGTCCGCATGTCGGGCACGTGTCGGCGTGAGATTTCGCCGCGTACTCCGGTTTCGTCCCACAGCCCAGAGGCATGGTGCTGCTACTGCTGCTGCTGCTGCGTAGGTTATTCCGACCGAGCAAATTGTGCCCGATGCCCTGTGGTGGGCTGGTGTCCTATCGCTTGGCCGTAAAGTGCACCTGGCCTGGCACAGTGCGCCGTGGGGACGTCACCTCCACCTAGTGACGAACGGCGGTTGTTGTTGTCCTATCCAGAGTGTAGCCGTGCATTGCGCCCTGTGTCGACGGGGATAGGCTCCAGCTCTCCATTGACGTGTTGAAACGGAACATCGCCGCACGAAGCCCGATGATGTCTAACGGGAAGGAGACAGGAGGAGAGCTCGACGCGGCAATCCCGAAAGGGATGCTCTTGAGAGCAATCCTCATCGAAAAAAATCCCACATCGTTCCACTGACACACGTGTTTTTAACAAGACACCGTTCAGCGCTGTTCTACGCTACCACCGTAACAGTTAGCGGTACACTGGGCTTGCAACCAATCTCCGGGCGCGGCAATTGAAGTAAAAGGTCAGTTTATCAATGTTAGGTTTCCACGGGCTCGACAAATGATTGATGTTGACAATGATCAGCCCGGCGATGGACTGACGTCCCATCGTCGGTATATCCTTGCCTTGCGTCCTGTGTCTGCCGGGATAGGCTCCGGCTTCAACGTGACCCTGTATAGGACCAAGCGGTTTCAGACAATGAGATGAGATGAGACAATGATCATGCGTCATCTACACGGGTGCTCACATTGTGAACATTCAAATGACTCCTCCACTGTGCACGTGTATCGTTTCATCTCATGGCGATTGACCAAGATGTTTGACAAGTACTATTTCTCAGTCTCATCTCATTGTCTGAAACCGCTTAGTCCTATACATGGTCACGGGGAAGCCGGAGCCTATCCCGGCAGACACAGGACGCAAGGCAGGGATATACCTATGATGGGACGCCAGTCCATCGCCGGGTGTTTGACAAGTACTATTTCTCATTCTCATCTCATTGTCAGAAACCGCTTAATCCTGTTGAGGGTCGCGGTGAGACGGAGCCTATCCCGGCAGATACAGGACGCAAGGCAGGGATATACCTACGATGGAACGCCAGTCCATCACCGGGCACTGCGGGCAATTTAGTCTGCAAGCCAACTAACCTACGCAGCAGCATGTTTTTTGGACTGTGGGAGGAAAACGGAGTGCCCGGCAAAAACCCACGTGGACACGGGAAGAGAACATGCAAACTCCACTCAGAAATCAGCACCCGAGCCGAGATTCGAACCCTGGCCCTTCTGGCTGTGAGGAGGCGACAGCGCTACCCACTGGGCCACCGTGCCGCCCATGTACTATTTCTGTACTCTCAAAATTCTTTCGGTCGCACTCATGTGGGTGTGTGCAAGAACCGATGACTAATTTTCTGGACGCGACCTGCCAAATATATATATTTGGAGAACTCTTAGCAAAATTTACAGCCAATCCTTGACAAATACCCGTGAGAAAGAGCCCCAGCCCAGTTTTAGAACCGTGAAGACAAATCACTTTAATAATGACAATTGTGCGGGGTTTTTTTATTCTTTTTAAAACGGAAACGGCTACTTTTTTTTACATTGCCTGGGAAATTGTGTATGTCCATCAATCTGCACACTCATCCATCTCTTTATATCTCTATGGACCACTTCATGTATTGAAGACAACTGGTGGACCTCCTTAACAGATCGTTACAAAACGCACCACGCAGCCCACGAACACCAGCGTTGCAGGCATCATATTTGGGGAAGATGTACTGTGGCCCCACGGTGGCCCAGTGGGTAGTGCTGTCGCCTCACAGCAAGAAGATCCCGGGTTAGAATCTCGGCTCGGGTGCTGCTCTCTGTGTGGGAGTTTGCATGTTCTCTCCCCGTGTCCGCGTGGGTTTTCGCCGGGCACTCCGGTTTCCTCCCACAGTCCAAATAATATGCTGCTGCATAGGTTAATTGACTCGCAGACTAAATTGCCCGCAGTGCCCGGTGATGGACTGGCATCCCATCGTGGGTATATCCCTGCCTTTCGCCCTGTGTCTGCCGGGATAGGCTCCGGCTCATGAGATGAGATGTACTGTACCGTGAAATGCTTATTAAAAGTTGAGATTTTAAAAACAAGAATTTCGTATTACTAATAATAATTGTATTTATAGAGCGTTTTTCACCCGAGGGTCACAAAGTTAACATTTCACTGGCACACAGAAAATTGCTGCTGTCTCTCAGCATGGAGTTTGCATGGGTGCTCTGGTTTCCTCCCACAGTGCAACGACACGCTGCTGCCTAGGTTAATTGATCTGCTAATGAAATGGAGGCGCTGTGTGGTGCACTCGCGTCCCACCATGGGTTACTGTATAATGCCTGTCCTTCGCCCCCGGTCTTCGAAAACAGGTTCCGGCCCCCGCGACCCTGCACAGGATTAAGCGGTTCGTGAGAATGCTGGCGATGAATTAACGCCGCATCTCCGTGAGATTAGCGCTCGTGCGTTAATAATCGACAATAATTACCGCACTTCCAGAGCGCTTTTCATCCGAGGGTCACAAAGCGCTGCACATCACAACGCACGCACGCACGCGTTCGTGCGAGCGCGCGCGCGTTCCAGTGTCCACATTTTTTCGTACAGTCGCAAATCCCCTAACAAAATGCGGGCTCCTTTAACGGACTGGCTTCTCGGCTCTATTTTTCCTCCACCTTCAGTCCTGTGCGCTGTAAAGTCTCCGATTGAGAAGGAGCCGCGTCCCCGGCGATTTTCAGAAGCCGGAGCTCACACACAGAGCAAGCATTTCAGCAACAACAGCCTTGACCGACTCGTTCATTATCAGCGCCTGCTTCAGCAGCACCAACAAGGCCCTCTGCGAATGCGCAACATCTGCTGCGTCCGTGCAACGCGCACGGTCTCTGCAGCGGGATTCGCTCGCTCGCCGCCTCGCCAGCGGTCGGGCGTCGCTTGCGCCGACGATGCTGGTGAACGCTGCCACACTCATCTCATCTCATTGTCTGAAACCGCTAAGTCCTATACAGGGTCACGGTGAGCCGGAGCCTATCCCGGCAGGCACAGGATGGGACGCCAGTCCATCGCCGGGCACTGCGGGGCAATTTAGCCTGCGAGCCAATTAACCTATGCAGCAGCATGCTTTTTGGACCGTGGGAGGAAACCGGAGTGCCCGGCGAAAACCCACGCGGACACGGGGAGAGAGCATGCAAACTCCACACACAAAGGCACGCGAGCCGAGAGATTCGAACCCGGGACCGTCTTGCTGTGAGGCGACAGCGCTAACCACTGGGCCACCGCGCCGCCCCACTGCCACACTCGTGCAGGGCCAGTCGCCCGCATTGTGTGCGGTGCTTGTTTTTGCGACGACATAACCGCGCGGGCATTAGCGATGTTAGCCGTCGATTGTGACTAAATTGACGGTGGTGCGTGGCACGTCTCGTCTTCAAAGTCCCCGCATCTGAGCCACTGCCGGTGGTGGTGCCACCTGTGCACTTGTGCACCGCCCGCACACTGCACAGCAACTCCCCGCACCGGTCTCGATCAGCGGCCCTCTGAGCCAGACGCCCTCGCGACGGTGGTCCAGATGTCTTGTGACGTAGCAATTGCCGGGCCACAACGTTATTTCTTTCCCCTGTCGCTGAGCCGTTTCCGCTTCAGTCAACCTGATTTATTTCGGCTCGGTCAACGCGAGTCCACGTGCCGTTTCGAAACGGTCTCGCGTGAGCGTACGCGCTCACAACGCACCACCGACGGGGAGCAAACGTGCGTGCTGTGGGGTCACAAGACATCTGGACCACCCGGTGCATTCCCACGACCCCACTCTAGACCTCCCGCCGCCGCCGCCAGAGGGCGCTAAACTCCACGCGTTGATCCAGCGGCTCGACGCACGCAGCGCTCCGAGAGGAGGAGACGGGGGTCCGTCGGAGGCTTGTGCATTGACTTTTTATTATTATTATCATTGCATTAACAGTGCAAGTTTGTGTGGCGTTGCACTGGGGAGGTGCAGGCGGTTTGCGAATGCCGGTTGGGAGGAGGAGGAGGAGGTTGGGGCTGCGGCTTGGGGGTCGCGTCTTTGGGTGTTGCTCCTCTGCTTGAGCGAGCTGCCGGGACATGGGGCAGGTGAAGTGGCAGGCGGGACCACAGCTCGGCCCCTTCAAGTGCTGCTGAACTTCAACGGGGCAGCAGCGGCAGCGGCGGCGGCAGCAGCAGGCGGGCGGGCGGGCGACTGATGTCCTCGACTGCAGGCGTCCACAGGCGGGTGTCGCTCACGCGCACGGGTATGGCTTGCAACTGTTAGCGATGCACTGTCAGCTCGTTGCCGTCATCAAACACACGACCAATGCCTTTGTTTGGAAAGAGAAATTAATGAAATCATTTTTGCAAATCGCGCAGTTCGAGGCGTCTGAAATGTCGCGTTTAAAGTCGGTAGGGCTTTTTTTTTATTTCTTGTTGCAAAATCGCGCTTAATCTTTCAGATGTTCTTTGCTGCAGAGAGGTTTTAAAAAAAATAAAATATATATTTTTTTACAGAAGTTTGGCCACAAGTGTTAAGGAAATACAGCCGCGTCAGACGCATTGACTTGCTTAATACGTGGGCTCTGCTGTCTGATTGCTTCTTAAAGCTGCACGTCTGTTTTTAAACAAAACGAGTGTAAGTTTAAATGCTTCTGCAGTCGCTCGCAAACCACAACTGGACCTTCCAGCTTCACGGAAATGTAATGAACGTGATTTAGAGAACGGGTTTTGTTTGTTTGTTGCATCGGCACGTATTAAAAGTAAAATTAAGTTAAAGCAAATGATTAATCGTCGTCGTGCATGAACCATTAATGATTAAGCTCATTAAAATTGCAGAGCGGCACAAAAGAATGCAGACTGCAGTGTGTGGTTTCGAGTTCGTTTTTACAAAATATGACCTTAAGATTTGTTTTCCGCTAGCATTTCCTCCGGATAATTCCACGTCCTGAATGTATATTTACTATTCTTAATTGAAGTAAATATATAAAGATTCGATTTACATTTAAAACATGCCCTGGAGGTTATATCACCGACCATTAAACCAACTTAAAACGTCTCGGTAACAGAAACAGTGCAATGTCTCGCGTTATTCTGGTGGTATATAAATAAATTTAAGAGTTATAATTTATACAAGTAATTGGTATGCATTGGTCACCGGAGACTTTTATGGCGTGGCAAGTCTGTAGGGGAGTCTGATTTATGAAGCCCTCAAGTTAAACGCGTTCTTTAGAAAATACAGCCGGAGTTTCTACCAAGGTGGGGAGTGGGGGGGTTCCCATTTGTTCAAGAAGACATCTGGATGGCCAGAGGTTTTTTTTGTCTTTGTTTTCTCTCGTTTCTCAAATCTGTCGGGTTTTTTTTTAATCTTTTTTTGTTTTACGGTGCGTCTCACTCCGCAGCGTCTCCCGTGTGTGTAATATTTTTTTTTTACATGGATCTTAGGCATAAACATGTGTGGCCAAGTTGCTAATTTTTCCATTCTCGTGTCGTTGTTCTTAGCGTGACGTTCTCGCTGCAGCTCTGTGCAGAGCTTTGTGACCCTCGGGTGAAAAGCGTTCTATTAATACAATTATTATTATTAACCGGCGCCTGACAAGTGGAAAGTTGCGAGTTCCAGTCCAGAGTTTGAGGGATGAGTCAACCCATCAGCCAATCATTTTTCTCGGATCGATTTAAAAAACACACCACTTTTCTGGGTAACTCAACAGTGGTCATGCTTTGGAGTTGTTCCCTCCAACCACTGGCATAGGAATATGGAATTTTCACAACTGTGTCGGCAAGGCTGTAAACGCATGGGCCTCGATGCCTCATTTGAGCAGGAAATCCCCGTGCCTTTTGGCAATGCATCTGTATGGGAGGAGTTGTATATTTTTAGGAATAGCGCCAGTAAATGTACGAAAAAAAAACAGGGGCACCTACGCACCCTCCTTTGTTAATCTACTGCTGCACGATGGTCTGTCTACGCCGAGTCGGCCATAGGGGGGTTGCTTTACCATGACATCACCGCGACGGTCAATGCTCGCGTTCCTATCGACTCCGATACCCGTGCCCTGAACTAACATCGGTGCAAAGTGAAATCCGAACCGTGCCGGTCGGGAGACTCCCTTCAGCCCAGCCTCGCTCTTGCACCCGCAACTGCCACAACCGACGTTGCGCTATCCTTCATCCAGCAGTGGAATTGACGGCGCGCCGTCGGAAGAACCGTAATTTACGATTGCAATTATGCGAGAGCAACGTTGCGCATCACGCTGTCCGTGGAAATTAATTTCTGCCGCAAGGTCTGATGAACTTTTGCCTCCCCGCAAAAAAGGGGTCCGATGCTGTCCGCCCCCCGCTCCCTCCCCCCGCTGCCCCCCCCCCCGTAACTCGATACAGCTTTAATAACCGAACGCACACGCATTCTGCGTTTCCTCCATAGAATTCTTACAATGCGAGCAGAGCTCTGCGCTAGCAGGGCGCCCTTCCCTTCGTGTTACATTCCATCGTGGGAGTAGGGCAAGGTTACGTTTCCCTCGTTTTTGAATTCAGAGAACACAGCTGGGATGTGTGTGTGTGTGTATATACATGTACGTGAAATTTTCTCTCCTCCTGTCTTGTAACCACCGCTCGTGCCGCGCCTGGTTTGGACGCACGTTTCGTGGATTTTTCGAAGCTGACCGACTCATCGTCTCAGAGCGGGATAATTGATCACATACATCCTCCCCGGGGCCGCGTTGCCTGCCGCGCAGCTGGCTTTGGCGTCATTGATCCGGATGGAGGGCGGCGCGGTGGCCCAGTGGTTAGCGCTGTCGCCTCACAGCAAGAAGGTCCCGGGTTCGAATCTCTCGGCTCGGGTGCCTTTCTG